>JACXIL010000171.1:3636779-4137875 GCA_014737365.1 Bombus soroeensis
AGATCTTTTTATTTAGAATATAGAAACAAAATTGTTATACACAGGATTTTTTATTCATGGTTTCTAATAACGCCATATATATAAAAAGTGTTATATGGCATTAAATTGTTCATTTAATCCTATTTAAATCTATTTCTGCACATAATATCTTTACAAGATAATTCTAAAATATCTTCCATGAATCATCATGTATACACAGGTACAATTTTAAATAATTAAATAAATACAAAATATTACACTTAAATTAAAATTGTAATAGTAATTGGTAAAAATAATAGAAAAGATATTTAAGATAAGCTAAAAATAAAATGTATGCAATATAACATGTTTATTGCATGTAGTGTTTTATAATATTGCTATCACACATAAATAAGATAAAAATTAAAGTGTATACTTCTTAAATTATCAGTGTATAATTTTATAGTGAATTAAAAGAAGAATGTGGTTTATCTGCACAAAAATTAAAAAAAATCGGAATTTTAGAATTTGAATTTGAAGGAGATGAAGTTCTATTAGAAGTTCATGTTTTTGAAACATATGAGTATTGTGGAGAGATAATAGAATCTGAAGGTATTTAAATTTCAAACATTAATATTATAACTAAAATTAATATTACATTATTATCAAGTATTTATTCTTATTATTAATTATGTATATTTTTATGTGCAATATTAATTATTATTCAATGTCTCTATATTTGTTTATTTTAATCATACTGCAATAATATCTATCTAATCATAATCATGAAATTGCATGTTATTGTTTAAACTATGCAAACTATAAAAACAATTAAAAGGACAAAGAAACTAGAATATATTTGAGCAAAATAAAGAGGTTTAAAAATATATCTATTACACTTTTTTTGTAATATCTAATGTATACCGACTTAAAAATATAATAAATACACTGTAATTATATTTATATTCTTTTGTTCAGAAATGCGACCAAAATGGTATAATTTGAAAGATATTCCTTTCAAACAAATGTGGCCGGATGATCAATATTGGTTCCCTTACATGTTACGAGGGGAATTATTCAGAGGATATTTTTTGTACCGAGGTCAAGACCTAATTCTTAAGTATAACATTGAAACTATGGAAGAACTACCAGCATTAGATCGTATCTCTTAACATTCACCTTTCATTCTTAGCACACACCCTGCTATACATTATTAATAATTTTAATTATTATTAAAAAATTCACTTTCACATTTTTATAATTATAATAAAATTTGGCTTTATACTAATTTGATAATCTTTTTAATAGTAAAACCATCTTGTAATCATTACTTTTTATCACTCATTAATCTTAGATTATATCAAGAAAGATTTTTAAGCAGACATTATACAAATATGTTACATTGGTACTACATTAATTGTACCTGTTTGCTGATTTTCCATCAACTAAAAGCACATATGCTAAACTGTATCAGATATACAAATATTTTGTGATATTTCAGAGATCATTAAATAATTTTTCAAATATGTTGCGAGGCTAATAATCCCTTTTTCTACCTTTTCCTTTTTATTAAATGAATATATCATTACTTTAAAAATCTAAGTACTTATATAATAAGTTATAAAACTATACTGTGATACATCACATAAAGATAAAAATATCCTGCTTAAATTATGATTATTTTGTAAATGAAGATTTGCAGAGAATACATCAATCAAGCACCATATAGCTCGGACATATTAAAAGATAAATATTTTTATCTTCAGCTCAAAAAATACAAGATGAGGCAAGATAGAAAGCTTAAAGTCTACAGACTAAAATATATCATGGACGTATAGAATTCTCAACCAGTTATATCACTTTTATCTTTGCACCATAAAGCACTCTTGGCTTTACCTTGTCATAAAAAATTATAATTAAGCAGCTGACCAATGTTCAGATCTCCATAAGAGAGTATACATACTATGCTTGAGATCTTCTGCATCTAAACTGTCAATCAGAAAATCTGTATATCGTGAAATTAAACTTCTGTAACCTTGGCCAACAGTTGCTAGTACTAATTTCTTTTCATCTGTTGATTTAAATGATATTATTTGACATACCTTACCTTCGAAAGGTCTGAAAACAGTAATCGGTCTAAGAGAGTTACATTCAGCTACTACAATACATCCCCAAGTAGTACCAATATATAACTGATTCCTACAAGCTTCCAAAGCTGTTACTTGGCACTTTTCTGTTGATAAATTTTCTTCTATAGAAATGGACTTTAAACTTTCTGAACAAGGTACTAATTTAGACATATCTAATTTATTTATTATTTGCCTAGTATCCACATCCCATTGATACACAATACATCCAGGATATGTGTATGATAACACAGAATTTTCAGCACTCAATAAATGTGTAGCAAATAAATTTTTAATAGCTGTTTCTCCAGTTACATGAGAAACTTGTACTGTATCTATTAAGCTGTTGTCTTTTAAAACATAAATTGATACTTTACCAAAACTTTGTCCCACCCATAACTCTAATATTCGTTTCTTTTTATAGACAGCTGCCAAGGAATATGTCTTTATATTATCTTGAATATCAGTTGTAATTTCCATCTTTTTCATTTGTGTGAAAGAATTTGACAATAAAAATGTCTTACCACTATGCAGTGCTACTGCAAATTGCTTTATTTGTTCCAAATAAATTAGACCTACTATTTTAGATTCCATACTATGATCAGGTTCAAGATTATAACTGGCAACACAACCAAAATTACTCCCTAAATAAACATGTACTTGCCCTATATCATCACCAATCCATATGTATCCATCTACTCCACACATTGCATATGGTATTATAGGAGTTTCAATCCTAACATGTTGTAACCAACCTTTCTGTGTTCCTAATAACATATCAACTTCACCATTATTATGTCCAAACCAAATTTCATCTCCACTTAAATTTTCTTCTATAGTTCTATTTGTCATAGTAATAGCAGTTACTTGGGTTCTTTCTGTTAATAATATGACATCTATAAGATGCGTAAATTCAGGTGCTGATGCAATGGAAACTATTTGACTTGCAGTAGGTCTATCTTTTGGATTTTGAGCCCAACATATAACCATTAAATCAAGAGCATAACAAGGATGAAATGTTTCTCTGTATGTTAATGGTGGTCTTCCACCTTCCAAAATGCATTCTTTAACTGCTTCATGGCCCTCAAATGGTTGTCTTAAAGTGATCAATTCATATATAAACATTCCAAATGAAAAAGAATCAACTTTTTCAGTATATTCTTCTTCGCCGTTATATTTAATAATTTCAGGTGCCATAAATCCTTCTGTTCCTCCAAATCCTTTAGCACCAGTTGGTAATGTAAGTCTGGATATGCCATAATCAGCTACTTTAACATGAACAGGATGTTCAGGGTAATCTTGAAATGGTAAAGGCATCTGCCAAACTAAAACATTTTCTGATTTTAAGTCTCTATAAATCACATGTTGTTGATGGAGATATTCTACTGCTTTTGCTACTTGGAGAATTATAGCTTGTAATGTGTATGGATCTAATTTAGCACCAGAACGTTTGTAATTTTTCAACACATTATCTAATGCACCTTCTGGTGCCAAATCTAGTACTAGTGCTAATGGACTAACCACTATTCCAATTAGAGGTACAATATTTGTATGTCTGAGTGTCAACAAAATATTTAATTCTTGTCTTGCAGTACAGTAGGCTTTACAAGCATATTGTAAAGGATCTCTATCCCATTTACTTTGTGCAGCTTTATAAGCAAGAATAGCAGATTGTTTTGAATTTGGACCTGGTGGAACTGGTTGCAACATTTTGATAGCAACATCAACTTTGTGATAAGTTCCTGGTAAGCGACAGACACCTTTAAATACAAATCCAAATGCTCCACGACCTAATAATTTCTCCAATTTAACATCCTCTGATTTTATTAAGTGTTTTGATCCTAGATCCATAAAGATAATATCTGGAGCTACATGTGACAATGGTATATCAGAGTGTTTAGGACAACTAATTGGTTTATTACTATAGGCAGACAAAATGCATTCTTCAACCATCCAGGAATATGCTAAAATACCTTCAAAATGAGTGCTTTGTTTAATAATATCCGGATGACCCTCTAAAGATGGCATTCTGCTTGATGTTAAGCTATCATATCCTACACCGCTATCGCCATCAGATTTATAACTATCCTGGCTTTGTCTTTCTTTATTTATATAATATTTTTGAATATCTTCCGTCAAACGATCAGTATCGCTAATTTCATTTTCGTTTTCTCCATTATTTAATAAACAGCGTGGACACGGTATTAATCGTGTGACTAATAGTTTACCCTCGGATGTATGCACAAAACGTGTTCCTAATGTAGGATACCAATCTTCTAATAAAATATCAATATGATCGACTATTAGCGCCAATAATTGTGGCATACTTTCTGGTCGAGGTTCTACTACAATTGCTTGATAGCCCATTGGTTCTTCTTCAGCTGAGTCTGACATAATTGGTTGTTTTATCACTAAAGTATCAACTGGAAACCAAATTTCCAAAATTGCCGAATTCTTCAAATCTACTGTACACCATATTCCATCTTGTTTCAGTTTAAATTTAAACTGCCTATAGTCATATGGTGAATTCTTTAAGTTATAATTGACTTCTTTGAGGCGTAGTAAAGTAATATTAGAATATTTTAACTCTATCCCTGTTTGCCAGAGTACCCACTCAGCTTGTGTATCTAACAAGCTTATAAAAATATTATCATCAACGAAATCTTTGAAAGGCGCTAGAAATGACATCACAATCTCAACAATAGCATCGTCGGCTAAAATTCTAGTTATGAGTCTCGACCAAAAACCACTGGGAAAATAAGACATTAAAAACAGCCGCGTGACAGAACAATCTGGTTGTGACCTAGACGTTAGTACACATTCCGTACTTGATTTACTTTCTCCGGTAGAATTTTGAAATGTTATCATCGGAGATGTAATCTTTTTAGAACGTATGTGCCAGCTTCGTGTTTTTACAGGAATTTTGATTATTTGATTATTTCTTAAAATATCTTCTTCAGTTGGCAATAAAGAAGGAATCAATAGAGTACGATAATCCCAAGTTAACGCAACTTCAAACTTATTTAACAAGCTAACGATATATCCTTGGGTATCTATAGACGATATCGTAGAGGATTTAAAAACATGTTGAATATCGTCTAATTTCATTATACCACACCTGGCAAAAGGATTAATTTCACGTATCGTTACTACATGTGCTAACATATCGCAAAGCCACTGTGGATCAAGAAAGTATAAATCCTTTAACGTAGCATCGTCATAATGTAAAATAATACCATTTTCATGGAGAAAAAGTGTTGCTTGATGTAGTTCAGCAGGATCTCTAAATGATCTATGCAATTTTTGAAGCTCGTTATTAACTGCTGTGTAATACTGATCAGCTTTTAAAACCGGATCTGCACCAGACAATTTCCTATCATGTGCAAGCTGTATTACCACATCTTCCAAGGCAAGATAACTGGCAGGAACTTTTTGTTCGAGCAATAATTCTTTGCTTCCGGGTGATCTTAAACTAAATACAACATCGTATATCAAATTACATAGCATTTTTATATTGTGCTTCGTTTTACAGCTCACTTCAATGGTCTCCATGACTTTTGGTAAGCCACATTTTTCAGCGTCAACCACGTTTATAAACTTATCACGGATATATTGTTGTAACGTCTCGCTATGCTCGTACGATATATCATAATGAGTGCCAACAATGATTACTGGAGAATTCGGAGCTCTGCTTTGAATATTTACCAACCATTGAAATATTTCAGATACACCTTTAAAACCATCGATGATTCTCCATACAACCAAATATAGACTTCGTTTAGATAAAAAGTATTGATGTGTTGCATAGTATTCTCTCTGACCACCAAAATCCCACGTTCTAAAATAAACTGGGCCATGAGATGACTGACCTCTCACTTTTTTTTCATAAATCCAGTCTCCTATATCAACGCCAACGGTAGATATCGTTGTTCCTCTGGCAGTCTTCGCGTTAATATTTTTATTACCCATTCGTTTTGCCCAGTGTTCTGTAGCTTTTTTTTTATTTGGAACTTCACCCTCCTGTCTCAACTGTTCCAATAAGCTAGTTTTACCGATACCTTGAATTCCTACGATCATTAACTTCATGCGTGCATACGGTTTAGCGTCCTCTAAAATTGATTTTAAATACCCAATCACGTCCATTGTTTTATATTTCTTCGACTCGATCATTGTTTTCAAAGGTTCTTGCAATCTACAACCTTGAGTATTTAAATTCCACAAACGGGAAAGCAGACCCATTTGTGGTGGCAATTCGATGATTTCCGGATTGCCGCTTATATTTAGAACAGATAGATTATTAAGCTCGTAAATGTTCTGGGGAATTTCTTTCAATTTGTTATTGCTAACGTCAAGCATACTAACATTAGGAAACAGAAGATACAATTTTGAGCCAGAATAAGTGATTCTTGTGTCCCTATCTACATTCTCCTCTTCTAAATTTGGCATTTCCCCGTCATCGATTGATGTTAATTGAATTCTACTCAACAAATTGTTAGCAAGAATCAATGTTCTTAAATTCTCTAAACGTAAATGACGTCTATGCGTGCAAACCGACATGAGAACTACATCGCGTAATGATGTAGCCGTTTGTCTGTTACTGCCTGGAACGATTGGTGACTGTACATTTGTTGCGGGACAATAACACGCAGTGTTTGCTTGTTCCATCAAGTCAGCACCCTCCACTTGTGGTAAACTGGGCCATCGAGAGATTTGATTATTGGATAAGTCTAACTGTTTTAAACTCGCCGGATATGATGTTATATGGCTCATGGATCGAAGAGAATTATAAGCCATATTTAATCTCACTAGATTAACAGCTAAACATGGCAAAGCTACTGGAATACTATTAAATAAATTATGCGCCAAGTTCAGGGATGTAAGCACAGACCTTGCTCCACTTTCGTTATCGTCTGAGACCTTTTCCGATACTTGAACGGATTTGGTCCAAACATGAGGGCGATCCATCTCGATAATTTGTGCATTTGCTATTTTAGTGAATGACTCAAACTCCAAGGAATCTTCACGCGATATAGCCAATTGCGATGCTAAACTTCGACTGCTAGGGCTATTGTTTAAACAATCCTCCCTTTGTGTTTTTCGTGAAATATTTTGCGAAACTTGACTAGGTAAAATCTTCAACAGATTAAACGACGCGTTCAATTCCTTTAATTTCGGTGCTCGCCATAAATTATCTGGAAGACACTGCAATTTATTGTTTGAAACATCCATAATCTCCAATGCAGGTAAATTCATTATGAATTCCGGCAATTGTTCCAATCGATTGTCCTGAAGATACATCTCTTCCAAAACTGGACACAATTTGTCTTTAGGACTTTTTGGTTCAGCTGTAAGAGTATCTATTTTATTTTGAGCCATATTGAGATATCGCAAGCTTTGTAAATAAAATATGATAGGTGGTACAGAAGTGATAGAATTAAGAGAGATATCTATCCTTGTGATAGCGTATAACACCAAGTCGTTATTTTTAGCACTCAGCTTTTTGTTTACGTGTAATACGGCATCTGTCAACCACTGAGCACGTATTTGTGAAAGATGACATTGTTGATCATGCCAATTAATCATCGTTGGTGTATTTGGAAATAGCGTCGAATACGTTACGTTTCCAAAAGAGGGTAGTGCACAAAAGTGAGAAGTTTGGGTACATTCGGTCATAGCATTTTTGTTAATTTTGTATTCTGAATCAGGGTAAGCTTTTATAGATAAAAGTTTTGCCGTGAGAGGTTCGTCTCTGTTTTGTGCGGCGATTTTGATTGCTTTGCATGTATTATCTACAGCACTGTGCTTCAGTAAAACATCTGCAATTTTTATGTCACGCTGTTGACAAGCTATAATTAACGCGCTAGAGTAATTACTTTCTGGATCACTCTGATCGTAAGGAACTTTTACAGGCAAATTAGGATCGGCACCTGCCAATAATAAAGCGGTAACTACTTCTGTGTGCTTGCCTTTTACAGCCGCATGTAAAGCAGTTTCGGTAACATTGTTGCAATACAAATCTAAGTTTAATGGACATATCATATTGTCATCCTTTTTATCGAACGCTTTGCTTCTAAAATTTAAACTAGACATTAATCTTTGTATACCCTTCGAAATCTTTCTTTTCGACATCGGGAGTGGCTGCGCCACCCCCATATCTTCTTCTTTGATTTTTCTTGCTTTTACTTTATAATTTAGTAGTAATTCTACGATTTTTATGTTTCCAAGCATACTAGATATATAAAGAACATTTTGTCCCGTAACGTCCTGAGTATTGATATCAAATGGCATTTCGTATTCATACTCTCCGGATGAGTCTTCATAGCGTTGATACGTAGTTTGTGGATATTCAAATTTCAATAGTAAATCAATAACTAAATGATGACCATTTATAGTTGCCACATGAATTGGTAACCATTTTTCCACAGTTAAAGATTGTACTTGTTTAGGAAAGTGTCGAAGAAGCAATTCCACTATTTCTACTTTACCGTTGTAACAAGCTATATATAATGGACAGTATTTGGTAACAGGATGCATTCTGCAATCTGCACCATGATCCAGAAGCAAACGAACTATATCTTTGTGACCCATCTCGCAAGCTATAAAAAGTAGAGTATTTGCACCATTTGGTGCCATGTTGATAATGCATTCCAAATCCGCAGTATGTCCTTGAATAAGATTTTTAGCTGCCACAACATCTCCTTGAATACAGATTGCACGCAAAGAAGCATGTACTGCGAGTTTTTCCAATTCATACTTTTCAGCTGCTGATTTGAGCAAATTTATGCAGACATCTTGCTTAGCTTTCTCAGCCACGTCTAATGGTCTTTCACCATTATTGTCTTGGATCATTAGATTTGCATCGAATTTTAAAAGTTTTTCAATGTTGGAACTATGTCCATGTTCTGCACAAATATGTAACGGTGTCCGGTAATGACCCCGTGGCCCACATGGAATATTTGGATTTGCCCCTGCAGACAGTAGTACATCCAAACATCTTGAATTTTCAGTAATAGCTGCAGCATGTAGTGGTGTTCTACCCCATGAATCTTGACTATTTATGTACTGTGCATGCTCTCCTCTTAGAAGATCTTCTAATAGTTCTGCATTATCCCATAAAGCAGCTTGATGTAACAGACGACCAGGAAAATCTTCATCAATAGGAGTATAATCTTCCATGATGTAAACTATAAATATTTACATTATATTCTTATATTCATATTTTTATAATATATATTCTACTTGCAAAAATATTATTTTATACTTACTATCTGTATCTTGAATATAAATATCTTGATTACATGATTATGAATTCATCTGATCATCAGTTATGCAGTAATATTGTTTGTATACTCTTCTCTTGTGATATTTTGCATATGACTTTTTATTCTCAATTTGATCAAAATTGAATGTTTTACATTCAATATAATTTAGTATGCAAAAAATTGCACCACTCTTTATAAATTTTAGATCCACTGTGTCTAAAGTGGAAGTTAAATATTTAAAATTGTTTACATACATTTGTAAAATTTCGATTATTTATTTACGTATTTTTACATAAAAATTTTTATATATTTTAAATAGAATCTCTGAATCTTGTTACTTTCTTCTCTTAATTAAATAACAACCTTGTTTATAATTTAAAATTTAGTGCATAAATACAAAACTCACATATATGTCAAAATATATCAATTGGAGTACGGTTTAAAAATATTCACAAAAATCATGTTCGATTAATATTTTCAAATTTTTCGCTGTTCACTCTACATGCGTAATTTTTTCTCATAATTTTTAATTGTTTCCTTTTGGACTGACAATTAAAATAGTAGCTTGTTTTCTATGATAGCTTTGAAATAAAAAACCAGTATGATATTAAACATAACACTTAGCGACCGCCATTTTGTCAGTTCTCTTTATCGACTGTACGCACCTAACACACCTTTAGCTACAATTTTATGCATGAATAACATCGGATCGATTTAAATAAATATCATTACCACAGACATATATTGTCTTATGGGGCTTCGTGCCACACAAATTGAAATACCGATCGTGTAAAAAAAATTAGAGGTTTTGTTATGCCTCCTACGCTTTAAAGTGGTGGATTTAGAAAACATAATCAGTCCAATCACCGAGTGATAAAGTCAGTGTTTGTAGCAAAAAAACATCTTCCATTGCACCTACGAGTAAAAATTTTGTATCGTGTAGTCAGAGAACCGTAGTAAACTGTTGACATACTGCACCCCACACGTAATGAATCATTCATGAATGAAAAATTACATTCTCATATTTCCTATTGTATACAGCGTAAAGAGAACATTATTAATAGATTTGTAAGATAGTATAAATTCAAACTCGACCTTTTAATCATACATATTATCATAATATGTACTATTACATTATGTATGTATATCATGTTTATATATTACGTACATATGTAAGTACATTCATAGACATATGTGTGTGTGTATCGTGGAATTTTAGCAATTTACCGATGTTAGTTTAATTTTTGATATAGTATGGTACAAAATTTAAACCCTAAATCGATTTTTTTTTACTTTCTCCATAAATTAGATACACATCTGACAATAAGTACATGTTTTCTATAAGAGAAAATTTCACACTGAAAACATTACGATCATTGAACGAGCAAGTTATATTAACACTGTAAATTGTAGAATATTCCCAATATTATTTCGTGATACTTATCTATTTATAGCTCTTAGATTTATATTCTATTTCACATATACTCACAATAAGAATTCATTCTTCTACAAAACGGTAAAAAAGATTAGGATTTCTATCTAAAAAGTCAAAATTTATGTAGTCTTTCTTCACAATTATAAAAAAGCTGTTACCATAATCATTGCGTAAAGTGTTCGCGTAAAGCGAAACAGTTTCCAAATATAAAGGCACATTCGAACATTTGGAACGCCATTCAAATAAGATACATAGCGTTTAGATACATTTTCAAGTGAAGTACCTTAAATATAAAGATTCAAATTTTCACTGATGGACTTTAATTAAGATTGGACCTGTTAATATTTCACATTAACTGGACTAAGTTCGCCATAAATTTCTTAAATTTGTTATGGCGAATGCGATGATTCTATTTCGTAAAATAAAATAATATAAATAATATAAATAATATAAATGTGTCATCATGCATGACTTTAATCATATAAACAATAAAAAGTATAAATTAATGGAAATAATATTGAAGTAGCGATAGTTACGTACAATTTGGAAAGTAAGGAAGACAGTAATTTATGTATAGGAAGGAAAAGCGGTCATGTTCCTCTTTTACGTAAAATTTATTCAAATTTCGGATGCAGAAGGTAAATATTTGTAAAAACAGATTTGTAAAAATAAATTATCTAAAAAACTACAAAATAAATGATTTTTGGACTTCTTTTTTACGTTTCTGCTTACAATTATGTGAATCAATTAATTAATTTTTATGTACACGTACTGTGTATATATATACATATGTCTTGTTTGTGATATTTTATGATCAGATTTAACTTTAATTCTATCTGTTACTAATGTTGGAATCTATGTTAATTATTACCTATGTTATATTATTACACCTATATTGAATGATACACCTCTGTATACCGCGTTTGTGGTATTATGTCTGATATTACATAACGTGATTACTGACTTTTTTTATCAACTGATTACATTACATATAGTGCATGATAATAGTACTATATAGGTAGCACTATGCAATTACTTTTACTACCATTGAATATATTATTTAAGTTAGAATATGTAATCTTTTTTTGTAGATACACAAATTGCAAATTTTTATGTAATTTTTTTTGTAATAGTGCATATTATACTTTCTAAAAATCGTAGAGAAACATTATAATAAATCGCATTTATGTATATTTTATCACACATGATAACTTGACAGTCCATAAAAATTTGTTACAGTTGAAAATTGTAATATAACAAATTTCTTCATGCCAATTTACTTTTCATATCGTAGTATGTATATTCATTCACAATATATTATAAAAAGTTTTTAAAGAGATAACACATTTTCATAAAAAATTTAAGATTATTTGAAATTATATCCGTCTTAAACAATTAATGTCATTTGGTATGTATTAAAATTTAATTCAATATTGTGTAAGTTTAATTATAAGTGAGAATAGACCTTGGTCCCAATATCAAATGTGTGAAAACCAATGAATTTTTACATGTAATATTTTTATAGTTTCTTATATGTATATGAATAAATATTAATAATAGTATTCTATTACTACAACTACTACTAATATACTCATATTTTATTAGAATTTTATATATTCTATTAAAAATCTATTTCTTATTAGAAGTTTATCATAGCGAAATAGTGCTAATAACAGTAAAAAAAATCATATTTGAAATTGAAATGTTAATGAAATTCATTGTCATTGTTATAAATAATTTTAATCGTATGTAAAAATATTTATTTACAAAGTTTATCGTTATATTTTTAATATTGAGAAAATGTACTATGATTTAATGGAAAACATTGATGATTATGCATGGAAATTCTTTTTTAATTGAAAAATTAAAAAATTCTTTAATATAATAAGTTGATAATAAATCTTCTAATGTTCCACTTGGCAGCCTTCAAGACTCAATGCTCGAGCTAGGTTCCTAGCAACGGCTAGTCGGAAGATTTCAATTTTATTTTGAAACTTTAGATCATCTCCATGTGCTTCTACACAACGTAGTAATTCAAAACAATCACTGGAAGATAAAATTACATCTTTGGCTTCTAATAATGGAATAGCATCCGATAAAAGAATCGACCAAAAGCTGAAATAACATTTTTCTATTAGATTGCTTTTCAATTTAAAGTTTGGGCGTAGATATATGGATAGCTTACTATTTCGGTGTTAAATTTGAAACTAAAAGGGACACTAATAAACTTGCTGCTTCTTTAAATTCTCCAATGCCATACATTTGATGAAATTCGCAATACTTTCCTATTGTAAAGAACAAAAGTTATAATTGAATAAGAGTTCAACTTTTTATTAAAAATTTGCTTGTGTTTCTTAACTCAAACTCCAAAATTGATTTACCTAAGAATGTGAGTCTATCACTAGCCATCATACAAAAACCTAAATTTTCTAATAGGTCACGACAATCTAATTCTCCGTGTTCTGCATAACGCTTTAAAAACTGATCTGCGATATATGTTATAAAACCACTATCTTGTGCTTTTAATGCCCATGCAAGTGCATTTCCCAATCTTCCTTGCCTCATAGATTTTAGTCCTTGAATTTTACAAATGCTAGTAACTAACAAAAAGAGTTTTTAAATATAGTCAATATGTTTTATATTAAAATGAATTATATATATGTACATAATAATTTGAGAAACAATATCAACCTATACGATCCATCTTATTATCTCGTGCTATATCAAGAATTTTATTTACTCTTGCTTCTGACCCCATTGGAAGTGACTGTAACAGTATTTCTAGTCTAGCTAAGCCTTGAATAGGACAATGTATTAAGTAACTTGCACCACATTGCCACAAAGAATGATGTGCCATTAATGTGTTCCCATATTCCAATATAAGAGATTCATGAAGTTGACTGCTAACTCTGATAAAAAATAAAATAATTCTCATTTCGCAAACTTTATATAACATAAATTATGTACTAACTTACTTTATTTGGTCTCTATCCAATATTTTAAGTTTTCCACAAACATATAATAGGTCTACCAAATGAGTAGCAAACCATCCATTATCACCCATATATTGTATTTCTTTTATAACATGATGTAAGTCGCTTTCCATAACAGCACGTATAGCATTATCAGAAGGTCTATTAGCTTGCCATCTTTTGGAAATACTATTAGCATGATGAGAAAGTTCAGGTTGCTTACAACATGGAGAAGTATAAAATAACTTTGCTGCCAACAGTTCATACCAAGCATCTGTATATTGTGAAAATTGCCACAATATATCTTGTTCTCCTGCAATTAACTGCATTAAATGTTTTTAATAATTTAAGTAACATTATGTCATTGTATTTGTACAAGTATATATTTATATAGATACCTTCATAATCATTTCTAAATAAGTATCAACGATAAAAGCTTTACTATTTAAATTTGAACACAACTCTAGTTGCCAACGTTTCCAACATGTAGTAAATCCATCTATAGAATAACCACCATACACATTATAGATGGGCATTGTTTTAAGAATATTTTCTGCCGTTACAAAAGCAGGGTGATCTGCTTTGCTATGTAGTGCTAATAAAGCTCTTACTAAATCTAACTTTCCATGTAATGCACAGCCTATTACAGCTTCCCAATAATTTGGATACTCCAAATCAGCACCAATTGTCTTCTGGGCTAATATTTTAACTGCTACAAGTTCTCTAGATGGAAAGTGAAATCTAATCCATTCTAACAATTGTGGTAATACTACATCACCTAAATTAAAAATATTATATATTAGGATTTTTCGATATATATTTGCCATTTTCTGTTTTTAATAGATAATTAAAACAAAATAATTTACCTGGTACTATATCTACATAAAGGATTTCGATCAAGTGCCATACACATTCTATTTGATAAAAAATGGTCAGAAAATTTTCTAGTGATTCTTTTTTATCAGACAAACATTTTCCACATATATCTTGCAAACTTTCTATACATGCTCTTAAAATAGACCTGTATTGCTTGCTATGTTTTAAAAGTTCTGGTCTAACATCTCCCGAAGAAGATTTTATTTTTTGAATGGACAGAAAGACACCATTACTTTCGTTTACTAATTTACGTAATTGTGGAGAAAACAGAATTACTTCTGGCTTTAAAATATGTACCGTTGGCTCATATTTCTCTGAACTCTTTTTAGTTGAACTCTGAAATCTTTTATTCATATATATACTGATTCTGCTACTATTTACCCAACTTCCGGTAATACATAGATGTTTAGGAGTATTTGGAATATCCTACAAATAAAAAATACTTTTCTTAATATATTTTTATAAATGTAAAATATAACTAAAATATAAAATATGATACTATTACAATGGAATAAGCTATATAACCTTATACATTTTAAATAACTCGTATAAGAATAAAAATATTAAAATAAAATTATAAATATTTTATCATGTCAGATAAGTTTTATAAGATCGGAACAATATTAATTGCATTAAACGAAAGAAATATAGGTTAAGTATTAATTCAAAGTATGCATGCGGTTCACGAAGTTTTATTACTTACAATTGTAGGAGGACTGTAGTTTTCGTCCATACTTAATACGAGAAAGAAACTATTAGTCCAAGTATCTTTGCTATATAATGACAATCACATCAATTTTTACATTCGCAATTAACTTTATTGTTTCTCCATAGAGTTAAATGCACGGTGTTGTCAACTACTGGTACCTGTATTTGATTGGGAAATAATCGATATATCGTATAATTCTGTACTGTACTTACATATCGATACTCGACAAATACTATCGATAATATGAAAAAGAACGTTCTATCGAAACCTACAAAGCCTATGTACCAGCCATACTGAGATTTTAAGAAGATTCAATATCTTGGCAGGGTATATAAATGAATTTTTTGTCTCGTAATTATATTCAACATTGTATTTTATACGTAAAAGTCTATGACTTCATACCTTTGATTGATAATTATTAGTAAATATATAGTCTGCAATTAGCGGGAAAAGAAACATCGATCAAAAAGATCAAAGTAAAATGTAATACTAAAGCGTAAGTAGCTATTAAAATATATTTTCATAATAATTATTATTCATATTAATTACTTATTTTTAAATTAATTATAATCAATAATTATATCCTAATTTTTTTTAGTTTCTACATCTCCAATATTCTTCCGTGTTTTAAAAAATTCAAGGATTTGAATTTCAATTATCAAACAACCATTACATCAATTACCAAATAACCAATGTATTATAATGCCAGTGATTTATAGAATTTTATAATCTCTATCGAAAATTGATATTTTTTTAATATCACTTAAGACATATATATGTATACTACATATAATTGGATCTATCATATACATCGAGTCATTACGAATCAACAAAACTATACGCTATATAACATCGAAATTATTTCAATTCTCATTACACGAATATCAAATACAAATTGAAAATTCATATCCAATAATGTTTGTTCATAATTATAAATATCATTTACAAATTAAAGCAATACAACGTTGCTAAAACGAAGGTTAGTTCAGTAACATTTTTCTAAGCTTTTGTAATTTTTAAGCATAACAAAGCACGAGTCAGTCTCACACACACAAAATTCTTAGCAGGTCGGGTTCACCATTGGCGGTCGAACGTAGCTGAGGAGAAACGACCCTTAACACGATCGTGGATACCGGGTTGTGCACGAATAGTTTGAGCTTGCGCGGTGCTTTCGAAAGGCGCGTCCTGGCTCCGTCGTCTGATCGCGGTTGGGGTTTTATTCGTCGTCGAGCTTTCGTGCTGGAGCGTGCGCGTCTCTCTCACCGTAACGAAATATAGAGAGAAGAAAGAAGGAGAAAGCGGTCTCGTTCGCGTCCGGCCGGGTCATCACGTACCAATCCCACAAGTAGCAGAGACGCTGTATTCAGGAAGGGTAGATATAGGGTCGTTTCGCACGCGAAAATGTAACGATCTCAGTAGTGGGGCCGGTTGTCTGGAAAATTGGTTTAGACAGAAGGGGAGAAAGAGGTGATATCCCTTTCCCCGCGTCGCGGCTCGCGAGTGAAGCATCTTGCAGAGGGGATCCATGGCGTGAAGCATCGGTTGGTTCATCCAACTATTTCTACACGGAAGTCTGAAGCTCGAGAAAACTCAGGTAAGTGGATACGCATATACCTTCCTCCTGTTTTCGTTTGTTCATCGGGTAATCAATTACTCGGAGAATTTACGATCTACATAGTTGCTTCGCTTTCTTGCCTGGCTACCGGCTTTTTTGACCATTTTCGTTTGTTCGCGTAGACGGGAAAACGCTCGAAATCACTTGTTATATTGTATTTGAACGAAAGTTTGTTGCAATTTGAGGAGAAGTCATGTTTTCAAAGGAGATGATGTAATTTGATATCGGCTTTTCGTATTGGTTATTAGGAACATGAGTAAGAATATCAAATATATGAGTTTTTAAAAGTCGTGATGATAGTCACAGTTGGCGTTTTGCGCAAAATTCCGCCCGACTGCGTGGTTGACTACGTACGACGCAGTACTTGGTTGGCCTCCCCTTTCACCTTTCGCTGATATGTCTTAATTCTAGCGACTACAGCTATATTTTAATACTTTTGCCAAAATACTCTATACATTACAATTTCGTATGAATGCTTGTTATAAATTTATTCAGAATTTTTACATAGATATATATGTATATATATAGATGTATATGAAAAATTAATATTAATAAATAGAGTGTATATCTGTTTAAAATGAAACGAGACAAGATCAGAGTCACACAAATTTGTCTAATATTCGAAATAGTATTATGATTTATTAATCGATTATTGGACTTCCTTGTGAGTAGCGTCCGTATATGGAGTATATAGATTTCGTATATACATGTAGTATGTTGTATCTTGAATTTTCGCAACAGGTTATGTTTGTAGAGTTCGAATAAAGTAAGAAACAGTATGCAAAACCAATTTACAGACCGTAAATAGACGATATCTCTTCAATATATCTTACATAATTGATAATTGAGTCGGTCAAAAAATATTTCAGACTTACGTATTACCTGTATACTTTGAATCCACCAATTTTTATAGAGATTGAAAGTTCGGGGAATGTCATTTCATTCTTGAGAAATAATTTGATTATTTCTATATCTATTACTAAACCAAAAGACTATTATTTTAGAAGTTAGTAAGATACATAGAAATATCTAAATATTATTTTCAATTATTTTTCGACTCATTATCTACATAATTAAAAATCATGAATAGTTTTTAATGATACTTCACCTGCAGCATAATTCAATTAAATAAAAATATTATATAAGACCTTGTTATCAGTGTATCCTTACATTCTTTATAAAGAAAACTATAAAATCCATGATTCTTTAAAAAAAATTTTTTAAAAAGATACTACATATCATTAAAGCAACAGGTTGTTTTAATCATATATAAAAATGATCTTTTCTAAAATATTATTATATATAATATATAATTAATTTCTTGCATTCTATCCAGAAAATAATTTTTTTAATGTGAAAAATGTGTATGTTGTGTTTCAAATATTGAAACAAGTTCTCTATAAAATTGATAAACCATTTGATATTTGTTTCACCCAAGGAAGTTACTTCTATTTTAACAAAATCAATTTTAAAGTGTCCTATTTCTGATGCAATGGGTAAATAAAATTGCTGTTCGTCAAACGTCACATATCCTTCTTTTTATTCTTTTTCTTAGGGTCATAGATAAGGGGTAGGTTAAAGATCTCTGAATACGTAAACACTACTTCGGTCGATGACTGCTCGGGGGTGAAACAAAATAACAGAAACATTTTACTCACCTTGTTACGCTTATGTTTTTTTTTGTTTTTTTGTTAAACGATTGGTGACTTTTTGGAAAACTTTTTTTATTTATTATTTATTGTAACATTTTGATATTTATTTTCTTTTATATTTACTAATCGTAACGTAAATTTCTAGTAGTAGTAACTCGGCAAAGTAAATCCGGCAAAAGGTGTTTTACTTGATGTAGCATAATACGAAATTAATTAAACGTATTATAATTGTTTTATGTGCTTAATTGGTTAGGAGGGTAAAATAAATTAATAAATGCAACGAAAATGTACTGCAACCTGCACATAGGGACCGCAATTTTCTTTATTCCCCATGAACTATGGGACGAATGTGTGAAGCATGGTTGGGTATCGTCATTCTCTCGGAATTCTTTAATTAACTATGCATACAATGCTTCGGCGCTTTCCCCTTTCTAGCTGAAAATAAGAATATTTAATTAGAAAAATGTGCGATACAGCGTATCGCATCAAAATTTATAACCACTAGGAATCGTGATTATACAAAGTTGTATTAAGTTTTATTCTGCTTTGTATATTTTAACTTCCCTTTGTTTCCCTTTCTATCTGTGGTATATAAAAATTTTGCCAAAGGTTATAACAATTTTATATTTAAAAAATCTTCATTTTATGTCATAACGTTGAATATTTTTTAATTTATTACTAATTAATAATGTATACTAATTATTATTATACTATATTAGTATATATATCATATATATATTATTATATATATATATATATTATATATATATATTATATATATATTATATATATATTATTATATATATATATATTAGTATATTATAATATACTATATTATAATTATTATTATACTATAATTATTTACTAATGTAATGTAACTAATTAAAATATATACCTTTAAATTCATAAAATTATAATTTAATAATTTTATAGATAATGCTCTTTACAGTAAGCTTCTTGACAAATGTTTGTACTATTGCTAATTAATTATAATATATATTAATTATGTACTATTATATATAATACTATTAATTATAAATTATAATTTGTGTGAATACATATATAAGAGAAGGAATAATGTTACGAAGGTTAATAAAAAATTCGATTTCGTTAATATGGAATCTACGTTGATATCGTTTCATTAACGAGTATATATATAAATTTCAGACTTTTCAAAATTACCTACTGTGAACTTCGTAAAATGCTTACATAAACTAAATACATGTATAGATATTTCCATGCATATAGGTAAACTCATTTTAATTTCGTCTGATTTGCAAACGATAAATGTTACGAGTTCTAAACAATAGATTTCGTTACGAATTCTACATTTCTAGATTTATAAAACGAGAACATACTACGCAGTTTATGGTATTTTCCACGTTGACTGATTTTCTGATATGACTTCTTGTATGACACTTAATACATTATGCATAAAAGATAGGTAACAAGAGATTTTCAAAAGTAGAAATAGAGTAGCTTCTGGATGTTTTCGATTAAGCATCATAGTTCTCTTTTATGGATGACTCATAAGTAATATCTAGCAAATATTATGACTTGTAAAATAGCATTTCATTAAATTGTCTGCAAGAAATATTCCATTAATTGTATAATGATTTAGATTAATACAGTTTGACGCAGTAAAACGGTTCATAAAGTGAAAATAAATTTAAACATTCAGGTACTATAGCAATTTTTTAAACCTATTATAGCTTATACATACAGACGTATAATAAAAGAAAAAAAATAATAACTAAAATAACATACTAAATAAACTACACACTTTCAAATATCAAATAACATGAAAATCAGAAAATTAAGAAAATTATACTTATTGTATCTTCGTTTTGTACTTTTCATCTCTTTACTTATATTCCTAAATATTTTTGTATAAAAATCGATAGTCTACTTATAAATGAACTTCCTAACCAGCGTGCAGTAACATGAATAATTGAGAATCGGACGGATAAATTAAGCGATTATTGGACTAAACCGAAAAGATTCGTGCTGTCGAAAGTCGAGTGTTCGGCACACGTTATTCTCGTTGCGATCGAACTTTCTCCTCAGCTGTATCCTCGGTGTTTTTAGCCGCGGTACACGACCTAGCTCACGGTTTCGTTTGATTTGATGGTATGTCCTCTGTTAGCCGTGAATCTCGGTGCGCGTGCCTCTTTTGTCAAATGCATCGCGTCGACGCGATGAAACACGATGAATCCGGGGATCAAAAGAAACGGGACTCGGAAATATCACGAATACAACCGGTTCTATCGACTGATGTAACCTTTTTCCTACAATATACTATACGTCGCGACGAATGCAGAGTTTCACCCTTCCACGGATTTCAAAACAAATATTTTCTTCGAAAGGAAACGCCGATAACGATACAGCTACTCACGAAAGTATTTGAACACTTATAAAAACCTTTTACGAATATATCGCGTATATTATAGGAAAGATTCTGAAATTTGATTAGCACCGGAATGAGACACGATTGTCGAGATTATATATGAGGTGGATGTTGGATGAAAGTGTCCAAGAAATACTCTTGATGTTCAACAAAAAAAGTTTATTTAACAATTAACAGTCAACAATTCACAATCAAGCTTCACAAATGTGTTTATTTCGCTGTTACGCTAGACGCTTCGCACTTCGCTGTTCGAAACGGAATGAATCTTTTGTTCAAAACCAAAAGACCGAAAGAAAGAACCGTAGGGACATCGATGGTGCATTAGGCCATACATTTCGACCTTACGCTTTGAAGGTTTTATGTCGCAAAGCCGTCGGAAAGTACAGCCACATATAAATGAGAAACTATTATGAAGATGTATATAGAAGTTAGTAGACATTTATTACAAGTATACACTTCATATAAATCACCAGGGTATTTGATCAGAAAATTATTGATCATATATATACCAGTAAATTACAACATTTAATGAAACAATTTATAGCTATTTATTATTCTATGTTTAAGACCACTATTCGTGCTGTGTATTAATTCTTTATATACGTTTAGTGTACGTTAGCAAAGATTGTCTTGTAACTTTTATGAACATTTACATCAATTGATTTTAAGTTGCACCAATATAATTACAAACAGTTGCGTCTTATCATAGTGTTGATCAAACAGTATCGTACAACACGTAATTCATAAAAATTTTTTGTCGTAAGAGTTCGAATAATTTTATGAACCACTATATATTGAACGAATTGTCGTACAGAAATCGTTTTTAGCTCTACCATTGGAGAGAATCAGAACTGGCATTGACGAAGTACGAAATTAGCGCTATGAAAACGAGGCGAAATTTACTGTTATTGCCAACAACTAGTCAAGACAAATGAAGAAATCGAGCCTTTGAATTGAAACTTACTGTAGCGATAAAAGTTAACATTATTTTAGTAACGAAGATCAAATACAGTTAGTTCTGTGGACTGATTTAAGTATTTTGTCGCTGAAATACGTGTTGAATGTAAAAAGTTTCAATCCTTCGCGAGTTCACTGTATGTATGTAAACATTTTGTTGGCGGCAATCGTGTATCGAGCGAGCTATCAGGTGTTAGAGAAATAAAGAAATCGTTTTTAGCATTGGAAAAAACTGAGATGTGCGTTGGCAAAATAAAAAGTAGCATTGTTGTTGAAACGAAGCTGAGTTGGAATACAATCGGTTCTATGGACTGTTTTAAACAGTTTTCTTTTGTCGGGACGCGAAGGTTTTCATTCTTCTATAGGTTCNATCAAATAAACTATCACGTGTTAAATATACATCATGTTTTAATATTGGAACGTATGTATATCTATAAAAAAATATACAGAAATTGTATTTTGTCATTGGAACGCACCTCTAAATTGGAATGGGTGTAAAACGACCGATTTCGTTGGAAAAGTAAAAAACGAAACTCAGTTAACGAAATTCAGATCCATTGGAATTTCTGGATCTAAATCGTTTATTTAATGCGAAATGATTTATATTTTTGTTCGCTCGTCCAATTATACGCGTGATATTAGGACAATACACATTTAAAATTATGTTTGATAATAATACACGTTGTTACTAAAAGTTCTGCCCAGTTAGGATATTTTAACACTTTATTTTAAGATAGTTTTCTATTTTGAGAAAAATTATTTATCTGAGAATTTATGAAATTAAAACACGGAACGTTACCTAATATTGAAATTAAAAAAAGAAATGTGAAGTCGTTTTTTTGTTTTATAAGATTAACGTTTCGCTATAAAAAATTACGAGTATTCTGTTTTTAATATAATCGAGTGTGTCTAATTATCATTTGGAAGATAATTTTCGTTCTACATACTTCTCAATGATACTTGATTAAAATTGTTATAAAACTTATTTATTTATTTATGAACCGGGGAAACGAACGCGAGGCACTTAATATAATTGCTATTTATCCATAAATCAATATTCTTTATTATTTTAGTACGCATCACATATCGTTTATTTTATTTAAAGCAGAACGTGTTAATCAATTATTTTTAGAAAGCTTCTCTTTCTCGCGGAAAAATTTCGACAGGCTCGAAAATTCGTGGAAATCAAAGCCAGTTACCTATTAACTACGTATTTCGGCGTGTATTGCATGAATTTCAAGATGCTCGATTTCAAACTCACGCTCATCTGTCGTTAATAGAAGTGCAATCGATTTTGAAGGACTACGACGATTGCTGCCAAATCGAAAACGTTATTCGCATGACCCATATTCAGCTTCTCCACGCGAGATGAATTTTCATACGGATGGAATAACTTGAACTGGCCAAACATGATCACACGGTTAACTAACTGCCCATTAAAAGCTGACAATGTCTAATATCTATTCTATCATTCATATTGATCCATCGATGAATACACTAACAGACCTGGAAACACGAAAATGACACCTCTTGAATTAGATAAAAACGTAAAATATGAAAAAGTATTTTGTTTCGAGAGATTTAAACATGTTTACACGAGGTTGGAATATTAAACTTTAAAAGAGGTTTTAAGTACAAGTTTGTTATGGGACGACGGTGGCGACGTTGTTAGCGTAGTTGGCTGCTAACGTGCGCAGGATTCGGGTTCGAATCCTGGCAAACCGAGTTTGTGCTTTTCACGGATCGTCGACGTTAGAGATCGTCCGGATGGAGGAAAGAGAACCACTAAACCGATCTTAGGCTACACCGTACTGCCTGCCTCGAGAGGAGTTTCGAAGGGATGAAGATTCAGGGAACACATAAGAGGCCTGCTTCCAAAGTACATCGTCATCATTAATCGCAGCCCACCAAAAAAATTCTGCGTTTGTGGAGTCTCGCCCACCTCAGCGCCTAAAACAAATAAACAAGAATGGAACAAAGAAGTCCAAAAAAACGGGTTGCGGTACAAACAGAAACTTTGAAGGGGACAGTGGAGTATCGAGTATCAACATCTCTGTGGTCGATTGATTCAAAATCTGTCGGGGAAAATCGCCTTCAGACTCTTTCAGAGGAGTTTCGTGGAATTGCAGAGATTAGATGTCAGGAGACATCCGGTGTCTTGCGATAACGTTTTCCAGACAGCTACGTACGCCAGCCGGGTTTCGCGAGCTCGGCAGCCAGCGTCCATTTTGCATTTTTTTTAATTTTTCTAAAGTAATAATAAAGGTTCCTCCATTTTCTATCACTTATATTCCTATTTTTTTTAAACATTTTAATAAATTTATTTGAATATTTGTTGATGAATGTGTATAATTATCTTTACAAATTTTATATTAGTTCGAATTTTTCAAGAAAGTCGAGTTAGCGAGCAATATTACAGCAAAGGAGCCTTATAATGAAATAAAAAATCCTATTACATATAATTTACTGTATTTGTTTGCTAGGAAAATTAGTTACAACCAAGAATATTTTACTTCTAGTGAATACATTGCGAAAGATGTTTCAAGTATGTTAGATTACTATTTCTTCTGCTGGTGCAATTCTGAGTCATCTTGGTACATACTTTACAAAAATGTTTGCGTAACTTCTATCTTCAAAGTGACGTAAAACAATATACGAGTCAATAAAAAAATCAGAGAAAGTTTCGGAATATTTTTCATTAAAAAGAAAAAGACCGTTTCTTTTTAAACTTCTATTTCTATTTAAATTTCTATTTCTACTTAAACAAAATTCTCCATCAAATTTATCGGCGAATCAAACGTGAATAAGCAAACATACTATGTAATTTCGTGTCAAACGCTATAAACTGTTTAAATTATTTTTCGTTCTTCATAAGATTGAAGAGTTCTGCTTTTTTTATTAATTTCATATGTATACGGCTCCTTGCTATTAAAAACTAAAATTACACGATGATTTATGATCCATGATTTATTTTTCAAGTACTAGAAACTTCGCGGAGTTAACGAACTAATGAATAACAACGATATGGTGATAGTTGATGTATCGATTGATTGTCTTTGAGAGCTTGCATTTCTTGAAACTCTCAATCTTTCACGATTACAAATCGAACTGTACTACCTACTTTAATTAAATTATGCAGTACGGTAAAAGAGGTGAGTTCGAGGGTCTTATAGTATGGATAATACCAATTAAGCTGAATATAGGTCAAAAAATTAACAGTGCCAGATTTACAGGAAAAATTTCTCTGTTTCTAACGTTATCTTAATATATAAATGCGTAAAATAACTTTATTTACCACATAATCCACTGTAAAACGAATCATTCTAATAACATTGATTTTAGAAACTGTAATAAATTCATTGTCCATTTGTTATTCTATCTGATGCGTACTATCCGGTCTACGAATCTTAAATTCTTTTCCCTAACATCACTTTGATCTTGAAAGAAGTATATTTTTGCTCGCATAAACTAGCCTTAAATCTTCCTCACTTCTTGATCCTATTTCAATGGAATTTGTATTTGTAGTTACGATTAGTCTTCTCAAAATATTTTGTTTCGCCCTATATATATGTCATATTCGTATTATATACTTCGTTTCTCGCCTATATTAATCGTGCTTGTAGTACAACTTTCTTAAATGAAGTTGAAGTACCGTGTCAATAGATACAATATGATGCTGGATTATACTTAATTTTTATTCGCGATCATCTTCATTTTTCTGTATAGCTACGACCAAAACTAAAATGTACAAGCAGAAGGTAATTTCTTATATGAAAATAGATTAGAAGCGTAGAATACAATTTATCATTCGAGTTCTAGACATATATGTAGAAAGTATCGAAAGGATTTCGCAAGAAATAAACATACAGAGATGTGTTAAAATATAATATAATACAAAAAAATGTTACAATGCAATACATTTCTTTCTGCAATTCTGGAGCGCC
This sequence comes from Bombus soroeensis, assembly GCA_014737365.1. Lineage (NCBI taxonomy): Eukaryota > Metazoa > Arthropoda > Insecta > Hymenoptera > Apidae > Bombus > Bombus soroeensis. The sequence goes on from JACXIL010000171.1 coordinate 3,662,693, forward strand.
ACGTGTCGAAAACATACTGTGGCTTTTTCGTCGGTGCACATACACACACACACACACACACACATTCATATTGAGTCACGTCATGACTCAACGTCGTTGCGTCGGCATCGGCGTCAGTATCGGCTACTCAAAGGTATTTTGAAGTGATACCACTTTTACTGCAGTATTTCCATTTCTATGTATATACATGCATAACTGAGATACTGTACATGGAGCTATTGTTTTTCTTATATATTTATATAATACGTGTAATTGTAGTAAATACCTTATCAGAGAATGTGAAAAGCAAGAACAGATAAAAGGAGAACTGTTGTTTCTCCATATAATATTTACATAACTTTGATAAGTTATTAGTTTTTAAAAAGTACAAATACACTTTTATGAATTATTTTCATTTTATCAATTATTTTATGAATTATCGTAAATTCGAGTTTTTTTTGAAACCAAGACAAGAAAAATATTCTACAATATTGATCCATTTTTCTTATCTTCCTATATTATACTTTAGCTATAGTTATTATCACACTTGCTTTATACGAAAGTTGACTTCGTTCAACATCCATGAAACTTCAGTTATCTGTTATTTGAAGTTTGAACGCTTGAAGACTACAGGAAAGAAACACGATCACATAGTCCATCTATTTTAGGGGGAAGTAGTTTAGAGTTCAGTATGTTATTAATTAATTCCACGTTTCCAAACGATATACTTGATTGTGAGACTAACCATATATTTTCTCACACTCTTCATAACTCTAAAAATATTGCTTGTCGTATTACTGAAATATTGCTTGTCTTAACTTTAAAATCATACCTATGTGGCTGCAAGACCTCGTTAATCATATTTTCGAACCTAGCAAATTCTTTTCATCTTTAGCTATTTTATACTAAAATATCACTTTTTAATCAGAATGTGATATTAAAATTTAAAAACTCATCATGTACCTGTCACAATTATTCCGTTACGAATTGTCTTTCGAACAGATTAATCTAATTATTCTAAAGATGTCGATACACACTAACAAAAGTGACAGCAACAACTACGTAAGAACGTCGTGTACCGGAGACAGTTAATGCAAAACAAGACGTATGCATCTGTCTTTCAAGAGGCACAACGACAGGCAGAAAGGATTGGCCGATCGCCAGTCTGAAAATAACGAAAAATAAGCAACGATCAGGATTTGCATAATAGCGGAGGGAACATCGTCCACGAACGGAAGTTTCGTGCGACGGGTTTCCGAGGCGTTGCGAAATATGGAACCGAGTAAACGTTGGGTGCCTCGTGATTTTGATGAAAAACACCGTGCAACCCTGTGGAAAAATAGACAAGTCTGGGTACACGTGGTACGGCAGTCGTTTGTTATCTTCGCGCTAAAAACGAACTCCACAATTCGCTACGCGTGAAAGATTACTCTGCACGGTTTCAATTCGTTTTTACGACCGACCCCTGTTTTATAGTCGGTGCGCCATTATCTTGCCGAGAAACAAAATCGAGGATGTTCTCGAATTTCTCGCAGATGTTCGTCGATTCTACTCGAATCGAGTGAATGCCACTAAAAAGAAAAAAGAAGAAAGGAAAAAGGACGCTGTCTCGCAACGAAACCAACCAGAGTTGTGGAAATGGATTCGTCTCGATATTTGCAAAGTGAGATGGCAGAACTAGTATCCTAGGATAAAATTCTTTGAGATTTTTCCTCGATTAATTTTTATCTGCTTGGAATTAGTTCTTGATCATTTTTTCTTGCAATTATTGGCTAAATGCGTGGAATATTGCTCGACAGGGAAATGCGTTATTTCGCAGATTTACAAAAGGGAGAAAAATAATTGTTATGGGATTTGAAATTTTACAATGTAGATTTATTAGACTAATGGAGTATTTGTGTGCCGTATAAAAATGAGCGAAATATTTGTCAAGAATTATACGAATGATTGTGAATTATTTTCACAATATAATATAATAATTTTTATATACATTTTTCGAATTTAAGTATCTTAATGACTTTATAGAGAGAATACAAAAATCCAGCGATAAATATATAGAAGAATTCATCGTTCTGTTTGGAAAAATAGATGTGATTTTTAAATATTCAAAATGTCGTTCACATTGGACACCGTTTAATTTTATTTATTATTTTATTATTCGAGGATATGGCTTGTCCTAGTTGCGTGGAATTTTGTACATGTAAAAACCTTGTACATATATACAGCTTTGTATATCTATAACAGATATTCGAAACTTAAAAGATATTATATGTTATATCGGTCTATGATATTTGTAAAGTTAGATTACAAGGTAGTTAACGAGGTAGATTACAATTTGAAGAAACTTCATTGAAAAACGAAGGATAAAGAACATTTTATAAAATACTTAATTATAACATGTTATAAGAACTCCTATCACATAAATAAAAAATATATAAGTATATATAAATAAAATAAGAAAATATAGTTTGAAATAAAAAAGCAGCTGAAAGATACAATGATTTTAATGCATTAAGTATGCATATTGTATTATTCAGAAGGCAGCTATAGCATTTTTTAGATTCTAAAAACCACTCTGTACGATCACTCCAATAACGGAGAATTTCTAGTCGAGAATTTTCAGAAGAATAATTTACAAAATTAAGTACTTGCGATATAATCGGATTTACGGTCGCCTAATTTGCTTTCACGCGATAAAGTACGCGTCGCGATGAATATCGATGAATCAAAATTTCCATCGTACACGGAGAATCTTTCTATTTATTATCTCTATTACTGTATCTATGAGACTACACGATCGATCATGATGACTGGTTAGAAGACACGTGGTTTAACCGAGAATAATGGCGGGAAAAATGTAGTGGAAATTTGCGTGGCAGTCGAATATCCAACTACGAGATTAATTACAAGAATTATTTCCTGGATTACGTTTATTTCGTCGGGTCCCAGATTTAGATTAGTCAGGCGATCGTTTCAAGTTTTCTGCTATAGATTAAATAAATCACGCACATTCACGAACCGATTTGATTGTTACGCCGCTCAAGAGTATTGATTCGATTTGCTGTGTTAGTTCCCAAGTATTCACGCTCGTGTGTCGTGTTCGAAATAAATGTATGGAAAGTATAAGTAAATGTACTTATTTCAGGTAAAATTGTTAAACCTGTATACAGTGTACAGCCCTACAATGCTTATGAATTATACTATCGCTAAAAGATGATGCTCGTATGGGAGTACTTCCTCTTTGTTCTATTTGCCTAACGAACTTTCGTTTCCTATCTGTACTTACAATTAGTATTGAGACTTAATTAATAAGAACACAAGTTTCCGTAGTACAGCTTCGCTTGTGAACGTTATTAAGTTATATAAGCGTTGATAACAATTAAAGTACTGGTACCAGGCTGGTTTTGTCTAAAATAATATAATGATCATGTTCAGTGCGAAAACAGATGCGGAACGACGCGGAAATGTCAGCTACATTTATTTTAGCATCTACTCACGTGTAGATCACGTTTACAGATTATTTCTAAACTATATAAATCCATATTTGTAGAATTCTATTAAAATGATTCTATGTTATTTCGCAACTTTTTTAATTGTTAAAATATTGGATTTTTTAATTTTGGCTAAAATTTCATCCATTTTCCGAGTCAAGTAATTTAAATTCCTAGTTAATTAATTTAGATTTATCTATTAGATGGAGAACATTATTAAATATTCTTTATTATTGCGACATTTATCTTTCATACTATTTTTCTCTTGATCGTCATATTATCGAAATATGTCTTCCAATATAACTAAATCTCAAGCAAACGATATTTTATAAATGCCGAATACGATTAAACGTTTAACGTGAAGCTTAAAATGTTGAAGCCACGATAGTCGAACATGATTGGACAAGTCGAGGATCGTTCAACGATCAGCTACACTGTTCGATGATGCTTCACGACTTTGCTCACACTTGGGTAACTTTTCCAGTGCACTCTTTTATTGTCTTCCTTGTTAAGAGCATTTTTCTGTATTAAGTATCGTGAAACCTTGATTGGTGTGAGATAATGTTATTTTCTGGGATCAGATTGTTATAGTTGATAGATATGTTGTATATTAATATTTCACACGTTTGTAACAAATATTTTGTAATTTTCCTGTATATTTTCAGATGAGTTTCAAATTTTACCAATATAATAATGACAGTCTTGTCTTTTAACAGAACTAGTGACAATTTCCTTCCTTTTCCCTCATTTTTTATTTCCATATTTATCACTTGTATCGCTTGCACGCTGTTAACGCGTGAATGCATCTAACTTGCCTAAAAATGATTAATTTTAGCTTTCGTTCACGAGGGTTGAGAATTGGCAGCGTGCCCCATTTCCAGCGGTGTAAAAGCAATTCGAGGGTGTACTCGTGCAACCGTTTGTTACGTGTCAGACTTAATTAAAATTTGATAGACACGTCGAGCGAGAAAACGTTTTTTCACCCACGTTTTGTAGAACTGTGTTTTCTGTCGTCGATCTTTTTCTTCTTTCTTTATATAGATTTCAACGTCGCATCAACTACACCTGCGGTGGATCTTGATGCACGTGGTTTTGTAGTTTCAATCGCTTTCACCTCGTTCGTTCACGTTATTTGATTTATCTTAAAAAAACGAGAAACATCTCGAGAATACTTGAGCCGCCAAATTTTTTATTTCGTGAACAAAAACATTTCGACGAATATAGTTCCACGTTGTCCACGTATCGGCCGTGATTTCCTCCGTTTTATTATTTGTTTGTTCAGGGGAACGAATCATTTTGGCGATCCGCCTCGCGTACCGAGAAACGTTTTCGGAGCGAAAATAAAATTGCTGTATAAACTGTTCCTCCGGCGTCGATACAGAGGTAAATTATTCTCTGTTTCGTTATGTTCCTTGTTCTGTAATTCTGCTAGGTACGAATCAATCTCGAGTTTGTTTAACGTTACTTGCATCAGTTTATTTCACAGACTGTTGCGAAATGCTATGCACCTTTTCATTGTTTCTTTGCATCGGTATATAATAACTATAGATATCATACGTAAGAATTTTCCTAAGAGTTTGAAAAGTCACTATTATCTTAAAATCTGTATATAATTTCAATTCTATAATTGATAATTTGTAATTTTACATAATTTTACATATGGGAGAATTAAATTGTTGCAGCTAAATAATACAATTATTTACTTTCGTATATTAATTAATTTTTAAGTACAATAAAAATTGTGTGCGAAGCATATGAACTTCCAGATCACTACTTCTAAATATATTATACATTGAAAAAACGTTACGTTTTAGTATAATTAATATACGTATTGTTTAATTCTAGTAACAACAAAATTTCAATTCTTTATATATAATTTTCAATGTTTGACAATAACAGATAAGCAGAAAAAAGAAAAAAGCAAAGAGCGCGAAGTTATATGCAGTTCATAGTATATATCATAATTAAAAAGATCGTTTATCGTGAAAAGAGCAGTTATTGCTTTTAAGTTAGTAAAACCACTTGGATTTTAGTCAGATTAAAAATATCTTTCGCTTTTTACGTTTCGAACTCGGTAGTCGTTTCGAGCGGTTGTATGCGTTTAATAATAGTATCTGGTATAACATAAATTTTAATCAATGTGATGATACAGTTGCTCGCCACAGCTACTACTAATTTCAGTAATATAATCTGGAATTACTCTTAGCACTAATTGCACTCAGTACGCGTCTATTTTATTATTCTCCAGAATTGTGTCGTTATTATCATGCAAATGATTTTTACAAAGTTCCCATGATGGAAGATTTACGTGCATGCATAAATTTTATTTATTACTTTGGACTATCTCAAATTAAGAGTGCCCATAGAAAAGTTTATATTTTATTTTCACTTGCAAGTAATGGAAATATGCAATTGATACGTGAAAACTTTATTTTTGTGTTCAGATTAAAAGTATAATAAAAAGATAATTTTCAGTTAAACTGAATTTATATCTTTATTAAATAATTCTTCACGATCGCTTTTTAAAAGAATTTCGTTTCCTTTCTGGAATTTTCTTATTGTTAACTTTTCCAGTATTATTATTGTTCATTTGCAAATGAATATAGTAAAATATTAATTGCTTGAATCAGAAGTAGGACAAATCAGGCACCTATATTAAAAAAAAGAATGAATAATTGAAAGCATTCGAAGTTTGTAACTGTAAGTTATTTCCGGACTGTATACACGTTATTCATAAGGCAGAAACTTTCTTGGCTTTTGTACCTTGCCTTATTTATTAAAATTTATTCTTACTTAAACAGATATCGAATAATATCAAATAAATATTCTTAAAGTTGAAGCTCAAATAGGAATATTTCTGAACAATTTGTAAAAATTTGTAATGCTTCGTGTTCCAACAATTTTTCGATAAGTTTAATCAAACGATTGGTAATTTCATTACACTTATGTTTTAAAACTTTCTGAAAAGCTATGTTTCGAAAAGAAGAGGATCATAATATTTATGGATTTTTATTTATATATAACAGCCCCTTCCCTTTCCCATTTTTGTCACCTAAAACGAACATATAACGTAAAATTTCTATTAAATATTTTTTCTGCACTAAACACTCTTGTACTATAAGACATACATATTGTTTGTTAAACATAATTCAAATTTATAGAATTACAGCGTCTTTCTCGTTATACTCTGTAAACTTTTGCACGGCCGCCACCGTACACGTACACAGAAGTAAAAAAAATTGATAATTTCTATAAATATAATTTTGATCGACTCTGTAACATACAGAATAAGTATAATAACTAGGGCAAACTATTACTCTGTTACTATTGCAGATAAAAAAGAATCGTAGAGGAATATTTTACATCCTATATCAGACTATCATTGTGATGTGCCATCTTATTCGGAAATACATCGGTGTACTTGCAAAGTTCGATCGTATTATTTTTTCTAAATGAAACTGCGATCATTTTTGCATTAATTGATTCTTCGTGCCAATAAAGGGTTTCGAATAAAAGAAATATTAGAGTAAAGTCACGAAGACACCGGTTGATGCTCAAAATTTTGGTCGGTGGTCTATCTCCGCTGCCCGGTTTTTTTTTAGACTGCTCCTTCTTTTTCTTCTCGTCCTCCTCGTCGTCCTCCTCCTCCTACACCTCCGTCACCATCTACTCCGTCTCCTTCTTCTTTTCCTTCTCCTTCTTCTTCTTTTCCGTCTCCTTTTCCTTCTTCTTCATCATCTCCTTCATCTCCTTCTCCTTCTTCTCCTTCTTCTTCGTCTCTCTCTTCGCATTCCTGTCCTTCTACTCCTTCTTCAGGGTCTTCTGGTTCTTCTGCTTCTTCGTCTTCTGCTCCTTCTTCTTCTTCTTCTATTCACTGCATTCTATTCTGATTAGTTTGTTCAGGCGCTAAGAGTAGTCAAGACTTGAAGTCTTGCCTACTTCCAGCGCCTAAAACATATGAATCCAAGGAGAATCCCGTGAAATAGGAGGGAAAAGAGTAGGCGTAGGAGAGGGTGAAGCAGAAGAAGAAGAAGAACCTGAAGAAGGAGAAGATGGAGATGAAAGAGAAGAAGGAGATGAAGAAAGAGGGAAGAAGAAGAAGGAAAAGAGAAAGAAGAAGAAGGAAAAGAGAAAGAAGAAGGGGAAGACCAAAAAAAAGACGGGGTAGCGGAGATAGACCACCGAAGGAAATTTCTGTACGGGCCAACAACCGTGGCCGATTAGATGTAAGGAGNGGAAAAGAGAAAGAAGAAGTAGGAAAAGAGAAAGAAGAAGGGGAAGACCAAAAAAAAGACGGGGTAGCGGAGATAGACCACCGAAGGAAATTTCTGTACGGGCCAACAACCGTGGCCGATTAGATGTAAGGAGCATCATCCGGTGTCTTGTGATAGCGTTTCCCAGTCAGCTACGTACGCCAGCCGGGTTTCGCAAGCTCGGCAGCCGGCGTCCATTTTGCATTTCTTTTAATTTTTGTAAAGTAATAATAAAGGCGACAAACGCTATAAACTGTTTAAATTATTTTTCGTTCTTCATAAGATTGAAGAGTTCTGCCATTTTTCTATTAATTTCATATTTTTACGGCACCCTTGCTATTATGAACTAAAATTGGACGATGATTTATGAACCATGGTTTATTTTTCAAGTACTAGAAACTTCGGGGAGTTAAGGAACTAATGAATAACGATATGATTATTCTTCGCGCCATTAAATGGTTTCGAATAAAAGAAATATTAGTGTAAAGTCACGAAAAGTTCAATACTTTTCGATAGATGTAATTTTTTTATTTTTATCGTCTTCAGTCTACGACAAATGCATACAACGTTAGATCATTGCATTCTGCCAAACATTCTCAAACATTTTATCACTCCCTTTCTTACGTTTTCCATTACATAGTTCATTTTTACACTACTTGTGAGTAGTGTGCTTAAGCGGTATTTTTCAATTCGTACTTTCGCGTCATCGATTGAAATAAAGGGTTTTGTATATACATCTTACATTTTAAAAAATTCTAGAATCAAAGAGACATAACATAGATGAACGTGTGTGGTCGTTGGAAAGGTCGAACCATTTTCCTTTATATATATCTACCGCAGCATTTGAGTTATTATTGCATATGATGGAAACACATCCACATACTCGTTAATTGTAAAATCTATTGCAATGCGATTGTACAGTGTCGTGAATTGACGCAACTCTAACTATCGTAATGTTTAACAACTGAATAAGATGTACGTATATCTGAATATCAGGAAACATAAACAGAACACAAAACACGAGAATTCTGTTGACCTGTAAGTACAATATCACTGTTGTATGCAAATATAGTATGTGTGTAAACATAGCAGCGACGCGGCGCGTCATTTCAACGTTGATGGGCATTGTGTAAAATTTGAAATACATATCTCACGAAATACTAATTTTTTGCATATTGTAACCTGATACTTTTTTTTTGTTCCAAATGGCACGAGAAATCGATTGGTGCAAAAAAGAAAATCATAGAATTCCATAAAATACATTGTGCAATTGCACTTCTCGATCGTGACGATGCATTTCTGCACAAAATCGCACTGCGCAATGACAGAGTTTGATAAGCGATGTAAAATTTTCCTGTACAATTTTTTTATATCTGCGATAGCATCAGAGCGATATAACCCGTCCCAGTTACTAGAGTCAACCTTTGTATTTAATTCACTATTCTATAATTGATCTTTCTAGAAAACAATACGCGAAACAGAGTGTGAAAGATAAATGCCTAAATGAAGCTTCGAGAGCGTTGTCTGATTGAACGTAATGCCTTGTGTCTTTTCATAGAACGAAATAAATGGCTTACTGTTCTATATAAGAGATCGTTAGCTTGTAATCCGAAGTTGAGGCGTATTACGCGCTCAGTGGTTTACGAAGTTTCAAGGTGCGACGCGGAAATTGCTTGATTCACTTTCGACCGGTTCTGTCGCGTTTAAATAAAGCGTGTTACACAGTTGTTTGTGACAGTGATACGGTGCTCTGGAAGAAATGCAAAATTACTCTTGTACGGTTAATCCTCTGTGCTTTTCGTCGTTAAACGTCGCGTCTAGAATTTCAGAATCCTTTATATACGCTGTCTACCTCTGAAACGTGTCTTACAGAGAATGGCTTCTTTTTCCATTTGCGAGGCTTTACCAACTAACGATATCCGTAATTCGTCGTTCGGGTTGATTATGGTTAATTAAATTAGTATTGACACCAAAATTCCGGCCGATAACGCGGAAATTCTGTTTTTTGGATATTTGTGCTTTTTGCAATGGATTAAATGGTTAGGTAGAAATTGAAGTAAAGAAAAATTTGAAATTTGAATTCTTATTTGAACTTTTTTTGGATTTGTTCTTTTCATTGATATTGTGTCTGTATCAACGATTGGTAAAGAAGATATAGTAATATTTAAGAGAAATTATACGATGAATAGATATTTTAAAAAATTTCTTATTTAATTGATTTTATCATGTTAGATATCAATCAATTTTATTAAATCTAAGATTCCCTTACTTTTACTACAAAATTTTAATATATAAAATTTCTGATCATTTAAATACTCATTTTCATACTCATTAAAATAAAGTTATTTCTACAACAAGTACAATTTCTTACATTTCTTTAATTGTAAAGACACTCTCGTACTATTTAAAAACTTTGCGATAAGAATTCCAACAATTTATAACTTTTCCCAAACAATTACGCAAAAATCGATTGTATTTTAATCATCAAGGTTTAATTAAAATGTAAGGTGTTTTATAATTCCAAAACTATCAAGTATGATATCAGAGATAATAAATGGTATTTTATTATTCACTACTATTAAATATCTATATTATTGCTGCCATTAAATTTGTTAAAATTATTGCGTATATTTTCCTAAAATATTTGCTCGTTTTCGCAAAAAGTAATTTTCGCGTGGCCGTATAGTTTGCAAGATGAAAAAATGAACGCCAGTTCCAGAATTAGCTCATCTCTTCGACTGAATTCATCGCAACAAAAGCCCTCGCGTTGAATCGTTTCGACGCTATGCGATCCGTGCTCATTTCCGGGCATGCCTGATGATGAATAGGTTCACTTTCTGGCTATAAAGGCGATTTTACGGTGGTACGATATCGGTAATCTTCATTCTGTAAGTTTGGTTTAGTCTTTAATTACATTATCGAGACAAAACCATAGGGCTTGTTGTGCGGCGAATACAGACCAAAGATAACGATTTATTTAGTACATTTACGGTATATTTAAACGCATTCACAGCGGAGAAGTCCATTCAAGTGTTCTGTCAATTAATCATTCACAAATGGAAACTTATTTCTTATAAATTTGCGTTCATTCTTTCGATATGATATATTTTTGTAATTTTCTGAATATTAGTTTCTAAACTTACGAATATGATATTTTAGTTAATATCGATTAACCTTTAATGATCGATGATTCTGTAATTATGTATAGTATTAAACGAATAAACGCTCATAATGCTAGAAACGTTCAAAAATTAAAAATAAGAAATTTATTGATACTCTGTAAATTTCAAATCTCAAAACTATATTGAAATAAGATCAAGCAGAATCGTAAATGAATAGCGATTAGCTTTTAAAGAATATAGATAAATGTTGATATTTATTTGTGTGATGCTATAATACTTATTATTCAAAAGTATAGCTGCGGTAAATAAAAGTGTGAACTGAATTCTTCAATGAATCCTGTAAACTATTTCGGAAATAAGTGTTTTGTATGTTTGTATAGAAAGTAGAAAAATCTTTTCTGACAGAATTTATGTAAAAATACCAAATATTCATGAGCATACTGCAAAGTATTATTTTTGTGACATCGAGATGAGATATGCTATTCCCTTTTATATTTATCCTTTGTCCTGTTTTATATACGTCACAGAGAAATGAATATTTAAAATTTCTGAACTGTACACTCCTTTGGAAAGCTATCAGATGTTTCCAGTCACGTTTAACATTTGACAAGAATGAATTAAAAGAGAGAGATCACGAGATTGAGAGATCGGTTGGTCAAAGCTGACGTCCGTATGTCTGCTTTGAGAAATGTAAAACCACAGTTAATTCAGCCTTCTCGAGTGAGCCTTGACCTCAAAAAATTAGGTTCCGCGTTTGAATGAAGCAAGTAATTTCCTTTCGTATACGCATCATTTTTTCATTTTTCTACGACCGATTTTATTTCCTGGGTATCTTCATTACAGAGTTGCTAACTTGAACTACGTATGTATATCTCTCTCATTATATTCACAGTTTATTTCTAGATAGCTTTTTATTTCGTGCAAAATTTATCTGAGAATTTATTCAAGTGGAACACTCATAATTCATAAAAATTTTTTGTCGTAAGAGTTCGAATAATTTTATGAACCACTATATATTGAACGAATTGTTGTACAGAAATCCTTTTTCGCTCTACTATTGGAGAAAACTAGAACGGGCACTGACGAAGTACGAAATTAGAGCTATGAAAACAAGGCGAAATTTAGTGTTATTACCAACAGCTGGTCAAGACAAATGAAGAAATCGAGCCTTTCATTGAAACTTATTGTAGCAATAAAAGTTAACATTATTTTAGTAACGAAGATCAAATACAGTTAGTTCTGTGGACTGACTTAAGTATTTTGTCGCTGAAATACGTGTTGAATGTAAAAAGTTTCAATCCTTCGCGAGTTCACTGTATGTATGTAAACATTTTGTTGGCGGCAATCCTGTATCGAGCGAGCTATCAGGTGTTAGAGAAATAAAGAAATCGTTTTTAGCATTGGAAAAAACTGAGATGTGCGTTGGCAAAATAAAAAGTAGCATTGTTGTTGAAACGAAGCTGAGTTGGAATACAATCGGTTCTATGGACTGTTTTAAACAGTTTTCTTTTGTCGGGACGCGAAGGTTTTCATTCTTCTATAGGTTCNATCAAATAAACTATCACGTGTTAAATATACATCATGTTTTAATATTGGAACGTATGTATATCTATAAAAAAATATACAGAAATTGTATTTTGTCATTGGAACGCACCTCTAAATTGGAATGGGTGTAAAACGACCGATTTCGTTGGAAAAGTAAAAAACGAAACTCAGTTAACGAAATTCAGATCCATTGGAATTTCTGAATCTAAATCGTTTATTTAATGCGAAATGATTTATATTTTTGTTCGCTCGTCCAATTATACGCGTGATATTAGGACAATACACATTTAAAATTATGTTTGATAATAATACACATTGTTACTAAAAGTTCTGCCCAGTTAGGATATTTTAACACTTTATTTTAAGATAGTTTTCTATTTTGAGAAAAATTATTTATCTGAGAATTTATGAAATTAAAACACGGAACGTTACCTAATATTGAAAACAAAAAAAGAAATGTGAAGTCGTTTTTTTGTTTTATAAGATTAACGTTTCGCTATAAAAAATTACGAGTATTCTGTTTTTAATATAATCGAGTGTGTCTAATTATCATTTGGAAGATAATTTTCGTTCTACATACTTCTCAATGATACTTGATTAAAATTGTTATAAAACTTATTTATTTATTTATGAACCGGGGAAACGAACGCGAGGCACTTAATATAATTGCTATTTATCCATAAATCAATATTCTTTATTATTTTAGTACGCATCACATATCGTTTATTTTATTTAAAGTAGAACGTGTTAATCAATTATTTTTAGAAAGCTTCTCTTTCTCGCGGAAAAATTTCGACAGGCTCGAAAATTCGTGGAAATCAAAGCCAGTTACCTATTAACTACGTATTTCGGCGTGTATTGCATGAATTTCAAGATGCTCGATTTCAAACTCACGCTCATCTGTCGTTAATAGAAGTGCAATCGATTTTGAAGGACTACGACGATTGCTGCCAAATCGAAAACGTTATTCGCATGACCCATATTCAGCTTCTCCACGCGAGATGAATTTTCATACGGATGGAATAACTTGAACTGGCCAAACATGATCACACGGTTAACTAACTGCCCATTAAAAGCTGACAATGTCTAACATCTGTTCACTCATTCATATAGATCCATAGATAAAACACTAACAGGCATAGAAACACGACATGACATCTCTTAAATTAGATAAAGACGTAAAATATGAAAAAGTATTTTCTTTTCAGAGATTTAAACATGTTTATACGAGGTTGGAACATTAACGTTTAAAAGCAGATTCAAGTACAATTCCGCCATGGGACGACGGTGGCGACGTTGTTAGCGTAGTTGGCTGCTAAGGCGCAGGACCTGGGTTCGAATCCTGGCGACCAAAAGGTTGTTGTCGTCGCATCTGTCGGGAGGAGTTTCGAAGGAAAGAGAAAAGCAGGGAAATGAAAGAAGGACCTGCCGTTTCCTCTTCATCATCAACACACACACATCATCACCAACAAAACAATCTCATCATCATCACCACCGCTGCCCACCAAAAAAAATTTGCGTCTGAAGAGTCGCCTAGTACACTCCTAGCGTCCTAAACAATGATTTCCTCCAGAAATCAAGTGAGGAAGAAGAAATCAAGAAAGAAAAATCGGGCAGCGGCAGAGATTCTTAACCGATTAGGTGTTACGGAGCAACAATCCATCTGTGTCTTGTACTTTTCCCAGTCAGCTACGTACGCCAGCCGGGTTTCGCAAGCTCGGCAGCCGGCGTCCATTTTGCATTTTTTTTTAATTTTTGTAAAGTAATAATAAAAGCGTCAAATGCCATAAACTGTTTAAATTATTTTTCGTTCTTCATAAGATTGAAGAGTTCTGCCTCCTTTCAATTAATTTCATATTTTTACGGCACCCTTGCTATTGTGAACTAAAATTAGACCGTCATTTATGAAACACGATTTATTTTTCAAGTACTAGAAACTTCGGGGAGTTAACGAACTAATGAATAACGATATGATTATTCTTCGCGCCATTAAATGGTTTCGAATAAAAGAAATATTAGAGTAAAGTCACGAAGACACCGGTTGACGCTCAAAATTTTGGTCGGTGGTCTATCTCGGCTGCCCAGTTTTTTTTTAGACTGCTCCTTCTTCTTTTTCTTCTCGTCCTCCTCGTCGTCGTCCTCCTCCTTCTCCTCCGTCACCATCTTCTCCGTCTCCTTCTTCTTTTCCTTCTCCTTCTTCTTTTCCGTCTCCTTTTCCTTCTTCTTCTTCATCTCCTTCATCTCCTTCTCCTTCTTCTCCTTCTTCTTCGTCTCTCTCTTCGCATTCCTGTCCTTCTACTCCTTCTTCAGGGTCTTCTGGTTCTTCTGCTTCTTCGTCTTCTGCTCCTTCTTCTTCTTCTTCTATTCACTGCATTCTATTCTGATTAGTTTGTTCAGGCGCTAAGAGTAGACAAGACTTGAAGTCTTGCCCACTTCCAGCGCCTAAAACATATGAATCCAAGGAGAATCCCGTGAAATAGGAGGGAAAAGAGTAGGCGTAGGAGAGGATGAAGCAGAAGAAGAAGAAGTACCTGAAGAAGGAGAAGATGGAGATGAAAGGGAAGAAGGAGATGAAGAAAGAGGGAAGAAGAAGAAGGAGAAGGAGAAGAAGAAGAAGAAGGAGAAGACCAAAAAAAAGACGGGGTAACGGAGATAGACCAGCGACGGAAATTCTAAACGGGGCAACAACCGTGGCCGATTAGATGTAAGGAGCATCATCCGGTGTCTTGTGATAGCGTTTCCCAGTCAGCTACGTACGCCAGCCGGGTTTCGCAAGCTCGGCAACCGGGTTTCGCAAGCTCGGCAGCCGGCGTCCATTTTGCATTTTTTTTTAATTTTTGTAAAGTAATAATAAAGGCGTCAATCGCTATAAACTGTTTAAATTATTTTTCGTTCTTCATAAGATTGAAGAGTTCTGCCTCCTTTCAATTAATTTCATATTTTTACGGCATCCTTGCTATTGTGAACTAAAATGAGACCGTCATTTATGAAACACGATTTATTTTTCAAGTACTAGAAACTTCGGGGAGTTAACGAACTAATAAATAACGATATGATTATTATTCGCGCCATTAAATGGTTTCGAATAAAAGAAATATTAGAGTAAAGTCACGAAAAGTTCAATACTTTTCGATAGATGTAATTTTTTTATTTTTATCATCTTGAGTCTACGACAAATGCATACAACGTTAGATCATTGCATTCTCCCAAACAGTCTCAAACATTTTATCACTCCCTTTCTTACGTTTTCCATTACATAGTTCATTTTTACACTACTTGTGAGTAGTGTGCTTAAGCGGTATCTTTTTATTCGTACTTTCGCATCATCGAATGAAATGAAAGGTTTTGTATATGCATCCTACATTTTAAAAAATTCCAGAATCCAAGAGACATAACATAGATGAACGTGTTACTCATATTCAGCTTCTCCACGCGAGATGAATTTTCGTACGAATGGAATAACGTGAACTGGCCAAACATGATCACACGGTAACTAAGTGTCCATTAAATGCTGACAATATCTAATATCTGTTCTATCATTCATATTGATCCATCGATGAATACACTAACAGGCGTAGAAACACGAAAATGACATCTCTTAATTTAGATATAAACGTAAAATATGAAAAAGTAATTTGTTTCGAGAGATTTAAA
The DNA here is from genome assembly GCA_014737365.1 of Bombus soroeensis. Classification (NCBI taxonomy): domain Eukaryota; kingdom Metazoa; phylum Arthropoda; class Insecta; order Hymenoptera; family Apidae; genus Bombus; species Bombus soroeensis. Next base: position 3,678,737 of record JACXIL010000171.1, read on the forward strand.
CATCTTTATACGAGGTTGGAACATTAACAATGGAGAGATTGTCTGCATCTGTCGGGAGGAGTTTCGAAGGAAAGAGAAAAGCAGGGAAATGAAAGAAGGACCTGCCGTTTCCTCTTCATCATCAACACACACACATCATCACCAACAAAACAATCTCATCATCATCACCACCGCTGCCCACCAAAAAAAATTTGCGTCTGAAGAGTCGCCTAGTACACTCGTAGCGTCCTAAAACAATGATTTCCTCCAGAAATCAAGTGAGGAAGAAGAAATCAAGAAAGAAAAATCGGGCAGCGGCAGAGATTCTTAACCGATTAGGTGTTACGGAGCAACACTCCATCTGTGTCTTGTACTTTTCCCAGTCAGCTACGTACGTCAGCCGGGTTTCGCAAGCTCGGCAGCCGGGGTCCATTTTGCAATTTTTTTAATTTTTCTAAAGTAATAATAAAGGTTCCTCCATTTTCTATCACTTATATTCCTATATTTTTTGAAGAATTTTACAAGTAACGATTCAGGAGTAGCTCAGACTAGAAGGTTTATTAAACATTTTAATAAATTTATGTGAATATTTGTTTATGAATGTGTATTATTATCTTTACAAATTTTATATTAGTTCGAATTTGTCAGGAATGTCGAGTTAGCGAGCAATATTACAGCAAAGGAGCCTTATAATGAAATAAAAAATCGTATTACATATAATTTACTGTATTGTATGCTAGAAAAATTTGTTACAGCCAAGAATATTTTACTTCTAGTGAACACATTGCGAAAGATGTTTCAAGTAAGTTAGATTACTATTTCTTTTGCCGGTGCAATTCTGAATCATCTTGGTACATACTTTACAAAAATTTTTGCTTAACTTCTATCTCTAAAGCGACGTAAAAAAATAGGCGAGTCATTAAACAATCAGTGGAAGTTTCGGAGTATTTTTTTTTTTAAAGAAAAAGACCGCTTCTTTTTGATCTTCTTGTAGCACAACTTTCTTAAATGAAGTTGAAGTATCGTGTCAATAGATACAATATGATGCTGGATTATACTTAACTTTTATTCGCGATCATCTTCATTTTTCTGTATAGCTACGACCAAAAATAAAATGTACAAGCAGAAGGTAATTTCTTATATGAAAATAGATTAGAAGTGTAGAATATAATTTATCATCCGATCTCTGGACATATATGTAGAAAGGATCGAAAGGATTTCGCAAGAATGAAACATTCTTGAATGAACAATGAACAATGTTGAATGAACACGGAGAAGTGTTAAAATATAATAATAAAAATAGATGTTAGAATGCAATACATTTCTTTCTGCTGTCCTGGTGCGCCACGTGTTGAAAACTACCTTTGATGCTCCATTTCTAACTTACTGTCATCTGTCGTTAATAGAAATGCAATCGATTCTAATGGATCACGTCGATTGCTGCCAATCCAAAAGGTTATTCGCATGACCCACATTTAGTTTCTCCACGCAAAACAAATTTTCATACGGACGAAACAACGTGAACTGCGCAAACACGCCTGATCACAGGCAAGTTAGCTGTCCATTAAAAAGCTGACGATGTCTAATATCTGTTCCATCATTTTTATTGACTTTCGTTGATGCGGTAAAAAAACATGGAAACGCAAAAGTGACATCTATTAAATTAGTTAAAAATACAAAATATGAAAAAATTTGTTGTAATCGCAGTATCTGTTGATATAATTCAATTAGTATCTAGAATTCTAAAATCGTGGAAGATTTGCAAAGGAATGTGCAGATAAAAAATGGGTGTTCAAAGATTTAAATATATGTATGTAACGCTAGAACCTTCAGACTTGAGAGAAGATTTTATAAATGGAAATATATCATAGAACGATGGTAGCGTTGTTGTTAGCATAGTTGGTTGCTAACGTTCCAGACCCAGATTCGAATCCTAACATCATAGTCCAGTTTTTCACGATTCTTAGATGTGAAGGAGCGGTCCGGATGGTTGGAAGAAAATCCCCCGACCCAGATGAAAGGCAAAGAAAGTATTACAACACCTAGTGTACATTATAAAATAATGGGGAGATGTACCCCGGTACAGAAAACAACGAAAACGTTGGTAACCCGAATCTCGAAAGTTATCGACGGATGACTTGCTATTTGAAGCTTAGATTAAGAAATAAAAAGGGTGTGCTATATATATACACATATATATATGTGCTATATATACACACCCGTTCAGGAATTACTTCCAAAGCCGTTCAGGAAAATTACTTACAAAAGTGACGAATGTCGAATTATCAATAATTCGTTTGATATGAATTGACGAGGAAAAATTCACCGTGGGGAAAATATAATATTTGTTAATTTCTTCATCAAATATAAATGCTCTATATAAGAAGCTCTAAAAGCCCTTAATGAAAGGCAAAGTTATTGGAGCTTCCTCTAAAAGCTTTATCATTCGATCAACTCCTTACGAAGGAAGCTTCAATAACTTCTGTATACTAATTCGTTTCCTTTTGACCGAATAAATTGAACAAATAAGACCACTTATGGTTCGGAAATTACTATTGTCATTGTAATTCCTATATCTTATTAAATAGAGATAAAAACAATTAAAAATCGTTATTAAAAAGCACCTCAACGTTTAACAGATCCCAATCTGTTTTTGGAACAATATGTAGACTACCGGATAGCTCTTGTCAAATACGATTCCGCTTTATAAAATTGATATTTTTTGTATTACGCATTGAAAAGTATTCAATTTGTAACAAATGCTAGAAAGTCTCATCGTCAATATGGCTGGCAGTTTATGTTCTAAAAATATATGACTATTAAGATATGGAGAAAATTTGGAGAACTATTACAAAGAACTTTACTTGAATATTTACATAACTGTGCTCAACACGTGGGCTACTCGCCGGAGGCCTAGGGCACGATATTTTACACTTGCACATCACATACTTGTCTGTGTTTTCCTTCAACGTTCTACATTACCTCACTCACATACAATACACATGTACTATATATTCAAGAATGACAATAATACTGACAGAATTCCAAAAAACGAAATATTAAGAACAAAGATTATAAAATAACGTTCAAGCAAAAAGTAAGCAAAAAGAAAGAGAAACGACACGTAAAGCTAAAGACCGTTTTCCTTTCTTTTAAAAAAGAAGGGGGAGAGGGCGAAATGTTGAACATTTTGAAACATGTATTCGATAGTTAAACGAAAACTATACGCGCTTTATACTCGTGAACAAGCGGAAAACCGGGAACAATGGAAACAATGCAGGTTGGAAATGTGGAAAGTCGGAGCTATCGCGGTATTATTAAACTGTTATTGTTATTTTCAAAAATTGCTCGTGTAAAATATTTCCATTGTCCTGATTTAGATGATAGTAGAGATTTCCATGTGTTCGTAACAATATCGAGGAGTGAGTGACGAACTTTATTCAGCCGAAAAATCAGATATAGGTTCCTATTGCTTTCCATTTATCCGTATCCGAATTGCATCACGACAATGGTCGATTGTCACGCGTTTCAGAATTAAATATGCTCTCTCGTCACCACTAGATATATATGTACGTAGCGGATTGGAAAATTTATCGGGCCATTAAGAGATATCATGCGTAATTCGCCAGTGTTTTTCTAACGTTAGAAAGTTAAAGGATAATCAATTTGATTTTGAATGAATATAAGTGAAACATTTACAGAAAATGAAGGAATTCTTTTTTTTTTTATCGCGTTATAAAAATGCAGAGATATATGTAGAAATTGTGCAAAGTAAGGACTACGGCTTGAATAGCGCACGTAGGATTTAATATTTAGCCAACTAAGGATTTAATATTTTCTTCCCTTTTACTTGCAAGACTGCAATTTGTGCCGATATTCTCCACGCTCGAGCCGTTATTCGCGCACATCTCGTTGAATTTTAAATGTTTGATACGTAGTACGAGAGGATAGTATTCTTCGACAGGATTTTTCAATCGAGCGAATCACGCTTCAGCATCATTTCTCACTTTCTTTTCCAGCTAGAAGAATATATTTCTCTTTTACCTCAGATTCACGATATAATACGTGGCTACGTATGTACATGTATATGCGAAAGATCGATTCTTCATTGCATTGAATACACGTACTTCTATTACGAGATAAATAAAAAATGCGCGTACAGAATTATCGTATTTTGTAAATATTTTTCTTATTGTATTTTCGAAGAGTTCGTTCAATCAATTCAAAACTGTTCTTTAATTTAATATTTATATTCAATCAAAAATAAATAACTTTAATAGTTTATTTGACAATTCGAATCCGGATTAAAGCATGAATTCTACCATCTTTCGTGGTTACGATAGCTCAATTGTACTTTGCGAACACGGATAGCTAAGCACTTACACGAATAGCTACTTGCCAATCGACTAAAATATTAGACGTGTCTGAACGAGCGTATTCAGACAGGTCGACAAGGTTCGTTAAGCGGCGAGTTGGTCGACTCGATCAACTTTAGTCGAGCTGTAACAAGCTTTAGAATCGCTCGGTGTAATTACTGACGCTAATACCATTAACGATAATCTCTAATTATGGAAATTATGGATTATTATACTTTAGCCGAAAATATAGAATCTAATGTTGACGCGTACGAAGCAGATAATACAAATAAATAAGAACACTGATTTACACGAGCTAAATATTCCCAATCACCAATTCACACATGCTAGCTAACACAATTAAAGTTCAATTTGAGTGTTTTCCAGTGAAATAATTACGTTTTAATTCAATCAAGCATTTTAATTAAATGTTATTTTCACGAATCATGTATTGATGGATTTTAATATTTTCAACAAAATATTACAGCTTTCAAATTTTACTAATTAAGTGTCAAAAAATGTTTAAGACACTTTAAATTTGAATACCGCAACTTTGAATATCAGAGATAATAAAGCGTTTGTTTTTTCCATACTGAATATTTACAAAATATAATATCATGTGTAATATGTAATATAATATTTTCCCTGAAGAATATACTTGTAATTCTGTGTTTCTACAAGCTGATCCAGGTTCACGCTAGAACTGAATGATAATAACTTTTCCATGTTGCGTGTTGAATAAAAAATTCCAGGTCTACATGTGTCAAATATTAACTAGGTTTGCATAGATTAAGTATTAGCAATCATTCGAGTGAATTGGGTTAGCTTTATGCGAATTAAAAATATTATAGCGATCAGAATTATAGTGATCTTTATTTGTTATATAGATTTATTTACTGTGATTGAAACAGAACTATGACTATTTAATAAGAGCTATTTCTTAATGTAGTAATGTGATATATCTAAAACAACAAAATTTGTACAATTACTCAACTTACAACTCACAACAACTCGACAACTAATGAGTAACGCCTAACTCGCAACTTACTATTCTCTCCACCAAAATGTCTTTTTATACCATAGTTTTCGGTATTACCACCACCTACATGTGTTTTACAGCTATTAATGACTTAAGATGGCCATCAATCAAATAAATTATAGGAATAGAATTTCCTAACACGAAATACTTTAAATCTTTATATATCCTTGTAAGAAGGAATACCTTTTAAGAATATCTTTTAAAGGAGAAGATCTTTTTCTTAGAAAAAATGGAAATGAGAAGACCTCATAAATAGCTTTAAAAAAAAAAAATGGAATGAACGATAGACCTCCTATGCTTCTAACGAAACTCTCTTTACAAGTAATTGTTTGTTTTCATATTTTACGTTTCTTTGCCTGGCAAAATGAACATAGAAATGGATTAAAAACGAATAACCTTATTAGCCTTTACCGGGGCCAATAAATCGATACAATGCCGCATTTCTTGCACAAGATGCAGAAATAACTCGGAATTAACTGAAGAAAGAAGGAGGAAGAGTAATAAATGAGGGTTGAAAAAGCAGTAATACTTTAAGTCCTATGAAAGAGAGCTGAGTAAGCAAATAAGACGTCTGTTATTAAGAAACATTAATGATTACGCCCACGGAGACGATGAAACGCGAAAAAAAGTGGTGAATTACAGATAATAAAAGTGTCAAAAGACTGGGAGTAAATCCTGCAATTAGCGTTTGATAAATTGGCCTATCATCGTGCCTTTCATAAACAACGAATTGGTTATATCTATCAAAGCACTATCGAGGGTATTAATTTAAAAAATAGGTTCGAGTTACTTAAAGCGTGTTCGTTAAACATGGAAACATGAAAAGCGTGAAATACGTTTATGCGTTTAACGTTCTATTCGTAACTCAGCTTAGCTCAACAGATGTTATTAATTCGTATTTTCACTGATATACAATTTTATTAATTCCCATTTTTATCGATATAAAACAAGCGATTCAAAGAGTTCGTTTTTAAGTATCTCGATGTAAATTACGCGTTTTCTTTGTTCTTATTGCAAATCACAAATTTTTACACTATATTTTATTATTACTGCGAACATTAATATTTTTTAAATGTCATTACATCTGAATACAATATAGATTTATGGAATTCTCATCTTATACAACGATACATAATTTATACTTACTTATTTTAAATAACTAAGTATATGATGAGATATTAATATTACTACGGTAAAATTTATGAAACGATATAAGGCACAATTTTCCCTACAAACATGGTTAAAAACAATTGAGATGTGAATAAGAATGTATTATAAAGTAACGTATTAAGATAGATACTCATCGTTAATATGCGTCAGAACTTATGAACCATCAATTTGTTTATGCTATAAAAGGACAAAAGATCGTGCCTGTATGGCAGTATGAGAAATGCAGAACTAAAGTAAATTATATACTTGCTTCCTCGATTTAGAAATAACTGTAACTTCTTTCAGTAATTTCACGATAGTTTCTTTATATCTATCAGGGCTTTCTTATTCGTTTAAATAAATTTCAGTATTTTTACTATTTGAGTATCTGATATTTAGAGCTTCGTTTATAAATACCGGCAAGTTTAACATTCCGTTCGATGTTTGAGAAGCAACAAATTCTCCAACCTGGAAGACGCTTGAACTATACGAGCATTAAACGATCAATCGAGTCAGTGAACCAGAATGCAACTTACAGGTTTGGAGCTTTGGTTTTGGAATTGCTGTATCAATGACTCACTATGTGGACAGTGATATCAAACTCGATCGTTATCTCAAAACGTCGATAGTTATCTTGTAGTTTCGTTGAGAACATAGATAAAATATAGAATGCAGATAGAACGTTATTTATTCGTAATGTTTAGCGTATTCTTATAATGAACTAAACAAATGAAACAAATTTTATTAGGAACAGATCTTCGACAAACATTGACCACAGTTGATGTTAGAACTTCGATCAATGATATCAATTTTTATTACGAAATTATTTATTCGTTTATTTAATCGGTTACTCAATTATATTCACAACGTCGACATTTCAAGATATGATAAATGAACGATTATGAAAGCGTTGTATCAATGTTAAATGACATTCAATTGTTATAATAACCAATGAAATTTTATTAGCCAGAGTTGATATCATTGATTGCCGTCAAACGTCATTTTTAAGATCGTTCATAGTATAATGGATAAAGGAAAAGGATAATCAATCAAATAAGAAGGAAACAAAAGAGGGAAAGAGCTATTGTTGCCGTATCCAGCGATCTTCAATTGGCATATAAAATTCAGGAAAGCTTAATGTTTCTCTATAATAAAAATTTGATCAGAAATTTTATTGTCAATAACTCACTTTTCCATTCAAAGAAGTTCTTTTTATCATCACCAAGGTTTCATCTCCTCTCTCTGCTGACGAAATCCATTTGCCATTTTATGTAACTTCGTCTGCTTTTAACATCGATACTTTGGCGTACCTCGATAAATTGCCATAGCAGCTGACATTTGACACAAATAGAAAAAAAGGAGAGAAGTAAAATAAAGCTGAACGATCCGTCTAAAGCTTCCCTCTTAGGAATCTCCAAAATCTATTTTCAAATGCCTTTGCATTTTTTAAAAACATTTACAGAGATAAATACCATAGAATTTCTCCACGCGCAAAACCCACCAACCCCTATGCCATCGTGAAAATTACATCTTTTCCATCTGGTGACTATCCAAGGAATATCGACCACCATTGAACACCGGCCAAGTTAAGAGCTCCACGTGCTGTCAACATTCGTAATTCCGAGTAGAGTGGTTTCTATCCGCATTGGCTGTCGTTTAACGGTTAACGCATAGAAAGGAAGAAAACCGGGCAGAAATGAACGGAGGAGAGGAAAAAAAAAGGAAAAGTAGAAAGAGATGAGATGAAAGTATATTTTATGAACGATCGGTTGCGGCCGATGATTCCTCGAAACACCCCCGGGAGCCGATGTTTCGCATGAGAATTAAGGTCATTGCAGGGGGACTCGACCGTTAATTTCATCTTCTTCTCTGGCAAGCGACGAAGCGTCGCGGCGCCTAGCATCCCACACAAGCTCACGCACTGATGCACGTGCACATGTGTGACCCGGTTGCGCGTACTGCACTATCCCGAGCCATGTACTTTGCGTTTGCGTTCCGCAAAAGGGGATGGAGGATGGTTTATTGATCGCTCGAGGAAGAAACGATTCTGCGTCTCGCGTCTCGCGATCATCGCGAAACCCATCGGTTGCTATCCGTCTACCTCGCTCGAACTAGTCTTTCTTTTCATACTTTTCTACGTGTGGCGAGTCATCGTAGTCTTTCCGTTGCTAGTCGAATGACGTTACAAAGCTTATGGACGACCAGATGAAAACGAGGATTTAACGGAAGATCTCTCGTTTAAGATTTCTCCCTTAGAAAGGGCTATAGCAACCTGACAGTTTTAAAAAATTGAACTGTTCTTTTTCAGTCTTTTTATCTCAATTATTCTCCTCGGATCTATACGACCCAAAGTGGACGTTGTATTTCGATAGAAATAAGCTGTTAAAAATATAGATAGTTTCTAAATATTTACTCGTCAATTACTCGTATCATTATTCATCCAATATGTATTGGAAAAAAGAAGATATCTGAAGAGATACGAACGTGAAGAAAAAGCGAGGCAGGATTAAAAATATTAGGTGTAAACAGATACAAATGATTTGTTATCCTTCAAACTCCCGTTTCCTTTCCGTTCCTACGATCATAAAAAGTCTTGAAAAATTCCACGTTATATCTTTGATAACTGATTCTAGTTTAGAAATCAAATAGAATTTTTTATTTCCAATGTCCTCAAACGATCGCTACGGGTTTCACATATAACAGATATAACTTCGTTATTTCGTAGAATGTTTCTTTGAAAAGATTGGGAAAAGAAAGCGATAAAGTTACATTGAATGATCCGAACTTTTCGTTTGATGCTTACATAAGAAAACTTAAAACTTGAAATTAATAAAATTTATATTCCCAAACTTTATCTACTTTTCAAATGTCTCAGGGTAGTTCGTCTCTTTAGGAAATCACGTTCCCCGTATTTTCTGGGGGATGGAAGAGAAATAGACCTAATTAAGAAGAGATTTTATTACATCGAGGACGTAACTACGTTGTTAAGCTGATACATTATCCCTGTAACACTTGGAAGAAGAGGCGGAGACAATATTTCGGTAGTTTCGTATCCGATATCGTAGATTTCATTCGAATTAATTGAGACGAATTGAGTTGCTCCAGAGAGAAGTAAATGTTCAGCGAGTTAAATATAGGTTAGTTCTAGATTAGAGCTGACTGGACGGAGTTTAGAAGACGGGAACTCGAATTTGCGGAGAAGTTACTTGTTGCGACTCGTGTTGCGAGTGATGTATGCGCGTCTACTCGCATTTTCTGCTCTCGCTGTTATGCTGAATGTTCCGTTATGAGGAATTTCTGCTTATTTGATCTGTTGTTGGGAACTGTCTGCTATGAATTAAAGTTTCACAATAATTCGAATAGCTTTAACATTGTCGGACGTACGTTTTCTTTCAATGGTGAACGCAATAATACAATAGTATAGATTATAACATACTCAAGTTTGAAGAAGTATGTGTTAATTATAATTGTTTACATAACGACATACATAATTCTATTTATGATGGCATCTTACGCATAATAAGGTAATAGGTCTTAGCGATGTTAGAAAAATTATAACGATTTAGTCATTTTCATAAAATTATCTTGGGTCATATTATATCTCGCGTATCATTATTACTCACATAAGAGTTAAAGTAATTGTTAGAAGATTTTTCCAAAATCTCAGTTTATCTTAATTTGTTTCTTGAAACACCAGGGGATATTGCTATTGTGAAGTCATCTTAAGGATGAACGAGATGTCTTAACGTTGTCAAACGTCCTTTCACATTCGAAGACTTTCAATTCAATTCTGGTACACAAGTACGCGTACAAACTTCTTAAATCGTACTTGGGAAAATGTACAATTTCTCCGCGTTACTTGTCAGGACTCTTAAACGATAATTGGATCGACATGAAAATTCCAATTTTTCAACAATCGCGAATAGGAGAAGCACGCTCGAGACAAGCAAGATGAAACGCAGTTTCGAGACAATTTATGCGCGGTGCCGATCTACATGCTTTAATAACCGGAAACTGTTGAATATTTTATTCGATTAAAGAGATAAAGTGCCTCGAACGGGGACGCGCATCGAACAAATCGTATTTTTCGATCGTTTAATTACGTAGAACGGGATATTTTTAAATTTATTCAATTGGAAACTCTGGAAAATTTATATATGGCCACGGATCGTTGCAAAAGTAAATTGCGTTTGAACAGGACTTTTCACCGATTGTTACGAAAAAGTGGCTGGAAAACGATGCTTAGTCTGCAATTAGTGCAATTAGAAAATAAATTGGGTTGGTACTTTAAATCACGTTTTCGATCCGATTACTATCGCGATTACTATTACCATTTTTATTTTTTATTAAAATATACGATATTTGCAAGGATGGCCAGATTCAAGTATTAGTATAGCGACATTGCGTTAACATAGTTTGTTTCCTCGCAACGAAATTTGAAATTGTCGAATCTCAAAAATTCTTCTATAAGCATAAACAATCATGTTCTTATTTCAATGAAAGTTGACGTACTTCTACTATCTAACGAAGTACTAAACTAACGAAGAAACTCGACATAAATGTCCGATCCACAATTTTACACTTATGAAGACCACAGGAGAAAGCATTTTAATGTCATTTTATCGCTAAACAACAGTATTTTGATACGACACAGTTGACAATCGCCTACAAAACATTTATCAATTCTACGAAAAGCGTGACGACTCTATTATTGCAATCGTATGAGAATCGATCAGACAAATAAAATGCCATGAAATCCGCATTCAACTCGCGCGTCAACTTGACAGACTTGGGTATCGCTCACCGCGATACCGATCGGTTCGATTCGATCGAAGAGGACGGGTTATCGTTGTTTACGGCGGGTAACAGAGGCACGAAGATAAAAAATCTTTTATCCGCGAGCCTCGTGCGGGGTGAGTCTCTTCGGGCTTTCCCTATTGGAGCTCGACCTACATTTTGGTTACAGCGCTGGTAAATATAAACCTGGCCGCAAGCCGGAGTATGCTTCCTCGCTCGCGACTCGTGATAAAGAAAGTTTTCAGCAAAACAATCGGGCGAAACGCCGGGTGTATTCGAAGAACCGGAAACGATGTATACGCTACTGCGTGTTCGCCAGAAACGCGGCTCGACAATGCGCCATTGTCGAATTTCTGTCACGGGAAATTGCATCTGGTTCGTTCGAACCTAGGAAATTAAACATTCCTAAGGGAAAATCGAAAACTTTGAATTATGCATGGAATTTTCAGCGCACGCTACCGCCGAGTTAATTTTCACGTGAAAATCTTTGGCAAGATTCGCTGGCACATCTTTTGTTGCTTAGGAAATGGAGAACTCTCGATGGAAGTTTGTTAGGAAACACGAGAACGAAATATAGCATGAGAGTTTGTTTTCATCTCTCGCTACTCGTTGGAGAACGTTTGGATGCTATTTTTTCAGTAGATTGATTATTGGAGGCGATTTAATGGAGTATTTTTAGTTTATTGATTCTTCCATGGTATTAAATAAAAGTGACCGGTGTTTACGCGTAGAAGAATGGAGAGGAAATTCGTGTTAATAAATGGAACGGAAGTATACTTTGTTTGTTAAGCAACTATAAAAAGAGCTTCTCTTAAATTCATGTTATATTACGTACCTTCCTTTTTACCAGTTATGCGTTATTCATCTTTTTTAACACGCAATATTAGGATTTTTTATACGTATATTGTTTTTAATGTTCGATCTTTAATATTAAGTGTTCGCGGAGAGACGCGTTCGCGATAGATCGCGTCAATGAGAGTCGTAAATTGATGTTGACTAATCTAAGGATGACAAGTTCAGTGACGAAGCTGTCATAAAGGAAAACTATTGTTGGCGGGGCCACCACCGATCGCTACTTGATTAGACAATAACCATAAGGACTGTCTCGACTTAAACATCTTGTAACTGTTAAAGGCCTTAACGGTAAGATAAGAATGCTTAGTTTTATGACAGTCCTTAGGATAATTGCAGTCTGACTAATTATATTTGCACGGCCAATGGCCGTATTGACCGAGGGATGGATTCTTGTTTATGTTAAGAGTCACCGGGCGTAACATTAAGCGTATTTGATTGAAATATTTAGAAGATTTAGAAAATTGTTTCATTTAAAAAGAACAGTCGGAAGACATTCAATGTTTAAAAAGAAAATTCTAATTTAGTCGCAAGGGTTAATTACAAATAATTGTCGTACTAGTAAGCTCTTTTCTTATCACTGTTGTCTATCTCGAACGAAACAAACGATACAATATCTCTGAATTAAACGAGGTTTCTCGCATGGATCGACGCGGACAAAATATTACAATAAAAATCTTCTTTATTAACGTCTTAATCTCGCATTTTGTTATCATTGAGAAAAGATAAAACTATCTTTTTCAAAATATGGAAAGTCACAAAGTTTCGTTAGGATTCCAGAGAATAAATATATCCAGATTAGAAAAGAGCTTAGATTCTGAATAGAATTAATGAGATTATACGAATCAATATTGGGATAAAATATGAATATGCAATTTTCGTCGTTGATCTGTTAACAACCACATCGAAGAAAGTAGGTTGAATAATTTCAAGAAAGAAGAGAAAAACCAATTCGTCGATCCCGTTCACGATCTAACTTGTAAATCATGAAACAGAAAGGTTATATTTAAAGGAAGAAATAAATTACTTTAGAATAGTAAACTATCTGATATTCGTTCTGCATCACGTCGAATATAAAGGTGGATCGCGTTCAAGAATTGTACCACGCCACACGCAATGTTTCAAGCCTCGATTTTCGGTTGAATCTACGAACGTTCTCTGAGAACATCATGGTTCGCATTAACAGAAATATCCATGTGAATTCTTTTACATATCTTTCGCTGGGATTTTAGTCCTATCAAACTTTAAATTCCTCTCGAGATGATCAAATTATTGGTTTTAATTAACTTGTTCAAATATAGATAATACGTGTAAAGAAGACAGAGAAAGGATATGTCTACGTCTCTGTTGATTTTGAATTTGAATGTCATCTTATGATCAAGAAAGAATATTTTAATATAAAATAGCTAAAAGTGGAAGATTTAATTGTCGAACTTTTGTAGGAGAAATTTTTGTAAAAGATTTAACTGTTAAGAAAAGCGGTAGTTTAACGTTTTTCAATCTTTTAGTGCTCTGATCAATAATAATATTTTTAAAGTTATGAAGAGATTGAAAAATATATGTTTTAGCTTGAAATAAAATAAAAGGACAATTTTGATAATGTAGAATTAATTACCAACGTACTGAACTTTAAAACTGATCTCATACAAAAAATGGAAAGTTTCGTTGTAGTCTTCATGCGTAATTTCGCACAATACAAAAATACACGACGTGTACAGGATGAAAACAGCGCTCAATTCAGACTTACTCATTTACAGATGGCAAGTCAAGCATACGAAAGAAATTTAACAGTTCCTCTTCGTTTTTAGCAACTATTTTGTCTCTTTTAATTTGTCTCGCTGAACGTTTGGTATGTTTTTTAACTTACTTGCTAACACTTCTTCGGTAAGATCAGTGGACTCTTCTCCTTCTAGTCTTCTTTCCATGAGTGTTTTGTTCGCCTTAATGACAAGATGTGTTGCCGTTGGTTCCTTATTTTTTTCTGCGTGCCCGCCGATTTCCCTGGCCGTTGGTGTTTTTAAGTCTGGGTATGTCCTATTTAAAAAAATGAAAAATACGCTGTCTTAACGATTCCAAAAAGTCTTTCAAACGATGCATTGACAAATAGTATACTTGGATAGGTAATTTTATGGATAACTAAAAGCGAAGTAAACAGATTCTACGTGATATTTTAGAAGCTTTAGAAATTTTTAATGTATCGAGAGTAACGAAAGACAAACTCGACATTTTACGTTATAAAAATAAAGACGTTGAATTTTATAAAAACTACACTGTCAACATCGTTGCACGATAACAAAAGGAAGAAGAATAGCGGAAGAAAAATCACTCACACGGGAAAAGATTATTTTGGCGTCGTTAGCAACTATTTTACAAGGGTACGGGAAGTATAGAGAGATTTCTAGAAAGATATGTCGCTGCAACGTGCAATTTACAAGAATCTTACCTTGCGTACGGCCCGGGAGTATCAAGAGTAGAGGAGCTTTGTTGAAGATCCATTAAAGGAGTCACAGCAGCGTCGCTGTGGGATTTCCCGCAAAGAAACTGGAACATAAAGAAACAAGGATTACACTGCTGCGTCGGTGACACTTACAGTGTCTCGCGGAGGTATTTGAATACTTACAGAAATCTCTGATGAATATTGTACGTTGCGCTTCACGAAGATGAACACTTATGAAAACGTCTTATAAATATGTTTATGTACGATGATTGACCAAAGTATTTGAACAGTCACACAAACTTTCTATGAATATTTTGAAAGTTTATCGTCACAGTAACAGGACAACTGTTACGATTATTCTTCGAGCATTCGCAGAGAGACGCATTCGCTGTAGATCGCGTCAACTAGAGTCGTGAATTTTCGTTATGATTAAATAATCGATGCTGCGAATTGGCCGATTCTCTATTTCAACTAAGAAAATAGAGGTTGTTGAACAGATTATAATACCGAAGTAACACTTCACAATATTCACTCCACTTCAACAACTTTGTAGACGTAGACAGTTACGCGCAGTGCGTGAAGATGTAGTTCTAGCGACGTGTAAGCAGCAACTTAGACTGATGACTGGTCAACAACTGGAAAACTAGTCAAGACTGATCTATGGATGAAAAACTAAGGAAGTTCGGTGACGATGTTCTGGCAGAGGAAAACTATTGGTGGGTGTGTCTAACGTACAGAACAATGGGATTTATTCATGGCAATTTTGCCTAGGAAAGTGAGGGAAACAGTCATTGCTTCTAATTGGACGAGAGAATGGTTGGAGGAAAGGTTCTAGCCGCCCCCCGAGAGAAAATTGCTAACGAGAGATACCATACATGAGAAAAATCAAATTTCCTGTACCCTTCCAAAGTGGATAATAAATCTAAAGATTACTTTAACTAGAAAGATATTTGCCTGGTTTGAAGCACCTTAATTATGAAAATGCCAAGATTTATGGTGGGTCCTTAGGATTATAGAGGGTACGCAATAAAGGTACACAGACATTTGGCAGCTATCTACCTGCGGTATGCGGTTTAATTTGGGTAGAGTCACCGGAGGTAACAATTATATTGACAACATTTGAAATTTTTATTTTTTTTTTATTTGCAGGTAGTTTACAATCAATTTTCATTGAGAATTATAAATAAATTATTCTAGCGTGGTACTATAACGTGAATAATAAATGATTATCGTATGTACATTTGAAATGAATCTGAAAATGAAAAGTGAAAAAAAAATGAAATGAACGTGAAAGTACACGATATTTACTAAAAGGTATATCTAATATAAAGTTGATAGCAATATGGATAGCCATCGTAATAAATGTTGAAAGCAAAGTGAACTTTTGTTCCACTGAATATCGAGGTTTATTAATGTAATGAACAACTGACACGCTAAATATCTTACATTAAATATCCTGTAGCTTATATGTACATTCTCAGATCTGATAGAAACTGTAGCAATATTATCCTGATAATCGGGTCTCGTTACATATGTTAATGAAATTTCACAAAGTTTCGTACAACGCACGTAACATGTTCATAAAAACTTTTTGTAATAATTGTCCGAGTTTTTTCGCGAGTCACTGTGAGACCTATGGCGAAATGAACGAGGTGGGTTGTTCCCTATTCAGTCAGCCAGATTTTACGCGATTTTTTAGAGCTTTATAAAAAGGAAATCTGCTACCTAATATTTGCTTCCTAATTTGCATGGAAGTTGGAATTCATGAAATGGACAAATATTCGGCGCGTTCGCAGAAAGAACGAATTCGTTGGAAATTGGAAGCATTCGGGGAAATTACAAGTATTCACGATACGCCGCCATTGAATTCAGGCATGTATATATATGCTTTTGAATGGATTAAAAACACATTGAAGCAGTAGGTCAGAAATACACGGCTATCTGATGAAACTGCTAGATTACGAGTATGTTTCTTTAAAAACGAAAAGTGATTCTCGTTTACGAGCGAGTCACGATAAAGTTTGAGGGAAAGGAATAAAAAGAATGGAGCGTAGTATATCTTCGGATAAGATCATACCGTGGTCTTTTTATTGGACTTTGAAAATATGTAATTGTCTAACTTGAATAGTATTTTTAAATTATCGTTACTTGATCTTCGTTCCATTTCGTGTAAAGCGTAAAGCGATTATTACACTGTGAATATTCGTGCATTTATGAGAAATTTTAACTTGCAAAAATGTACATGGTATGCAAAAATACATAAAATGTCTAAGATATAGTACTTTTTATGATATTCAGTCTTTTGTATTTACTGAAATATTGATTCGCATAAATATCCGTGGGCTAATCATTATAAGATATTATATGGCAGTATACAAATGTTTCCAGCGAGATAAGTTCTTCATTTTATATTTAAGAAGCGGTATCTAAAAGAATTTTAACTAATATTGTGTATAGGGAAAGAAATGAACAGTTTTATGGACTGTTGAGTTGTGTAGATCAGCTCACTGCTAGTTTCATAAAATAATATCTTGCATTTATTATTTTAAAAAAATTCATTATAATTCTTGAGTCATGAAAACGTATCGCAGCGAAGAATAAAGTTATTTAATTATGAAACTAAATGGATGATACTTTTAAAATTTGGAATACGTAATTAAATTCGAGTTCTGAAAATTCTGACTTGCATAACAATGATTTCTATTATATAGCATATTATATTATTAAAAATTCCTTCAGATATCGTTCTTAGAACGTAAAATGAGAAATCTACCTGGCAAAATACCTTCGCACATCATTATAGAGCTATAAAAATTTTCCGATGTAGTTCTGTTACATTGGATTTTCGAAATAACAAGTTTCTTTAGAAAGCATAACACGAATACAGCAACAAAAAGAAGATACAATTCCATTTCTCTTCTAATAAATAAGATTATAAGGCATTGATAAGGAAATTCCCATGGGAAATGCATTTTTACGATAATATCTGACGAAAGGAAAAATATCGAATTTTTAACTTACAATCAAGATTATTCCATATATAAAGCGAAATTCTCAACGAATGTTGAATAATTATTGCATATAATTATTATTTACTATACTATGTAATCTAGAGTTTTTATTACGCAATTTTTCTACCATGCTTGTAATTTATAACGAAAAGAAGTTTATGCGAATTATCAAGAATGGAACTTTTTACGATTAAAGTAGTATGCTTCGTTTAACTTAAAAAAAAAAACTATAAAAAGATATAAAGGAATGAATACATTAAAAAAAGTTAGTGTTCATATAAATTACATGTGAAATATTTACACGTATATGTATCAACATTCTAGAAGATTGTAAAGTTGTTAGGAGAGTTTCATCTTATTTATAGCATCTATGGGAATATCGTTCTTCTACCTTGTACCTCCAATGATTATATAGAGCGTGAGTCACGCAACACATTACGAGTAAATATCTTCATAACTACTTCAGAAATTGTAACAAATGTTGTTACTGACTACTGGATATTGCTTCCTACAAGTTATGTAATTCTTCTATATCGTTTTTCTATAACGTAAGAGTTTTCAAAGGAAACATTCAAGATAGAATTATTTGTAAATTCGTAAAATATGTACCAATTCTCCAAATAAATTTTTATAATTTCTACATTTTCGAAATAATTCTCAAAATAATAGAATATTCTACAATTAAAAACTGAGTGAAAAGCAAAAGAAAAAAAGAGAAATGAAAGTACTTATATTCAGTGTATGATAGAAACTATATTTTTACATAACTTCGAATAAGAATTTTTAACGTTAATGAAGATTTTATTTTCAGAGAAGATTTGTAATATTTTCGTTTAAATTTTAGAAATTTCAGAGTATTCCTTCAGACATCCTTGTCTTTGCGTGGAAATTTTTACTCGCTTCAATAAATTCTCTGTGTAAGAAAAACGTATTATAAAATTACGATTTTCACAGGCAGCAACACTGTAAATAACGTCATTGTAAATCACAAAAAACACAGACTGAATCTTAAATTATTTGTTCAAACACGTATGTTTGTGTTTCATAAATTAGTATCAAATAATATACTAAATCGAAAATAAAATACCTGACACCCGTACGTGCACATTTTTTTTTTTTTTTACTAAAGGGACGGTTCAACTGTAAAGATTTCTGAAACAACAAGAGACAGGGACATAGAAGTTTACTTTTACTGTTGCCACGTTTGCTATACGTCCACTATACCTACTTTATTATACTTGCAACACGTCCAAAATTGTAAAGACTATAACATTGAGAAGTTACTACGAAANGTTTTATGACACCAAAGTTCTTTCTACAACGATACAATGAAGTCGCATTGGGAAGGTACGGAAACAGTGATAGTGAAACGAAGGTTATTTCAAAATATTAAACATCACATTTTTATTACGCTTATCATAGTAAAGTTTTATATCTGCGCTGCAAACACACGATGCACTTTTATGCCGATAAACTAAAATATGCTCATAAACGTATCATTTTAAAGAATATTCAATTTTTATACGAAAATTTGAATATTCTTATAACTATCGTAAATTTTAAAAGACAATAGATCGTGACAGATGAAGCATAACGTTAAATACGTTGCGAAGTGATATCTTGGTACTTACATACATACACAAAGACTCATGTCACATTTTATTCGTCTCCTAGCTCTTAAATTTCTCGAATGACTGGCATTTACATTTCGAATCAATTCTGGATGATATTTCATATTCTTATCACGTAGCATACAATGTGCAACGTTTTCTTTCAGAAAAGTAGAATGTTACTTGTACAAAGATGCGACAGGAGGTAAATAAAATGAAAACGTTAATACAGAAAACATTTAATCTGCATTTTCTTAAATCTCATTTTTATACTTGAGGCGCTGTTGATCTTTTGAAAAATTAATTTGTCAAATGCAAATGTACTGACAGAGAGACGTATATTACTGGAAAAGTCGAGAGCAAACACGATGTTCCCGTTATTTTCATTCCACAGAATAGTTTTACATTTTATACCTGGAAATTTTATTATACGCACATTATTTGTATTATGTCTTTACTTTATCGGATTCTAATAAATTTTCGTCGCATTAATTAAACTACGCAGTTTTACTTGGTTTAAAAAGGAAAGATACGGTGAAATACGGTTTCATTTTTCGAACTGAACTTTTTCGTACTACTTCACCGGTGAGATTAACCGCGGAAACTGTCCTATCCAGCTCTTTTTTAAATGTACCGTTTTCGACCGTAAAAGCAAGCGTAATAATGATATTACGACGAAAAGGAACGTCAAAAACGTTTTTAACCTTCCTTTAACTTAATTTCCCTTAAAGTAATATTCAATATATCAAATTATTCTACACACAGACACACATTTATCCTCGTTTCACGTAATTTCTTTACCGTGATTTCGTGGAGGGAACAATTTTTCACGAGATTCTTTGAAATATAATTTACGACTTGTATTTTAATCATGATCGTAAAAGAATATTTAATTTGGAAAATTTAGTATAGGTTTTTCTACTAAAGTCAACACGAAGTTATATTTACATTATTATTATAAAAAAATATTAATTTGGATATCAAATATACACGATATTAATGTTTATCTGCAAATGAAATAAGTGAAAAAGTATTAATTTATGTTATGAATTTAAAATCTTTGGGATATAAAACATTTGAAAATAAAAAGAAATTACTTTTTAATCGTGGAATAATATATCAACCTTCTTGAAATAATATATTAGTTGTGCATGATGATTCTTATTTAAAATTAAATTTCAAATATCTTAATACATTACGTGTTTATAAAATCACTTTTACTCAATCCTTTAATAAATTTCTATTAATTTATTCGTGAAACATCAAATCTACTTTGCTTCGATACTTTTTATTCTACTCTGGTGCACTTTGATAACTTCTTTACTCGATTAAAAGCGCCATAATTTATATAAATTATATAATAGTATTTTACGTCTGGTGATTATCTACGGTCGAGGCATCCATTAGCTGTGTACATTGTGCGGGTTGCAATAATCCTAAGGAACTGCCATAAATCTAAGTAGTTTGACTTTACCGTTAAGGTCGTTAAGTAGTATAAAACACCTCCAAATCGGGACGTTCTTTATGGTCATTGTTCCATCAGGTAAGAATTGGCGACATGTGGGTTTCCTCATGTTTTCTGGGATTCTCTTCCACCCGCGAACGATTCTGGTGAGACGACCACCGCCGAACAAGAGTTTCCCTTAGCGACAACATCGTCACCGGACTACACTCGAGCTCCACCTATAGATGAATTATTATCCTTAGACTGATTCTCCAGCTTTAGAACAATCAGTAATTCTCTACTAATCTAACCCAAAGTGGCCAAAATTATCTATTAATTGCAAGTTATTCATACTCCGACTAATAACATGATCTTGTTAATAACTATACGAGTCGAACACTTCTAACCTGATTGTAAAAGACATTGCAATTCGATATCGTAGCCTAACCCACGAGTATCTCCGAACATTTATATAATCAGTGAAATTAGTTGTTGCAATAGAATAAAATATATATTATAACCTGTTAATCACAGTTATACTCACGCAACCACCCCTATTACCCTAACAGAAATAAAGGGATCGATCTGTACGTGGCGCCGATTATTCTAATCGTAACAGGAATTTACGACTCCCGTTGACGCGCTTCCTCGCGATCGCGTTTCTCCGCGATTGGTCGACAAACACAGTATGTTAAAACATCTACACTTTTGCTTGATGAGAGAAAAGAAACTTGCCAAGAAAACTTAATTTACGTTCACACGTGTAAAATTATTTTGTCGTAATTCACGTAGCAAATACGTCGATTCGAAGTTAGTCCTTGACGACTTTTCTCGATTTGTATTTGTCAGCCGGACATTAATCTGTAAATTGGTCATCTTCCGGAACACATATCGAACAGGAAGTCGAGTACACGTCAACGGGAGAGAATCGTACGCCAGAACCGAATTAATTAGAAATTCTAATTAGACGACATCGGTAAATTAGAGGGTAAAATAGGCAACTTTCGCACCACTTTATTTACGCAAAATATGCGAAACGAATAACATCTTTCCAATGAATATTCGTTGTAATATAAAACATGGAACGCGTATTAATTAAAATGTTTAACAATGATTGTGATTGAATGTCGTGCAAGCTATCCATTGTAATGCTTATACGTAGGCACGAGCAACAGAAGAAAAAAGGAAATGAGGTGTAACAGAATAATTAAAAGTTCCGCACAATGGAGCCTCTGACCTACACTTTCTGGTTTTGCGAGTTTTAACAAAGAGAAAAAAAATATTCCGCGTAAGAACTGAGAACGCCGAAGTAATCTTTTATCTTTGCTTGCACTAAAAAGAAGGACTGTAGCAGCTTCAAATTAAGAAGATATTCATCTCATCTCCTTTTTTCCATGTCGCCGACCATCACGCCGTTGAGGAATCGAGCAGAGACGTGCAAGAAGAGATT
Source organism: Bombus soroeensis (assembly GCA_014737365.1). NCBI lineage: Eukaryota > Metazoa > Arthropoda > Insecta > Hymenoptera > Apidae > Bombus > Bombus soroeensis. Next base: position 3,700,860 of record JACXIL010000171.1, read on the forward strand.
TTCACAGGTTCAACGACAGCGGCAGAAACATTTTTGGTAATTCATTTATTGCGAAAAAAACGTAGCGAATTTAACGCGGCGATTCTATCGCAGTGCATCCTGTGAACCCTGTGAGCGAACCTTGTACAGCCTTTAGAGTTGCGAACGTATCTAAGCGATCGATAAAACCCGAAAACGCGTAAATGTTCACGGAGACGAGCATCGTCGTCGCCAAACTAGAAGCACGATAAATTCCCTCGAGTACGAGCAACGTATACGCTTCGAGAAACAGGAATCGACATCGTTTCCTGGCTTCAATAGATCGTCGACTGTACTGCCTCGTTATACGATTATTAAACGTCAGAAAGATCCTCTGCTTTTGTAAAAACAGCATTACACCCGGTCTTGCGAGTCCGGTGCATGTGATCGAACGCATAGAAAGAACATACACGTAGAGAAACTAGAAATTAGATTACAACCAACGATCCTTAGCGCTTCAAGTTCTAACGAACCCCATCTTCAAGATCGCATTGTACAAATTAGCGGTGCTCGTCTCGGCGTATCGGCAGATTTGCCTAATTAACAATTCAATTAGAAATTCGATCTTTCGAAGAAAATCGAGTGGAAATTCGAATAGAAGAAAAGAACGAGCAAAAGACACGGTAACACTCGTAGTCAAAGAAATAGAGAGAAAGAGAATGAGAGAGAGAGAGAGAGAGAGAGAGAGAGAGAGAGAGAATGAGAGTTGTAGAGGATTGACTGAGCAAGGGTTGTCTTTCCGGTGTTGCAGGATGCACGCGGTTGGATTGCACTCGGCGCTGGCCATCAAGCGTCAGAGAAAACGCCGGGACGAGCAGCGTCGTGCCCGCGAGCGTCGTTATAGCGCGCAATCGGGCGAGAGCGGCCTGACGTCGCCCAGGGCTTCGACCGGTTCCTTGGATCAACAACCGAGACACCATAAAACCGGACATCCGAATCGTTCTGCCGGCCAGGGTATGTTGGATTCGAAGGTGGTCACGTCGGTGGGAATGCTTCACATCGGCGTGGTCTTCCTGGTGTTCGGTGCTTTTCTTCTGATGAGTGGCCTGTTGCCGGGAGATCTCGCCCAATGGGGAACCAAAGCGTCTGGAGGCTGGTGGAACGAATTGGTAGCCATAGGTCTGTTCGCTATCATCGTCGGCATGTTCCTCATCATCTTGAACAGGGTGATCGCGAGGAAGGAAGAAAACGATCTGGAAGAGTACGTGCAGAGGCAATTAACCAGGTCCAAGTCGGGACACAGACTGGAGAGAGACGCGGAAACTGGAGGATTGACCACCAGGCAAGCCAGAAGAGCGAGACAACTGCAACAACAGGCAGCAGCTGCAGCTATAGAAATGGAGAACGAGAAAGAGTCTAGTTCTCCACCGAGAAGTCCTCCGCCTGCTTATTCGCCGCCACCGACGCTCAACGGGGATCACCAGACTGCTCAGTCCGCCCTATACCTCGAACAGATCACCGAAGAGGAGATTATCAGTGATCGCGTAGAAACGTCGACCACTAACAGCCTGAGTCCCGGTTCACCGAGCGAGACCAGGGAATTATTGCAGAATCCTCGCCATTCGAAGCAAAACGGCAACCCTCAACAGGTTCATCGACCGCTTTACGTGTCCAGGATTTAAATTACGAGAGAAAGTTCGGAGCCCGTTCTGGCTTGAAGTTTGTACGATCGCGAGGATCTCATATATATCGGGAACAAACTTGAGTAGGCGGTTTCTGCGACGGCGACGATGATGACAATGGGGCGGCGTTTTTTACAATTTGGTATCGCGAAAGCTTCGAACGTGTTTCTATCAAATAGGTAACATCTTGGAAAGCGTAGTTTTTCGATGGAATTTGTAAATGGTTTTCAAATTCGAGGAAAGGGAAGAAAGAATATTTAGGAACGAGAAATTCAATCGTCCAGTTAAGAGATTTTCTTTGGAACGAATCATCGATTACGATGAACTAAGATACACGAGCCAATATCGATAGTCTGTTTTTCGAAGTTATCGAGATTTCGTCGATTTCTTGTAGCAGCCGTTTAAATTTAAATATCTCACTACTGTCTTACAGCTGATTCGATTCTTCCGGTAAGCTATCAGTAACGGGGGATTTTTCTTTCAAAACAAGGATCTCGTCGTTAAACGTTCGCAAAACCTGACCAATGGGACCAAGGTTTCGTGCGTGACATCAATTTTCTTTCAACCACCTAAACAAAACGCAACACTATCATTCATCAAATACGATAAGAGATTATCAAAATACGATTCGTCAACGAAAACATTCGCGAAACAAAATTCATTGTTCGACACGTCGAGCGTTTAACAATTCCATTAATCGAACTCTACGGTTCAACTTTACGGATGCTGAATGAGGGCAATCGACCGTAAAACAAGCAACTAATCGAAAGCATCTCAATCGAACTACCAGCCGACGAAAGTGTAATCTACATAGTCGAAAATGCAATTTCCCGTGCGCTAATTTCGATTCGAGCACAGCCGTCTCTATCTCCTTGAAAGTTTCGTATTCTCGAGGAATCGAGTTTCACAGAGCGTATTCACCGAGCATTCCACTTGGCGCCGAACGCAATTCTGCCCCGAGCAATTTCCCGTCAGGAAGTCCAGCGGGAACCGATACCGGCTCGTGTCTACAGGGGCAACGTGTCTACAGGGGCAACGTGTCTCTTTGTGTATACGCTTCGGTTGTTACAAGGAAAGGGAAATTTAACAAGATACAGAGAGAGAGAGAGAGAGAGAGAGAGAGGGAGAGAGAGAGAGAGAGGGAGGGAGGGAGGGAGGGAAGAAGAAATCCTTCCTAGCGAACACTCGGTAGGAAATCAATTTCCTCAACGAATTACAGCGGTGGTGAGATCGTTATTCGTGACATTGTCGCTGCTTGTAGAAAGTGATCGAGATCTCGATAGTTTCAGCTTAGACTATGAGCTGAGAAAGTTAAGTTTCCCCTGTTACGGTGCGAAAGATGCAACGACACGTGTACAGTTTTTGAATAGTTTCCTTATAGTTGTTCAACCCTGCTGTGTTCTTTGCATCATTTTAGATTCGATCTGTATTGTTCCAAAGATAGGAGATATTTCGAGATTGAGTAAAAAAAAAGAAAAAGAAATGATTACTGGCACGCACGATGTCTCGTTTTAACTTAACGTTGAACATCTTCGTGAAACATAGCAAATCTTTTTTATTTGATCAATGAGAACAAGAAATATAGAAATTCGGGAATCGCAGCAGGGTTAAGAATGAAAGTTTTTACGACACGTTAGGGTTAATCGTGTGGTTAATCGTTAACCTCTTGAGGGATGCTGGCACATATTTGTGTATTTAACTTTCTTCTTTATTAATATATCGATCCAAAAGACAGTACAAGTATGAAGAATGTACGCGTACAAAAGGTAAGGACAAAGAATAAGGAATGTCACAAAAGAACTTTATTACGAAAATTAAGTTTGAATATCTTGGTATACTTCTCGAAATAAACTTCAACGAATTGAACTATATTCGTAATAAAATTCGTAGTATCGTGAAAAAGTAATTATTTTATATCAAGTTAAATACTACAGAATACTAGGGGAAAGTAGGAAATGTCCAATTCTGTTACTGTCGAAACAAAAATATCCGCCAATTTTACTAATATTTAGATACTTTGTTCCTGGCGCTCGTGTTACGCATGACGCGTTATTATTTAACGTTATGCAAACATACAAACATGCAAACTTTCTGTTTTCAATTAATACACCAGATCTCCGACGAATATTTCTGTAATTCTAATTGCGGTTGCTAACGACTATTAGTCGACGCGGAAATAAATAAATAAATAACAATAATAATTTCTGTAATTCTTCGTGTTCTAAGAAAACTTCTAAGTGCCAGTTGCCGTCAACAAAATACGCCAAATCACCTTAAAATCGTTTAAAATAGACACTTCCTATTCTTCTTCATCCTTGTCTTTCGTACGTGAACAATATTACCAATTTAAAAATTATTACATTATTTCTCTTCAAGAAGAATAACGCTATAGAGAGTAATTATCTTTCATCGACTTCTAACATCAGCAAATTCGTTCCTGAGGAGGTTAACTCGCTTAATGACCTCGACTTTTCTCGATGATGAACATACGAAAGAGCAAAAGGGACGATTCGAAAGTTTGCGGTAGGACCCACGAAAGCGAGAAGGTCATTCGTCCATCGAAGCTTCTGGTCAGAGTTGCGGTTTCTCTCTTTTCGAAGAAAAGTTCGGAGAGATCGCGGAAGTTCTCGACAGAACCGATTTAATCCTTGTTAAGTATGAGGAAGTAAGTAAGAGCGAAGAATCGATCGAGTTGTCAGATTTTCCAAGTTCTTGCGTGGTATTGTCGAGGAAGGAAATATTTTCGAGGCTGTTCGTGGCAGGCTTTGAATCGTGCCATATTATCGAGAATATGACAGGATTTATGTCTTGCGTGCGATGGAGGTCCTCGTGGTGTATGTGTGAGGCGAAGAGCATGCGAAGAGTACCATGGAGAAATTCCATAGAAACGTATTGGTTCGCCATTGAAAGAGGAAGTCGAATAATCAGATTGCGTTTCATAACCATAAAACCACATAGACCTTCGATCATTACATGCTGTGTTATTTACATTCTTATATATTAACGCGATACGGAACGAAACATCATACTTTAGATCTTAAAATTTTACCATTAGCGAGTGACATATTTGTGGTCCTTTGTGACCGTTTCGTGAACGTTTCACTTCTCTTCTTCTGGGCAGAGCTGAAACTGAAATTACGATGTCACTGGATATTTGTATGCTCGCGGTGTAAAATATGACACGTTTGAAATCGCATTGAAAGACAGTTTGTCTTTTTCAACGTTAAAATTTCATTTGGAAATCATAGAAAAAAAACAGAAAATTAGTTTAATCTTGTTTCGTAACCAAACTGCAAATGTTCGTACAAAATCATATTTTTTTTCTGAATATTACCAAAGAAATTGAACTTGAACAAAGACACGCATCATTTTTACTTTATAAAAGATATCGTTGAACATTATGTCCATTCTCGTACACTTTTGCGTTTCTGAATCTACCATAAATACAGAATTACAGAATACAGAATGAACAGGGATATAGAACCGATGTAACAGAATATCCTGGTATACGGAAATTGAATTCAAGATTCAAGAAGTTTTATAAGTTTGTCCGTCCGATTTTTTACATATTTCTAAACAGATCTTGTCGCTGTGTATCTCGTAGTTCTATAAAAATTGAAAATTTTACGGTGGTCTTATAGTTATGAGACGCAGCTTATAGAAAGGGAAGGATAGAATATCGCCAAACGCGAAGATATAAAACCAAGCACTCAAGGACCAAGATATAATTAATTCGAAATGGTTGAGGTAGACAATTTTAAAGAAGATCTTGAAAAAGACGAAGAGGAAATAGAGAAATGACGGGCGGGAAAGATGATACCGCATGATGGCTGAATGTTTCTTCGGCCGCGGGATATCAGTAATTAAATTCATCGATTAATCATCTATATCCGAAAAAAAATTCAATTTAATAGACGTGTAAGAAACTATACAGAGGTTTTCGACGCCAACATACTCATATTATACTTTAATATTTAAATTGTAAGTAAAAACGGACCCGAGATCGGGACTACGCGTCTTTAGAGAGTACGATTTGTCGAAAACGAATGTCCTTTAACGTTTAAGCATGTCGTTCCCGATATCGATGGTCTGATATCAGTCATTGTATATGCAAAATCGTTCGCGTTCTAATCTAATTTCACGATTTATTCGGTCTGACGAGGGAATAATGGGATTATTGAAAAATCATTTCGGTTTCGCGCGCGTATAACATTTATAGACAAAATGAATAAATAAGTGTATCATCCTGCCATTCGTTTTATCAGGTAAGTCGTCGCGTAGCAAATTTCATTTTGAGGTGAACGGTATAAACAAGTCTGCAACTTGTTTCATGTGAAAAAGTAAGAACTATTTTGAATCGATGCATATCTCTTTTATCTTTTTTTTTGTCATTGTATTATCATTATTATCAGGGTACCATTGCATAATGATTTATCAACTCAGTAATATTAGCAAATTGAAGAGTTACGAGTTTCTCTTCCATCATTTTATAATTTTCCGTGAAATAATATAATCAGATAACATGTAATTTGTACAATTTGCGTGAACGATTTCGTTGATTAATTACTACATTTGTTCCTGTGATATAAGAAAATTTATTACAGTCGATAACTCATGACTTATAACATTTCATTAATTTCAATCGTGCAAGAGAATCTAGGTTTTGTATAATCGAGTAATATAATTTTTAAATTTCATTTATATTTAATAGGAATTTTTCGTCACGCATCGCATATTTAATTATTCTCCTTATCTCGTATTTCATTCTTTGAAGTATTTTTCATACGTGCAATAAATCTTCTCCGTAATATCCGCCATTTCCGCAAACTTATACGAAATATCATGTTTTCGTTTTTTTCCCGAAAGATTTATTAAATCTACAACACAGTATGAAATATGTATTCAATCGAGTCTGCGTGCACAAAACAATTATATAATCGTTGAACGTGTCTCCTTTCTTTTTTGCCACATCTGATTCATGTAATCACTTAACTAATCGATTTGATCGGTAAAAATAGCGATATTTAATGGGGAATCCACGCGATGAAACAATCCGCTGCTCTCCGATCACGAATTCGCGTTATTTTCATCCCTTAAACATTACATTCCAATTTTGCATTCGATATAATTCGATATAACATTCCACTCGAAGTACTTACGAGTAGTCACTTATAGCCTTGATTCTTCGAGTTGAATTCACGATTTTTCGTGAAAGAATGATCGAATTAGTAGGAAGTTTAGGTAGAGCATCTAGTCGAGAGAGGATACTTCATCGTAGAAAGTGTCACGAATCTCAACCGATTTTTGACTATAGTCAAGGTGCAAACTAAAAGTATAAAGTTAAGGTCGTAAATGTAACAGATTACGAAGTATTTCATTACATTTTTTATTAGGTTCCAAAGTTTTTTCAAGAAGAAGTTTAGCGTTCTGTATCACAATTAAGAGAGAATAAGATTCGTGAAAGAAAATTGTAACGTTTCTACTTTTCCACACGTTATAGTTTAGTCCAGAGATATCGATCGTTTAGGGTAATTTAGTCGCTCCATCCATTACGTTAATCAGCTGTTCGTCTCTTTTTAACACCTCGAAAGGCTCTAACGGTAAGAATGGAACAAATATTATTCTACGAAGTGATAGAGACAGAGAATATGATATTTAACAAATTCGAGGCCGCTGATTATACATTGCGTGACCCGTGGTATTCGTCCAAGCTGTAAAATGAAATAGATGAAAAGCAGACAAAAAATTTATTAAGGAAAATAAAATGGTCTCGAATGATATATCGCGTGAAGTCTGTTTCTAAACTGGGGGCGTTTCAATCTTTTAAAAGTCACCTACTTACATTTTTTATATATAGATTAATATTCGATTCTCTATAAAAGGAGGTAATAAAGTATTTGTATGTGAAAATGATTACATTAAAAGACGTTCTACTTCCAACACGATATCTAGAATGTAAAATACCATGTTCGAGTTTGTATTAGGTCGTCCGAAAAGTTTCTTTCGTTCTATAAAGAAATAGTGGAGACACATTTTCCGTTTTATATTATTTTATCGAATTACGTATGATCCATTTTGTTCTATCAAGATAAAAATTACAACGTTCGACAGATTAGGTTTCACGTTTGTATAAAGATGCGTCGTTGTAAAAGACGTGTCTGTAAAAGAAAGACACTTTTCGGACAACCTAATACTTCCCATTTCCTTTAATGTTCTTCTAATTCTTCAAAATCGTATTTTGCAATATAAAACCTGGTGAGAAATTAATATCAGTATTCAACTTGTCGAAAGAATAGAACTGTACTATATTATTTTACAATGTTGCGGTAAATTTTCTAAATGTTTTTTCCAGTATTCTGTCAATAAAATGTTTAGAAACTGCTAATTTACGTGTCACACAGCTATGATACGATAATTGAAAACATCCATTTTCTTTCCCACGCGTATTTTCGTTTGAGAAAAGGATTCCCTGGTACACGTATACAACGTATAAATAAATCACAAACTATAGTTATCGTGAAGATATAAATAAACTTCGTACCTTGTGAACTGTTATCTTGATATATCGTATATTCGCAGTCGCATTTCCTGAAGCACTGTAACACGATAACATTCTAAATATAAAGGAAGGTAACAACTACAACTAATGCTATAAAACATTCCAACTACAACAAGTAAGTTCTTTCATTTTACTTAATTACATTGACATTTTATAGTTCGATAAAACGTTATGCAAGGAATGTTACGTGTTTGTTATATCACGAGATATGTACAAATGTATTACGAAATACCAAAACTATATCTGAAAGTGGAAATTAAGGCAGACTTAAGGCGAAAGACGAGTGACCCACGATCAGAGTCATTGGCATTTAGGGTAACGTAGAGTTATTGGAATCAGCTAAGCTTCTAAACCATAAAAACTCCACCTTGAACATTGAACAGAATGATCAAGCTTGCTGTATATCACGAGACGCTATTAGTCTCTGTAACAACGGAAGTATGAGAATATATCGCGTGCTTAAAATTGAGTAAGAAAAAGCATCAGGATCGAGAAAATAATCGGAACAGCCTTATGGAAAGATACTCTACCATACTCTATAGCTGGATCTCAATCTCGAATTCGTTAATATACTATCGAAGGAAAAATTGGGACGTGTAACGATAAGAAAGTATGTATTATCTGTGATGTGTTTGCAACCTAGTTGAGGCACCTAGTACGGCCGTGAAATGGGTGTGGTATCTGACGTGGCGCAAGAAATAACCCTGGACGATCGAAATGTTGAGGGGCGATGGTTAAACTTGAAAACTGCGTCGAGATTCGTGCACTGTATTTCGTATCTTTGTATTTCGTTCAACGACGTCGTCGTAATCTCGACGTTAGTTAGATTTACGCTGTGTGTATCAAGTGCCGCTTTTCTCTCATGAGCGTATTCAATCTCGAGATTCTCGAACCCATGAACATTAACATTTAACTATAATTAGTCGAGACAGCTGCAAAAATCTTTTCCGGCGTCCTGATTTATCGATAGGGGGGCGTCCATTGTCCAGTGACTGATAGCGCAGTACATATTAAGATAGTCTGTAATTTTAATATGCTATATTCCATTTTGTAATAACTTGGGTATTCAATTACATATGCTAGCTTTAGACGGCGAGATTTTCGAAAACGACCCGATACGCGATGTTCATTTACATACGTGTGATTGATATCGTAATTATACCATAACGGTCACACGAATGGTGTACGATTAAAAGACAGGAAGAGAAGCAGAAAGAAAGAAGAAAAAGCGAAGAAAAGAGAAAGACACGACGAACGAGAGCGGAAACAATTTCTTTCTTTCTCTTTTTTTCTTTTTTTTCTCTTCGCCAATGCTTTGAGAACGACGTTCCCTGTTTCCATCGATCGGTCGTTTTCGAACGTCTTCAAGAAGAAATTGCCACGCTCGGGCGCTACCATTCTGTGATCCAATGAAAAATTAATTAATTAATCTCATACCGAGAAAACGTGAATGATGTTCTTTCGAGGAATCTTACTCTGTACATATATTATTATACATCTCTACCTTTTTTAAATTGGGACACTGTGTATTTATTAAGAAGAGAAAGATAGAGTGAAGAAGGAGGAGAAAGAAGAAGGGAGACAGAAAGACAAAGAAACGAGATGAACTAGTGAACGAAATCGAAAATAAACATAGAAACAAGTGGTGTCTCCACTTTTTCCATTCTACGCAATTCAAACTTTTTGTATACTCTTGCAAAGCTGAAGAAAAACGAGAGAGAGAGAGAGAGAGAGAGAGGGAGAGAGAGTGAGAGAGAGGGAGAGAGAGTGAGAGAGAGAAAGAGAAAGAAAGCAAGAGAGCGCAAGAGTAAGAAAGAAAGTAATATGAATGATGTTAAAGAAGCGAATGCCGTGAGTAGAGTTATGAGTGAGAGTAATGAATAAAAAGAACGAAGAAAATTAGCGAAGCGATTTGGTTCGATTGAATGTTGAGTGAAAGTGCCTTTTGCGATGTGTTTCGTATTTCGTGTTGCTTTTCGTCATTGAAGGGAACCGATTGCTTTCGATTAACAATTCTGTGCCATTTCACTTGCTATAAAGCAGGAATTGTATGGGTAAGGCGTATTTATGAAATATTCAATAACGAAAGGTAAAACCTTAATTTTCCTAATTTTTCATGTTTCATGGATCGATCGATAAATCAATTATTATGTAAACTATTGTGTATAATACTTCGACGTATAGGGTGTTTCGTAACATATGACAAAATGGTCGAGTAATAACATATGGTTTTATTATCATTGTTGTTGTTGTTGTGTAATATTTGGTTCATTCAGTCACTCGAATTATTCGGACTTGTAACACATAACTCTCCTCATATCATATCTCTATGTTAGTCGTTGAATTTTTGTTAGTTTCTCCAAGTGCCAACTTCGCTTACAATATATCGTCCAATGTTTTTCAAACATCCTGTACACGTTTAAAATATATTTAAAACGTGAACCAGCAATTATCAACATTTAAATACCTTGGATTGTTCTGTTTTACGTATCAAGCTACGTACGTTTTACGACTGCTATAACAAATATGTGTATAATTAATCTGTAAGCGCAGGATGTTGATATTCAACAAGTTAACGTACGATTTATATCAAACTCTGTAAATGAAACAAGAAATAAACGGAACAACAAGAATAGGACATAAACTACAAGAAATACTAAGAGATATGGTTAAAAGCTTATAACAAATAGGATCAAGAAACGAGCTACATAAATTAATATAAACTCTGTAAAATCATCTTTGCCACACACCATGCAAACTTATTCAAGAAAGTATTCCAATCTTCTAGATTCATGCGATATTTCAAACACATTTGAACAACGATAATTACTGGTTCATCTTGTACATTTTATACGTTCGAAGTTACGATACTTACTATTATAACGCCGTTTAAGGTAAATTAAAAGGTCTCTTTTTTCGAACGATTAATTTTATTCTATCATTCTACCTTCGAAACTGAAAGGCTGAAAGAGCAGATTAACTTTAATCATAAGTAACCTCTGCACTTTTCTCGCGTTCATTTAAACGATCTATATTGCGTGTTCATCGAACGGTGGACTTATTCTATTATACCATATCGTATCGAATTATAACGTTTTTTCTTTTTTTATTCTTGTACATTGTAATGGATTTTTAAGGCACGACAAATCTCCCATTAGGAATACACGCTTCGCGTATATTCTACGATCGGGGGAAAGAGGACGTTAAATGGGGGATGAAGAGTGCTATTGAAAGGGACGGGTTCCGCGGCACGTTAATTTCAGGTACAGAAATATCTTAAAATAAGTGGTACAATTACATTTATGTAGTACCTTGCGCACACTTTTAGAGTGTGAAAGCTTAAAGCTTTAAAAAGGAGGGAGGAGAAGGAATGAAATTCCGTCTTAAAGTCAAGGGTCCCTTCCAAGAATCATTCAGTATGTGAGAATTTTTGGTTATTCGAGGATTCTTAGACAATTTACGTCGAAAAGTGGAACAACGATAATTTTATTTGAATAATCCCTTCGCGGTTGATTTTACGCGCACCAACTTGATTTTGTTTTTTGTTTTAATAAATTAGTACTTGTCTCTGATAAGACTGGTTTCAAATTTTAGTAAATTATGTCTTCACAAGACTGAAAATTGTGCGAGAAACGTGGTTCTGTTACTGTCGATTAATGGAAGGTAATTTTTCTCACAGGCTAAAAGGAATTTGGTGCTGAAAGAGTTAAAAGTAAAAATTATTTGATCATTCCATAAAAAATTATGTCTTGGTAAAAGCAATCTTGTTCTTGGTAAAGATTAAATTTCCGTCGACAAATTTCTAATAAGAATACATTCCTCTCGATGAAAACGTTAATTTCAAAATTATAATGGCAAGTTTAACAAGAGTTAGATTTAACAAGAGAGAGAGACAGAGAGAGAGAGAGAGAGAGAGAGAGAGAGAGAGAGTAACAAGAGAGTTGATGAAAAGTAATTTTACGGCTGAGGAGTAAAGGTAAGGCACACGCGAAAACAAATTAAAAATATCTGGTTTGTTTTAAAGTATCTTGTTTGCTCTGCTACGTAATTTCATCCAGTTTTTTTCCTCTGATATAATTATAATCAAGGTTTCCCGTGAACATATAATTGCTTTCCTTAATTTATGAACGCTATTTATAACGTTGCCTCGATACCTTTATCGTTATTATCGTAAATTATTCGGTGATACCAAAGTGGACAATTGAAAATGATATAATAAATTCTTATTACAATCGACATATTTGAACAAAATAATTATATATCTTCCGATAAAATTAACGCAAGATCTTTTTACTTTGATCAATTTTTCTTTGTGAGATCATTAATTATAAATTGTCTCGTAAATTGTCCATATGATGTAGGTAAATATATTTGTAACATCGTAAAATAACAAATCGCTTGTTCTCTTTCGTTTTCCTTTTTCTATTTCTTTTAGAAATTCCTTTTAGTAATATTTTATATCGCGGTATTTAAAAAAGAATCTAACATTTTAAAAACTTTTAGTAGCTTTCAATAAGAGTAAAAATTGTTTAACGTATCTAGATGCTAAGACGTAATACTCTTTTAGTGTAAATTATAGTTTGGTATCTTCTTTTAGTTCCATACTTTTAAACAAATTTTATTTGTTCATTTACGACATAATATTGTTCAATCACAACAATAAGCACACGTGGTACAAGGAAGGAATATTTAAAATTACACATACTTAATTCACAATCTGCACATATGATTGTTGTATTCAAACGGGAGAAAGGAAATACATTTTTGTGTTTTATTTCAATCTTTTCTCAATATTTTCTCTTAGCCTGTGCTGTAATCGTTTCTAGATTATTTTCTTTATTCGTATTTACCACCTTACCACAAAACGTGCTTAAATATAACAAATATAAAAAACAAATGTAGAACTATATTTTGCTTTAATATCACAGGAACCATCGACTCTCAAAGTCTTGCACCGTTATTTTCTAAAATCTTCTACATTTCGATTACATATACCACACATCCTTCTCCACATGCCGAACATTGAAAATCTTTTACAAAATCTAAGAAAGAAGGGATAATGAAAAAGGATTAACAAGTATAGTGGACATCGACGAATACTCATCACGAAGGGACCCTGAAGCACGGAATATTCTAGAAAAAAATTCGAAAGCTTCGCGGCGGAATTAAATCGAGCATTTCTTTTCGGTAATTTGAAAATCGAGGCTCGTAAAAAAAGATACTCGGCAGTTAATTACCGAGCGACGTGAAAGGCGTTTATAGACGACGTGTCACTCGTCTCTTCGTTGTTGATTCTCATCTATTATACGATCACACAGACGTACTTACGTCCATCGAGAGACTCGTGGATGTTTTATTTCTGTATGCGAGCCGTCTCGTTCGCCTCAAGGACTAAACTCGACGATGAAACTGGCGTTTTATTCGCTGCGAGAATGGTCCCATTGGGGCGGTAATAGACCCGCGAAGTTCTTCGTTCACGGCATATCGATTCGATACTGGAAAGGATGGCGAAAAAGCTTAGGGTAAGCAGAGGAGAGAAGAATTCCCTCGTGTGTGAAACAGAATTTCGTAGTAATAAGGAATCCGTCGATCTCCACGGGACGGATAAGCAGCTCTGTATCGGCGTTTCCTTGTTGGTCGCGCTTTGAAAGGTCGAGAAACGTCGGCTCGAAACAGGCATTTCGTGTAATTGATTAAGAAAGCGTGTTTATTTCTACGAAGAGTACTTAGAGAAGGATAAAGCGTAGACTGATATGGAAACGAATCACTTTTTAATCAGGTAGAATACGTAATTATGATGTTTTCTCATCTCGTGAGGTTTTTCTCCTTCGAGTTGGAAATCTAAAGAAAAAGACTCGTCTCTGACTAATCGTTTCAGTGTTTGCTATAAGATATACATATGTAAGGAAGGAATGTGCGTGTGCGCGTGTATACCAGACACACTGTTTGTCTTTTGTAATTTTTTTCGACTCGAAGTATGCACGTCTAATAGTTGTAAAAATATGAGAAATATATGTGTTTTATGTAAATGTACTAAATAACCATTCACGAAGCTGAGACGACATGTTATAAATTCAAAAGATCTCTTATCCTATGCGATGTATGAGTACGTTGTACGAACACAAGTGACACGGAATCAGAATTGGACTGAATTAAACGTGGTATTCGTTGAATACGAATAATTTAACATGGATGTGCGTATTACGGATTAAACACAGAAATGGTAGTTTTTAAAGAAAAGAAGAAATATCGACTTTGAATGGAGGAAAGGATCAGAAGAACGTAATCCATTCGAACGTAAAGTAATTTTACGCGTAATCTTACTGTGTGTACAAGTTCTATTAGGATGTAAGATAGACGATAAGAATTATGGAGTATGTGGCTGATTGTGGACAGCGACGATCTTTATCATTGTTATAATTATTATAGCTCTTGCATACACTATTGCAATACGTATTACTACTGCAACTATTACAAATAGGAATTAATAAGCTTTCTTATGCCGTTTCTCTATTGTACCACTTATATACACCTGATGCACGACTTTTCGAGAATAAATCTTTATGAAACGCTCCAGTCTTTGTAACTTGGTTGTTCTTTCTAGACTTTTTCACACCGTTACGTATCCCAACGCGCTCACGGCAGTCTCATTTATTGGTATTAGCATTTTTTATACTGAAAAATCTAAGAAATGAAATCTGAGAAGTCTAAGAAGTTGAAGAATAAATTTGAGGAAAGATTATCATATATTATCATTCTTATATCATTTATTTGGATTATTTCAATTTCGAATAATTTTTTGTTATTTTCTCCGAATTCCTAACAATATTGGATAGATCGTAACATTTGTAGAGAAATTTGAGAAGAATATAAAGACAGATGTATTTTCGTAAAATTAGTATTTTCTTGAATAACTCACATATCTTTTGCTAGCTTCTCGATCTCTTCAAAAAATTATCTTTCTTTAAATTCTCTCACTTTTACACATCTCTAATATATTAGACAGTCTTCCTATTACTAAAAACATTGTAGAAATGAAAATAGATAATAGTCGAGGTACATATGTTCAGCGTGTAAAGCAGACAAAGTAGAATATGTCAGTTAATATCAGACACATTTTGTTGGCTTTTCATTGATATATGAGATATAATATCGTCTGTCCAGAAATATCGTCTTTTTTAATGGATCAATCTTCTGTTCTCTTATACCTACTTATATCTTCTTTTTATTTCTTTTCGACTTCGATGTAATCATTAATAGCAATCATCGGAGTTAAGCATTCCATACTACTTGACAGAAGTTTATCTTGTGGAATACTCAGCGAAATTTAATATCGATTGAACTTTTTGAACAACCCAATATATCGAGATTGAAAAGAAATCGTACTGACAAATTGCGCGATAGTTTACGATATCGATGGAAAAAAAACTTATCGGAAAGTACTTGAGCGTAAAATAAATGACGATCCATAATCCTGTATAAGAAATTCTCACCAACTACCTTGGATATACGATATACTTTTTGTAGCACAAAAAAGAAAAAAAGATAAGTTAAAATTACTCTTTTTTTTTTACTTGGATGCACATTACAATCAATTCTCTCATTGAGAATTTTAAGTACGTTTTTCTGACGTGGTACAATAACATGATTAAAAGTAAAGTGTGTTTGATTCTAATTGAATCTAAGTTAAAATTATGCTGAATTGAAAACGTTTCCCTGCTAAATATTTTTAAGATGTTCTGAAAAGAAAATAGCATTGAAGACTACGTAGGAAAAACATAACAAACGGATCTTCCTCGATTTTCAGATTTTTATATTAGTCTAAAGAAATTCTAGTATAAATCTGAAATAGGTACAACCTGTTATACAAATCTACGAAACATTGTAAAGATGCTAATGGCGTAACTATTTTCATAACAATTAATATTTTTGAAGTATTCCCATTTCAAACAATTTAAAAAGTCTGACTAGTTTTTCTCCTGTAATTTCCAATTTTCAACGTAGCAATCAAAGTCTCTAAAATCTGAAGCAAATAGGTGGTCTTTTTTTCAAGAAACATCTTTCAAAATTCCTAAGAATAGATTATAACAAATTGCAATGTTTAATCGCAGAATGTTGGAGTATTCAAGCGTTAAATTTACGAGAAATATCAAAATACGATAAAATCCTTTATAGTATGGCAAAGATATACAGGACAGTGAAATACGTCGAACAAAGAACTCACATTAGAATCTTCATCTTATTTAAGATATCCTTAAAATCAATCCTCACGGAGAAAAGTGTTCGTCGAAAAGCCAAAAACATCGAACGAATAGCATGTGTATTTTCTATACGACTGGAAACGATCGGACGTGACGTTACGGGATTTCATACTGAGCTTCGTCTACGTTTTATGTTCAATGATCTTAGAGACACGTTCGAGCGGTTCGGAGTAGCCGTCCTTTCGCTTTAAGTGAAAAGTCCAACAACGTGAAAGATGTACTGTGCTCCTGAAATAAAGATTTTATCAGTAGAAATACACCATCGCGAGATATTTGGTATCGTGATAGCTTCTTAAAGTCGTTTGCGGAAGATAATTAAAAAGCAGATTGGAAATGACGACAGTTGTCTTCAGTTTTTAGATCAAATTTATCAACATTAAAGTCATTAACGATTGATGTATTTTTATATCTTATTATTTTAAATGTCTCTAAAAACATATTACTTCTGTAGTTCTTACGTAGATGTAATATTCTGATCTTTTTTGGACTTGCGTCATCTAATGTTTTAATCTATCAAAATTCATTCTGATGTTCTTTGTATTGTATACGGTACAATGTACTATAAGTAGTATTAGATTTTCTGTATATCAATTAATGATATTTATTTCTTTGTATACTATAATTAATTTTATATTATTTCGATAGTTCTTGTGCAACCAATATTTATTCTAACACCATCTGAATATTCTTAAAATATAGAGTTTATCAAACGCAATTTAATTTGATAATAAAATTCTGAATTCTGAGAATATTTGTGATTTAAAGCATATAAATTATTAGACTATTCAAGTATGCTAATTATTGTGTAATTTATATGTAGATTTTGTCGAGAGATCAATTAATGGAACTTTTGATATCGTACCCGAAACATTTGTTTCGTAGCGGATTAATTAATATTAAGATGAAAGCATGGATAAGGTTAATTGAGTCTGACAGGAAAGAATAAGATTTTTCTGTATATGATAAATTACAGAAACAATACAAATTTCAAGCTAAATGTAATTCTTTCTTTTATCTTATACTTGTAATATTTAACGATGAATCGTTGAAATAAATTATAATACGTATTAAATAACTTTACTATTTCATTTGCATGGTTTTTGAACTTAATTTATATTTCATGGAGAAAGGGAAAGAGCGAGACGGGGGGAACAGCGAAATAACACATTTATTGGTCGTTTAAATTATTCTATAATTATATTTCTACCCCAGGGTAAAATTTCAAACATTGAATTAACCAGGAGCCCGATAATGAAATAACAATTATTTAGCGCTACACTTTGATGTTATCCTACCGTATCTTCCCTATTTCTACTGCTATTCCTATGAGACATTCCTAAACAAGAATCTAGAAATTTATAATTATTTTTTCAAACTATATTAAAATTAAAATGCGTCATGTCCTTTTAAATATCGAGATACAGCATCCTCGATCACTCCTATGATTTTAATATAAAATTAAAATATAATTCAATTATAAGATAGAATGGGGGTAAATTTTCAAATGCACGAATTAATTCAAATTATATTCGAATTAAATCGAATAATATAAAATCAAGTGATTTCGTCCAGAAAATAAAGACATATACAAACGACATATGTTAAATGCATAAAACTAATCTAATAGTTTCTAACGATTGATTCGTCTCGAGTGAAAATATAGAATAATGAAAAATATATTGATTTATCATAGAACTGCAGACAAATAACAAATTAATGCTTTTCCGGTCTTATCACGAATGATTTACGTCATTCGGATGCTGATGCAATGAATGCAAATTTTTTCGATCAATCTCTTTGATACCGAATACCGATCAAAGTATCGAACGTAGGTAGCACATTTTTACAATACGCATGACACGCTAAATGGGTTTTTCATTCTTAGAAAATTAATTTCACGAAGCATTCGTTTTGGCTAAGGCACTGATCAGTGTATTGAAATCTAGTGACGAGACGCATCCCACAAAAAGTTAATCGACTCCTGAAAAAATCGTATTACGCCCCTGCGCTCAGTTTCTAAGATTCCATGAATCTTTGTCACGAAAGAATTTCAAGGCGATCATTAATCTAATTTCGTACCAAATTTTATCGTCCTTCTTCGTTTCCGTGCCAACCGAAGATCTTAGAGGAAAAATAGCACAAATGCGGTACAAATCATATGATAAGAGGTAACAAGTTTTCATTCGTTACAGAGTACATTGGTAAATTAATAAAAATAAATTATTTGATATATTGTACTAGTACAACAACATTCGTAGAAATATTCGTTTAGTTTTTGCCACATTTTTATCTTGCAATTAAAAAAGAAACATGTTTGGTAAAAATTATTCAACAATGTAGATGACGTAAAACTACAGGTGGGCAAATTTTTTTCATGTTTTAATTTTTTTAAGAAGGGAAAACCTTTTTCTAAAGAGAGAAAACAAATTATATTTAATACGATTGCATAGTAACGCTAAAAGAAGTTAAAATACTCAATGATCGGGCATTAATCATGATTTTGCATTAATGCGAAATAACGCTGCAAAAATTTTGTAGATATCGTTTGTAAAAGTTGCAAGACGAAAGTAACGAATTAAGCGTCATTCTCGTTGGCTTTGATTATCCCTTCCCAAACCCCATTGGGAAGATTTTGTACGAATGAAACGCGAAACAGAGAATTTACCTAAAATCTAAATTGAAATTTGGAATTAAACGAGGACATATATCATAGAAAAATTAATAATACGAAGAATTAGTTAAAGAACGACGAATTTGTCTTATTGCTCAGTACTCTGTTGCTTTAAACAGAGGAAATCGGTAAAGCAACGATAAAGGAACATAAAAGATATAAACAAGAAGAAATTTAACGTTATTTTACATAAACATGAAATTTTTATTATAATATTGATTGTATGAATCTTTTTATTCATATATTAGGATTACACAATTTCCATCTGTTCTTACATGCTTTTAAAGGGTCCTCTCGCACGATTGAACTAACATTATTAGCGAAATTTAGTTTATTGTTATTAATAAATTCTCTTGCATCGCGGTAACAAGTTTTATAGTAAAAGAAATAGAATCTTAGAAGTAAATTTTACAACTTATATGTTACCCAACTGTTTTGTCCGACGAAAAATTGCAGAAACATAACAAAAAACTCTATAACCTACGGTTCATAACTTGTCCAATTACTAATATTTCCAATTGATAAATTATTATGTAGGAGGACCCAGATAATAATTGTCAAAGTTCTTAGTAACTTATTAACCATTTTTTAAATCTATTCCACTTTCTGTAATACTTACGAGTAGGATTGTACACGTAACAATCGTCGATGTTTCTTTTATCGAACCGCAAAGTACTCACTATTCAATCTAATATTCATCGAGTCAACGGTAAAGAACGCGGTATACGAATATAATTGATGCAGTCATTTTTGTAAGTCAGATTGACACATACATATATCTATCCATCTGTTTCGTTTCTGTTGAATTAATCCAAACATGGAAACTGGTTTCGAAACAGCTTGTTAATAATTTGTCGAAATCCATAATGGATCGTTTCATTGGCAGATAACAAACTTTTGCGAATTGGGATTGCGGGTTTTTTCGCCATATATATATATTGCAAAGGCTTTTTTGCATGATGTTTGCTCGGGATATGGATTTTTCGACGGTCGAGAGTACTGCGCAATGAGACAGATTCAACGACCTGGATAAAAAGTTGCTTCGTTCACCGACTCCTGCTTTAGGATTCTTCGAACTGAAGCAAACATTCGTGATATCCGGCTTTTGAAAGTTATTATACTCTTTGACCTGACAAAATATTCGAAGGAGAAGATCATCCCCAAACATAGAATTTATGGTCAGGATAACCAGTTTCCAATTGTTTTCTGACATCATTCCTTTCGTGAAATATAGTGTTAGCAATGTTTCAAAATTTAGTCTTGGGCGTAATGTAATGTATCTTTTTCATGGCAAAGAAGCTTGCGTAAGACGATCCTTTGTACGATGATAATTATTGAAATATTTCTAAGTAATGTACTTCAACTTTATACATTTTTACATAAGGATGATAATAGGAATATTTGATATTTAATCTTTTCATTATTTTCTTATTTTTTCCTTCTATAATCTTCATTTACGCGAAATTTCCTTTTTAAGATTTCTTCTGAATCCTAAACAAACACAAGTAAATAAAAATAAGAAGAAGAAACGTAATAGGTACCTATAAGTTCGTACAATGTGCTTCAATATGCATTTAAGAATAGAAAATGAAAGGTTTAAATATTCATAAATTGAGGTTCAATAGGATATACGTTTTAAAATACGAGAGTAACATGTACGTATTACACGATACGTACTATAGATTATTTTTGATTGCATTTTATATAAGCGATAATATAATACACAAATAGCGATAATATTGTGAATTATTGATATAAAAATTATGAACAAGGGATTGAAGAGAAAATAGGATTAGCATAAAAAATTCTAAAAGGAATCGATAATGGGATTGGTTTACTCAATAGCTCAATAGCTGCTGACGAAATTTGAGAAGAAAATGGTTTTAACCTTTTATCGACTTGCATCGAAATGACCTAATGACATTTTTAAGCAGGACCTAAAAGAGAAGCTTCTTGCATTACGCTTTGTATTTTCGTCGCAACTCTCTCAATCTCACGTCTACGTTTATAAGACATTTATTTTCCTCCAAATTTAAGTGAGATGTGCTTTATGGCAAATGTGTTCTTAAACGCTTTCCTATATCAAGATTTGACGAGAAAATGTTTCATGACGGAGCTTCATCGCGGAGGCAAAGGAAAGAACAATCTCAAGAAAAATTATCGAATAGAAAAGAATATTCCCATTCTGTTAAATCGATATTCTAATTCGAAACGAGGAGGAAAAATATGTTAAATAATTTTACTTTTTAGTAAAAAACTTGTTTTCCTATGTCAGTTAACCTTGCAAATAAATTCAAGCGTTACCTTGTATATAGAAAAAAAGGAGGCGGATATAAAGAGAAGATGAAAGTCTCTGAAGGGAGCCTTACGAGACGAGGATTGCTGCTTTGAAGGTCCTGTTTTGATGACATTACGAAGTCCTGCTGAAGTGCAAAGTTGAAACTCAAGCAAAGAGATGAATTCACTTGTTTATTAGATAGATTTCTTTCATCTCCGGATGCCTCGTATTATTCGCTTCATTTTAAAACAGGAAATATCGAATTACCAGAAGATCAGAACTTTATATACCGTTATATTTTTTTCTTTTTTTTTTTTTTACTGTCGTCTGAATGGAATGTTCTATTAAGATAAACTTGTTCTGCTGTTATAAATTCTTTATGAAACACTGTAACTGAGCCATCATTAATTTATATTTTATAAAATAGTTCGTTACTTTAATAGAAGATTAATATAATAATTTAATAGGAGCAGAATCAGATTCAAAATTTCATAGAAATTTTACCAATGATCACGTGCAACCCTTTTTAGAAAAAGAAAAAAATATATAATAAATCGGACGTATGATAAAATTTAGTCTTTATTTCAATTTCAATATTTTCTTAAAATCTTCTTAACATTTTCTATCTACAGTAAAAATAAAAAAAAAGGACACTAAATTTGGTCCATCAAATTCTGCTTGCTATCCAACAAGATAGAAAGACGCTCTAATTGTTAAAAACAACAGAATCCAATAAAGAAATAAATTTTACGCGAACTGATAATAATTAACCTTTAAAACGAAGTGTCCCTTGTTTCCTTGCTCCTTTTTATAAAAGGCCGACATTTTTTAGCAGTCAACATCGAGCGAGCGCCATTGTTAAACAAGAACAAAGCTGGTCGAATGTCGATAACTTTATATGCAGATAATATGTACCATGTAATACTATCTTAACGACCTACTCTACCTTGATTTTCCTCTATTTAATAACCCTATCGAATCTCTATAAATTTTCTTCGACTTTCCTTTTCCTCTTTCTTCTTCTTCTTCTCTGTCTCTTTTTTTCTCGGTCGATTACCGGAAGAAAGTTACCGAAACCCGCGAAAGGAGTGGGATGAAAAGGTTAAATGTTGCGAGATGACAGCAGTCTTGGTTCTTTTATTTATCGTTTGATAGCGTTTACTTTGTTAACAAAAATCTCCGAGATATACCGATAACAGGGACATATGCACGAAGCCGATCAAAAGCATCGCAACCTCGTTTTTAACGTCGATCGGAGCAACCCCATGGAACCCGGCTAGTTCGAGCTGGCTGGTGAGCCAGCAGGGTGAAAGGGGTGGCTGTAGTGACGTATCGACCGACGGGGTCACCTGGGGTCACCAAAGTTCATAGCGTCTCCTGGTTCACGAACTCGCCGAAAGTGCGGCCGCCATTCTGTTTCGTCAAACGACCATTTCCACGAAATCGAAATTTCGTTTTTTTTCTCTCCTCTGTTTCGTGCATTTCTGTCAAAATCAATGCACCAATAGATGCCACAAGAGTTTGCTGTGATTCTCCAACTTCCATAGTTTCAGTTTGGTTCGCTGTAGCCATCCTTTCGCGTAATCAAATTCGTATCGATCGTTGTGAAATTAAATTCTTGATTGGCTTACGTTGTTTTTAACGATTCGTCTCTTCTTTTTCTTACGAATAGTAAACGGTATTGGATTAGTTTCGCTGTCTTATCTTCTTTTTTAAACGTGCTTCGTTCTCTTCTGTTCCACGAATTTCTGTCAAAATTAATTCATCGATAGATACCTCAAGTCTATCGAGATCCTCGAATTTTTCTATTTCAATGTTGCTCGCGTTTCAGCAAACAAAAGGGACTTGTAACGTTTTAAGGGAACGTTTAATATATATATTAAGTGTATTTTTCTTTTTGAGAACAATGATACGTAAAGATAAATGATCTGTGTCAGCTGCAGGTTTTTGAGATATTTAAATGAATTTGTATGGAACACTACAGAGCTTCCTGAAGAACAGACCTATACTAGGTGTGTGGAATCTACTTTAGTAAATTGTTAAAGTTTTAATTGAAGAACTCGATGGTTAAGCGAAACGAGCGCATTTGTTTTCAAAAACCAGATGAGTAAAGAAAATATATCACATTATTATGCATTCATGAGAATTTTATAGAATGTGGGAGATATAATATGGTATACATACATATACTAAATATCTAAAAAACAATTCTCATTCTAATATTTGATGGGTGAAATAAATCTCTATTTAGTCTTCATTTCTTTAGTTATGTTCACGAATATTTGAATTTGCACAAATATCAGCAGTCTAATTATGATTTTCTAAGTTTTCTAAGTTTAGGACCGTACAAATTTCTTTATGGAACTTCAACTTTACCCACAGTTTTGTTAAATCAAATTGAAATTATCATTTCTATCATTTTTGCTTGCTCATTTAACTATCATGTATCAACAAATCTTATCAATATAATTTTACTGTTTTAACATGATTTTCTTCACGGTACTTCTTATGGTACAAGATCAATTAATCACATTTGAGAGATATACGATTAGGCAGAATGGTCAGCAACGAATTGTGTCTTGCTGTTGAGTTTAGTATGTTCGACTACTTGTGTATTATTCTACTGGCTACCATGTTCGTATTATCAGAGAATGGAACCAATGGTGCCGTTGCTGAAATTTCAGCTTCAACACCATATACCTGAATATTCAAATGATTTCTTATAAATATGTCATTGAGCAAATTCTAAGAAGCATCAATAAACCGTGGATAATTATTAACACAAAATATAGTATATAATTTTTAAAAAGAAATATGATGCACATGAGCATATAGTAGGAATATACGACAGAGATACGTTTAACAATCGAGCAAGTAATTTGCAATTGTATATATAAATAAAAATGCATATAATATTTAAAAAAATAACTCGCAATGGTATAAGCGAAGATATAAAGTATTTAAACAAATCCACTTTAGTTATTCTAATATATCAACCATGTGCTACAATTTTAGAACTAAACATTCAAGAATATATTATATAAAAAACGAGTCGCGTTTAAATTTCACTTAGTGTAATTTTTTACTGTTTAGCATAATGCATAAAGAAAAAGGGAAAGTGATTTACCGTTGATATCGTATAGCGAAAGATAGAGCTATCAGATTATCAGGCACACCTAGAGTAGATGTAAAGTAATCCCTCCTGTTATCATCACTTATTCCCTTGAAATATGATATAGCATTTTTATGCGTCGTATATCAGAGATAAACGGTAAAATCTTGTGTAAACTTCGGGAATTGGGGCAAACAGATTCATCGACATGCATCAGGTGCTTTTGCACTTGAAAAAAACGGGGGTAAGTGAGTCGTAGCGTTCAGCCTAGAATTTTCTAGCAGGATGTGTTTCATTTTTGCATAATAATCTTCTCGAATTATATTTTGATATACCCTTGAAATAATAATTCTTGAAAATCTTTTAATAGTAATTCTTGGTTTTCTCGAAAATATTTAATATCAACGTTACTAAAGGATATTCTCTCGATAAAACGAATCGAATGATTAAAAACAGAATATATATTTTATACTTGTTACCGTGAAATGTAGCATGCTTATAATATAGTAATTTTAGTTGAAACATTTGACTTATGTATAATTAACTTTTAAACGATCATGGCTTTGTGGTTTTGGTGCGAAAATACTTTTATGTATTCCTAATTCCTAGACCTGTGTTCTTAAGACATTTCTATAAATATAGCATTTAATGGTAGAGCCAAATACCGTATATTTGTCGAATACTGGAATTTCAAAATAAACCTGCGTAAAATTAAAATAAACATAGTCATGCCGTTGGGTTAAATAAAGACTATATCTTACCTACTTACTTGAACGAGGTCAAATTGACTTCCTCTTACTAGTCGTACGTGTATAGCAAATATTTTATCCATCAATTAAAACTACTAGTTTCATAGTCGAAAATCTACGGTATAAAGAAAGATAAAAGAATAGAAAAACATCACTTAAGGCTAATACAGGATAATCTACAGACGTAATAAAAATGAACAAAAATGTCCTTAACGATGATGTTTCTCAATTTTTACCTCTTTATTGTCTTCATTTTAACAACGATCTAAAAAATCCATGCACTAAGGATTAAAATCTTTAGATAAAATCAATATAACGTCTATAAAGAGAGGAAACTTGATCTAATAAAAAATTACAACGCATTAGTAAATGAAAAGAGTTTGTTAAAAATGTTAAATATGTAAGCAATCTTACATTTTATGCAACGAACCAATAACTTTAACATCATCATTAATGTGTTAAAGAATTTCATATTTAAAAAAGAGAAATTTTTATTTAAGGCTGTCAGTTCAGTTGTTTATTATAATGTACGTGTGAATAATATATATATTACAGTTTTACCTCACCTTGTTACCAACTTACATAACAATTATTTTAGCTATATAACGAAGCGATTCACGCTGAAGGGAAACATACAATAAGATAGGATATGCACAATTGTTATTGCAACAATTTCATATATTTTTCTTATAAAACATAACGTAATAAGACGTTTTCAGTGAATTGTATATTCTATTTCGTTACGTCCTAACAAAGTTTTACCACAGATCAGGTGGAGAATAGACGTGAAATGCTTTTTCCTGTCCCGTTTTTGGGGATCACCTGATCCCCCTACCATTTTCGTGTCACATGCGACGTTATCGATTGAGTATAGCACTGTTCTGAATTAAAACTAAAGTCTTGTATGAAATCATAAATAAAATATAGGACAAGATATTCTGTAACCGGAATGAAGTTTAAAATTCTGTACTTCTACAATACTTCAGGAAACATTACACACCATGAAAATAATAAAACACTGTAAAAAGATCAACAAAAGGGGCAAAAAGATCATCAATATCCTTTTTCCGTGGATAAATATATCAATCAAAGACATCGACTTTTAAAAATATGTTACAACTAAGACATAAAACAATCGATGCGATATAAAATTAGGACTTGACAATAATGCTGGAAACAAAGAAAGCAACTTAGAACTAAGACTTAAAAGAACGGTTGAAAATAAAGGATAAACCTCTTTTTGTCTATCACCATACCTGGCCGTGCAAAGAATGAGGCTAAAAATTAACTTAAACTAGGTCTTAGAATTAAAATCTACTTGAACTAAAGTACATTAGATTACTACTGACAACCTTTCATCTCAAAGACTCAAACTTGCAGAAAATTTAAAATACGAAACTATAAACATTTTGTTGAACCACTAGTAAACTTCCACACTTTAACATTTAAAACGATTAGACAAAGGAGCTATAAACTTTTCACTCCAAGTCAGTCAACCAATACTTACTTACAACTATAGATATATAAAAATTAGACAAATATAACTTAGTACAAGAAATATACACTAAAGAGTATCGCAAATACATATATGTTAAAATTAATGAAAACTAAAATGTACTCATTCCACAGTGTCCCATGGTGTTCCTGCGATATCCCACGATATCCAATTATATCCCCACGATGTCCCATAGTATCCCATGATGTCACACGATATCCCACGATGTATCACGGTGCACCTGTGGGAATTGTTAATTCAGCCTAACTGTTAGCCTAATGTTAGCGTAGTTCCTAGCTTGATACCGGTTTTCAAAGATTAATTAACTGACATGGAAACGGTGTAACTATTGAGCAAACCAGAGATTAGTTCTTGGATAACGATAACAATTAATAACCAGGTCTCACTACGAGGAGGTGACTACGAACGAGACCCGCCCATGCGTTATTTAACATTACACATCCATCTCCACATTCTAACTATCAGCACGAATATCCAGTTCTGACACTACTACACCATGGGCCTGCGTAAAGAAAAAGTTCCATCTCCAACGCAACGCTTACACGAATCCTAACAAACTTATAATATAAACCATACACACCTCGCTACATCTATCTCCAAGCGTTGTCCACAGTTGTCCACCGTTGTCCACCGTTGTCCACGGTGTCCACCGTTGTCCACCGTTGTCCACCGTTGTCCACCGTTGTCCACCGTTGTACAACAGACTCCCACGCTGTCCACCGTTGTCCACCGTTGTCCACCGTTGTCCACCGTTGTCCACCGTTGTCCACCGTTGTCCACCGTTGTCCACCGTTGTCCACCGTTGTCCACCGTTGTCCACCGTTGTCCACCGTTGTCCACCGTTGTCCACCGTTGTCCACCGTTGTCCACCGTTGTCCACCGTTGTCCACCGTTGTCCACCGTTGTCCACCGNTTGTCCAACAGTCTCCCACGCTGTCCACCGTTGACCACCGTTGACCACCGTTGACCACCGTTGACCACCGTTGTCCACCGTTGACCACCGTTGTCCACCGTTGTCCACCGTTGACCACCGTTGTCCACCGTTGTCCACCGTTGTCCACCGTTGTCCACCGTTGTCCACCGCTGTCCACCGCTGTCCACCGCTGTCCACCGTTGTCCACCGTTGTCCACCGCTGTCCACCGCTGTCCACCGCTGTCCACCGCTGTCCACCGCTGTCCACCGCTGTCCACCGCTGTCCACCGCTGTCCACCGCTGTCCACCGTTGTCCACCCTTGTCCACCGTTGTCCACCGTTGTCCACCGTTGTCCACCGTTGTCCACCGTTGTCCACCGTTGTCCACCGTTGTCCACCGTTGTCCACCGTTGTCCACCGTTGTCCACCGTTGTCCACCGTTGTCCACCGCTGTCCACCGCTGTCCACCGCTGTCCACCGCTGTCCACCGCTGTCCACCGTTGTCCACCGCTGTCCACCGCTGTCCACCGCTGTCCACCGTTGTCCACCGCTGTCCACCGCTGTCCACCGCTGTCCACCGTTGTCCACCGTTGTCCACCGTTGTCCACCGTTGTCCACCGTTGTCCACCGTTGTCCACCGTTGTCCACCGTTGTCCACCGTTGTCCACCGTTGTCCACCGTTGAACACCGTTGACCACCGTTGACCACCGTTGACCACCGTTGACCACCGTTGACCACCGCTGTCCAACGCTGTCCAACGCTGTCCACCGCTGTCCACCGCTGTCCACCGCTGTCCACCGCTGTCCACCGCTGTCCACCGCTGTCCACCGCTGTCCACCGCTGTCCACCGCTGTCCACCGCTGTCCACCGCTGTCCACCGCTGTCCACCGCTGTCCACCGCTGTCCAACAGTCTCCCACGCTGCCCACCGTTGACCACCGTTGACCACCGTTGACCACCGCTGTCCACCGCTGTCCACCGCTGTCCACCGCTGTCCACCGTTGTCCACCGTTGTCCACCGTTGTCCACCGTTGTCCACCGTTGTCCACCGTTGTCCACCGTTGTCCACCGTTGTCCACCGTTGTCCACCGTTGTCCACCGTTGTCCACCGTTGACCACCGTTGACCACCGTTGACCACCGTTGACCACCGTTGACCACCGTTGACCACCGTTGACCACCGCTGTCCAACGCTGTCCAACGCTGTCCACCGCTGTCCACCGCTGTCCACCGCTGTCCACCGCTGTCCACCGCTGTCCACCGCTGTCCACCGCTGTCCACCGCTGTCCACCGCTGTCCACCGCTGTCCACCGTTGTCCACCGTTGTCCACCCTTGTCCACCGTTGTCCACCGTTGTCCACCGTTGTCCACCGTTGTCCACCGTTGTCCACCGTTGTCCACCGTTGTCCACCGCTGTCCAACAGTCTCCCACGCTGCCCACCGTTGACCACCGTTGACCACCGTTGACCACCGCTGTCCACCGCTGTCCACCGCTGTCCACCGCTGTCCACCGGTGTCCACCGCTGTCCACCGCTGTCCACCGCTGTCCACCGCTGTCCACCGTTGTCCACCGTTGTCCAACAGTCTCCCACGCTGTCCACCGTTGACCACCGTTGTCCACCGTTGTCCACCGTTGTCCACCGTTGTCCACCGTTGTCCACCGTTGTCCACCGTTGTCCACCGTTGTCCACCGTTGTCCACCGTTGTCCACCGTTGTCCACCGTTGTCCATCGTTATCTATCGTTTTCCACCGCTGTCCACCGGTGTCCCGCGGTGTCCCGCGGTGTCCCACGGTGTCCCACTGTGTCCCACGGTGTCCCACGGTGTCCCACGGTGTCCCACGGTGTCCCACGGTGTCCCACGGTGTCCCACGGTGTCCCACGGTGTCCCACGGTGTCCCACGGTGTCCCACGGTGTCCCACGGTGTCCAACTGTTTCGATCTTCGCGTTAGGAAGGTTCAAGCCAAAATGAGCTCGGGAGCGAGTTGGATGTTCCTTATATACATAACGATCAATCGTTGACAAGGTTACGGACGGTTGGTCGAAAGATTACAATACACAATGTTCGCTGATGTCATGAAAATTGTTTTTTCTATTATAACACAATCAATTTTAATTACTTTGAAATTTTTATTGTAAGTTGACCCCTCCAACAATTTATTACGATAATCAGTTTCATAATTTTTATATTTTTTACCAGCTAAAATTTAATTTACACTTTTAAGGTACTATTTTTTCATTTAGAACTGTGTTAGTTTACATTAAATGCCAATTTATGAAAAGAATAATTTTATTATAATAACAAAACATGAAAGTGACCAGTGGTTAAGAATGATCATTCATCCCAAAGGGAAAAGAATTTATACGATAGTTTAATTTTTAATAATTGCAGACTTTCCCGGATTCTTTTACAAGATTTTAAGTTATTATATTTTACAACAATTTATAAATATTCGTAACTTAATTCTCAGTCACCATCTCCATTAATTCTAATTCTATACCATCGTCCATTAGTTAATTATTAAATATATAAATCTAATATGTTTTCACACCTACAACTCTATTTTACTTTTTACAACTACAGTATGATATTAGCACATAGACACCTTTTTAGAAAACGAGGATATCAGATTCTGTGTAGCGTGTTTTTTGTGTCTATCTGATACTGATTTCATTCCTGTAATAGCAAATTTTTCAAATTATGCAATGTCTAAAAACTTAAGACTTCATTATTATATAAATGCTATAGTAAATACATCGATGTATGAATTCTTTTTCTAGCCACTGTTCATAGTCTTATCGTGCAAACTTAACAATTTGTTGAAATTATTGAAACGAACTTTTCTTAAAATTCATCTATGAATTACAAAGACACAGTGGTAAGTTTACGAAATTTCAAGAAAAGCCTACTTGCATATATAATATTTTAATTATCATTAACGTTCGCCGACTATTTTGCAGAATGATCGGTGCAATGCCTGCTGTGGCAGTTCGCCACGAACGTAAACGACAGGAAAAAAGATTAAAACGTCCTAGTCAGCTTTACCTAGGGGGCCAATGGATGCCACCGCCTCAAGGCTCACCGCCTACCCCCAGTCCTCATGGGCACAACAATCACCTGGAACCTTTACCCGAGTTGTATCTCTGTGGCAAGGTAATTTTTCGCTTAACGTACAAACATACGAACATATGTACATACATCACAGTGATGGATATCGTCGCGCTAACGTGACTATTTATTGATCTCAACTGACCATAAGCTACGCATCATGGATACACTTTATGACAACACGAACGTTCGATTTCCGTGTTCTTGAGTTATTCCACTGTGTGGAATTTATGTGTGCCATTTATAGATTTGCATATCTTCTTATAATACGTACTTCAACGTCTTGGCAGAACACTCGTTCACGAACACTGAAACTCAAGAATCAAAGTGATCGATTCTATTTTCTGAAATTTTTATGTTGAAAGAAATTGCTTAGAAATCAAGGTGATCGACTCTGTAATATTTACGACCAACCAAATATTTCTAAATATATTTTAAAAAATGGAATCTAAAAATAAATTTGTATGAGTCATTAAATGTTATAAAACGAATTTTTCTCTAGATATTATACGCGTATATTTTTGTGCTTATAAATTTTCCATAAATGTCTGCAAATCGATAATTGGTATTTATTTTTTCGAAAATAAAAATGCATTTAATCTCGATAGAACTGAGCAATTTGCTCTCTGCGTGGATTAAGTAACGTTCTAAATAGATTTTGCGGTTTAGAAGAGTTCTATGTTTTATTAGAACAGAATTAAGATTAACAGATTAGAAATTAAGCAACGAGCAGAGAAAATCGTTTTGAGATTAATATTATAGTATGCATTGACAATATAAGTATGATTAAGAGATTAATTAAAAGAGTCCTTGATAGAGATTATATATAGATTTTGATAGACTTACCAGATGCACGACGTCAGTTACATAATACAGTGGATTGAAAGCTCAAGAAACAACAGAGTTACTACTATCCATTAAAATCTTGCACAAAATTTACCGATTACGTTATACACCTAAATATTTACGACTAAAATATTAATATAATAAAGCCTTGTAATAGAAAAAAATAAGATCATAGACTAATTTTTCCATTTTTTCATTATCTTTTTATAATATTTTCATATGTCCTTGAAATAATAATTATTAAAATTCTTGACAATATTTAAGATTATTAAAGGGTATTGTTTTAATAGAATTAATTAAATGACTAGAAATAGAAAAATATTTTATACTTGTTGTCACAAAACAAATACAAGAATTAAAATGTAAAATCATGATTGTGTTAGCAAAATGCATAATTAATTTGAAGATGTACATAGAGTTTACGACAAACTTATTGCAATTGTACATTTACTAAAACAATAATACACAATATGATTAATGAATGGTCTTAGACATTGCTATAATGAATAATTGATTGTTCAAATACTTTGGTAATGTCCACGAATCGTACGTTTGCAGTAAATAATCGCAAAAACAAAATAACTGCTACATGCACTTTCAGAGTCGTTTCTGCTAACATAGTTCTCAAATAGTTTGTACTATACGTTATATGTACGTAACATGTTCATAAACAATTTCTATATATGTTCAAATACTTTCGCAAGCCACTGTACAAGGGGTAATGTATTTTAAAAACTGAATATATGTTATAACGTGTTTTGTATTACGCATATTATAATATATTCGTAAGAAGTTTCTGTAAGTGTTCAAATGCTTTCGTGATCCGCTGTATGAGCCGTAGTATATCTTAAAATATAAAAGAAATAACGTATAGAGCATTTTAATTGTGAAAAGCAACACATATCATCAGAATTATCATATAACAGAGAATAATTCGAGAGAAACACTTGCAGGATGATGAATAATTTACACCTTGCACGTGGAATCACCACCAAATGATTCCTATGACCGTTAGACGTGGCAAATGATTTAACAAGGACATTGTCGTTTACAGATATCGGGGCTACACGCGGTGGTGGTGTGCCTATTGTTAGGCGCAGTGGTGTTAGTCGTTGGTTTAGTCCAACTTGCCCCGGGTGCGACGACCACCGACCATAGACTCGCTTTACTCGTAGCGGGCAGCATTCTGCTTCTCCTAGGTGAGCCATTTTTTCTCAGTCCATGAAACCGTACCAAGGAAACTCTGAATTTCTGCCAGAACGATCCGATGCTTTCGTGACGAATGTTCACCAGAGAATAATATAAGAGAATAATGGGTCAAAGAAATATATTCATCTCAACTGCAATGCATATGTAAAGAGAAGAATAAATTCCCAAGCATGTTGTAACTTCAGTTGTAATCTTGTATAGTTAAAACGATTTTATGGAGTGATAAGGAATTTAAGTATATTCCAGCGAAATTAGTTACATCTGGAATTAGCGTTTCTTTTCAAGTCTTCTGAAAGCGAAATTTTTTAGGCTGTGAGAACAGTGAATTTATTATTGGTTATAGAAACACATTTTTTCTGATATTTTTATAAAGGAGATACAAGATCACTAATTGACCCAAGACTCACTAACATCGATTATATTTGTCGTTTAGTTGATTAATCACGATTTACTACAGTAATGCACCGAGCGTGAAAGAGACAAATATAATAATACGGAGAATTTCAAATTTGTATAATTTTCGTTTATTTTTAGTATAGATACGCTTAAAGGAGTTATATGTTTTAGAGAACAATCTTGAAAAACGAAATATATTATTTTTATATAGTAACGCTAACAGAAAGCAAAGCAAAATTATACATAAATCGCTGGTTTGATGGATCTAATACGTTCATTTCAAGTATTATCTGCTGTTATTATATATGTGTATTTTATAACGATTTAATTTCATTGTACAAACAGATGTATAGTATTTTCAAAAGAAAATATCATATCGTAAAATATAATTCTATTGAGTAATTAGGCCACATTTTTCCACAGTTGAATACTCTCAAATAGGATCTATTATCTATCATGTAAGTTGATTTCAAGTAATTAGGCTACATATCTATGGTAGAATGATGACGTTTTCGACACATGACATTTCGACTCATTATACTGCATAGTTAATTTCATCGAATAATACATTGATAACGAGCGTAGGGATAATATTTTCAACAGAATATTTAATTATGTATTTAATTACGTATTCTCAGCAGGATATGTAATTACATTGACTAATTGGATTACATCTACAGTTAAAATGTGACATTTTCAAAAAAACATATCACGGTAACATGATTTCATCAAATAATTCGAATGTATGTATTGTTCATATTTACATATTTTTGACAAAAATGTAATATTTGTAGCAAAATATTGATTTCAGATTTTAACATTCACTTTTTACGAATTTATTATACAATACTACAGTTTGTAATTAAAACATTAATGAATATTCGTAAGATGGTAAATCAAGGGAATATGTTTCATGCTTATTCCTTTATTTGAATATCTT
Source organism: Bombus soroeensis (assembly GCA_014737365.1). NCBI lineage: Eukaryota > Metazoa > Arthropoda > Insecta > Hymenoptera > Apidae > Bombus > Bombus soroeensis. The sequence goes on from JACXIL010000171.1 coordinate 3,735,056, forward strand.
TCATATTCGACACATCCAATTAAAAATTGCTAATTTAATAAAATGAAATGAAAAGGAAATGATACGAAGAAAAACAATTTTTAATGCATTCTCCTTTTAAATTTTGCAAATTCGTACCCCGCATCTCGTCGTGCAGCTCGTTCTATTGCAGCTCTGAATTCTGTAACTTTTGAACTTTAGAACCACGAAGTTTATGCTTGGAAACTTGCGAACTGAATAGACTCAATCATACCAAATACTAACACGCCTTTGCAAAATTTCAAGCGTTTGTTAACCAGTATTTATGTTCGTTGCAAATGCTTAAATAACGATTCAAACTTGTACAGTATACCAGACAGTTACAATTACAGTATACCGAACACTGTTCTCAAATCTCACATAGGGAAATAAGGAACGAATAAAGTTATTTAAAATATCGTGATGGTTTGTCTTTTTCGTTTTATTGTTTCTGAGGTTGTTAGGCCGTGATAGTTGCTGATAGAAGCTGACAATATATTTATTAACAAGTAGCTGTTTGCACTTCGTGATTACAAGTTACACTTCTAGGCAATGCGTTACGATAATGATTCAGATTGCGAGGAGCGAATTCGGATGATGATTGCTCAACTATCGACTGTCGGCTAACGACTATGGACTATCAACTACTGACTGGAGACTATCTGACGACTGACTCGATTGTCGGCTAGAGACTTTCGACTGACTTTCCGTCACGATGATGCTGCAGATAAAAACTATGATGAGATGTGTCTAAGGATACCAGATCATCGGATTCATGGAGGAAAATCTTCGTTAGGAAAGTAAAGGAAATGGAGGGTGCTGTTCTCTAGGTCGGCGGTTGAGAAAGGATGCTAACCGCCCTCGAGAGAAAGTTGCTAGTGGAAAGCATCGTACCTGAGAAAGATACATATTTATCGTATCTTTCTATAATAGATAATAACATTAGGAAATGCGAAAACAAAAGCTATTTACTCCTTTGAAATCCTAGGGTTTATAGCGGATCATTAAGCTAGGTAGAAAACATGCTATAGAAATATTTCGACCATTGGCAATTATCTTACGGGTAATCTATAGGGTCCTTGTGTAACGACAGAAACCGTTAGGAAGTTTATTGTCGAGTGTCACTACATTTCTATCTAACTATTTCATATCAGTAGATATAGTATACTGATTAATAAAAGAATAAAAATAAGATACTCTAAAATTATGTCCCTCTATTTAACGCTCGTACTTGAAACAGATGCAACTTTTATTAAAAGTTCCATTAATATTTTACTTTCAGAAAAAGTTTCCAACGATATTAAACGTTTATCATGATCGTCTTCTGAGATTATATTATTAAATCTCCTACACAAAAATGTAGGGCAAGCGAAGTGCTTCTGATGAAATATTCACGTTCTTTTATTTATTAAAATTTTAATAAAATATTCCGAATGCTTTGTTACTGAAATAATGGAATTCGCGTATGAACTCGTTTTATTTATTCTATAGTTAGCAATGAGATATTATACAAGACAATACCGAGGTAATAAGAAGCAGTTTGGAAAGTACTTTCTCTTCTTCAGAGATTTTATAACAAAATCATATTACTGTGAGCTACTCATTCAAAGTAATCAAGTTAATGTCGTTTAACATCGTGGTCGGAATAGAAGTGATAGCTGTTCTTTGACTTAGCTAAAAGGAAAACCTTCAAGGATGCGAATATCCTCTGTATAAAACGTTAAATACATTTATCGTCACGAATTTATACAATCTTGCAGCGGAAATGTTTAACAAAGTTCTTTAAATAAAAAATTAATCTTATTATAAGTACGCTGCAAATGTTTATAAACACATCTGAGATTAAAATATGCTCGCATGTATATAAAAATTGCGTGAGTTTTACAGACGAAATAGAATAGTTTCATTAAAATTCCCTCAAAAAGTATAAGTATAATTCTAAACAAACAAAAAATAAAAATTAGCTGAATTTTCTCTGATGAAATAAGATCGAAAATTGTCTTGTACTCTTTTGCACTTTTATTCGCTTCAAAAATTTTTACAAAACTAACTCGTGAACGTTCTCAACAGCTTATTAAAAGTACTTACCATATTTAGGTCGACACAAACTTTTTTCAACAAACATTTTCAATTTTCCATAAAATTGATCGTTTTTTTCCCAACTGCTTTTAACGAGTTATTAGAAATCCATGTATGTATAAGTGAATAGAAAATTCTGGTAGAACAAAATCACTTTGAAAGTGATTTCCCTTGTTTACTTCTCTACTTACTTCTAATTACATTCTCCTTAAATGAAACATTGAGAGCGAAATTAGACTATGCCACGTTTTTTCTGAATTGTGACTTTATTAATTTATTCCAGTAAACCATATTAATCGTAGAAAAATGGCAAAATTTATTTTTTCCAAATTAAACCCAAATAAAATAAATGAAGAAATTAATTGTTACGCTGAATATTTTGTACTTGTCTATCTACTTTCAAAAAATATTTATAAAAATAAAATTAAAATAAAAATATTTTTTAAAGTAAAAAAATTAAAAAGAGAAATTAGAATGTCGAATGTTATTACGAAAAACAAGTATATAATTACATAGAGAACGTTATTCGACATTCTTGTACTCGAATGTTTCTTGTCAGATACGTTTAAGTGCAGATCGATTGAACGCAATAACAAGAATCTCCATAACATTTACACGAACGATAAAGTTGACCGATGATATACACATGCATCAATATTATCAACGCGAGGCCATGCTCGTAAACTTAGGAACAGATAAAGCGGTTGGTTCGGAATTAAATTGTCAAAGTATGCTGCATAGAGTATTAATTACACAGTATAAACGCGAAATATATTGACGCGTAGCCTGAAATTTATAGTACAAATTTTGATCGAATTTTCGTTACACTAAACTAATTACATTCCAGCCTATGAAAATTACCACAACGTAAACCAGTAAAGCTCATTTTCATCGTCAAAGTTCCGTTAAATTAACAAATCTAAATTTTATGTTGTATTGAAAATATGTATATCAGATCAACGTGAATAATCAAATAATGCACTTTAAAAATAAAATGGTTTGTATTTGAAAGTTTTATTAGGAAGATTTATAGATTGTTATAGATATTTGAGGTAAATATAGAATATATAAGTACATAAAGATATAAGAAAGGTAATTTAAATGTATAATTTAAATTTAACTTAGACATTATCTTCTCAATTCGCTTAAATACCAAAGAAGTTTCTTTACGTGTATCATACGTGCGACGCTTCACAGTGGACGATCCCAGTATTTGTCAGACACTCGGTGACTTGTACTCTTTCGTATCTTATAAAATATATAGAAATAACAAATAAAATCTCTGATTAACAAATACAACTTTTAGATGAAATCTCTATAAGATGAACAAATAAAACGATTAAATTGATTTTTATCATCGTTATTTGCGTAACGAGTATGTCATATTCTAATTCTAAATTATACCTCGATCTTTCGAATTTTGTAATTTTTTGAATTAAATATTCATCGTTCACGTTGTAAATTCAGTAATACTTGTCTCTAAGGAGCTATTTATATTAATAATAACATAAGATATGGAGCAAAACAGAAACTAGGAATATTATTTAATATCAACATTTAGGATTAAAATCACGAGCAACACAAAATATAAAGAATATAAGAAATAAATATCCACCGTATAAAATAATTATATCACTATTATTACCATTACATCAATATCATTTGTACTTATAAAAGTTTGGCGCTACAACTATCAGAGTAGTAGAACTGACCAATCCATAATTTTTTATAAAGATCGAATATATATATCGCGGTACATTTGTAGAAATTTTTAATGATCATTCGTAAAGTAAATAGATGAAGACTTGTCTATCAGCTTATTTGTGTTTTTTTCATACTCTTGCTATTTTAATGTTCGTAATTCGTTGTAAAATGTTACACTTTAGTATAGAATTAGTCTAGTTCTAGTCCGATACTTTTAGTGCTGATATTTCTAACAAAAAGTAATGATAAAGCTTATTACACCTTTTATCAAATCCTAAAGTTTCCTTTAAACATTTGTTTATGAAAATTGTATAGTGTAATTACCAAATTACGAATCGATCAACGTTCGTCAAGAAGAGTTTCGTTCTAGTTGATATTTGTAACGATTCCCTTTGTAAAATTCCAAAATTAAACACCTACATTTCTCGAAGGTAGTAGTGAGTTGCAAGCGAGTAGCTAACTTACAATTAGTTTAATAATCATCCTTTGAATCCTAATGATCGTTATGTACCCTTCCGTATTCCTCTCGTTCTTGATCCATTTCGTACAAGTTTCACACTTTAGTGATCAAAAAAAAAAATAAATAAATAGGAAAATACTAGTGTCAAATGGTAAAACGATCGCATAAAGTGCGCTTATGACTAACAAAATTCAATGTTTTTTAGGTATCATACTAGCCGGTGTTAGATGCTACGTGTTGCACTGTGTGCCATTACCAAGCGAGTCGCCCATAGCAACTCCACTTCCGCCTCCAGCTAACGATCAAGCTGGACTTCCACGTGGCACGCTGGACCTGCTGGTGGGCCATCAGAATCAACCAGAAACCGACGCATTGATGCACACCGATCACCATCACGAACACCATTCCCATCATCACCACGGAAACCATAAGAAGAAGCGTAGCTCCCAAGGCTCTCACTCCGACGAAGCCTAATGATCGACGTCAGAGAAACCGGCTAATTAATTGGATCCGGTTAGTCGATGATGAAAGTACATCCGCTGATAGAGAGAAACTCCTCAGGCGTTCCAGACTTAAATTAGAAAGAGAAAGGAGAAAAGAATGGTGAAGATAAGGAGAGAGAGAATGAGGAGAGAAATTGGAAAACGTATAAATCGAAGCTTTTGAAAGGAAAGTAAAACAGAGAATAACCGTTGAAGACAGTCTATACATCGTGTACATTATACTCGATTCTTTTATCTTTTGTAACTTTCTATATATATATAATTATATATATATAATTATATAATATAAATATATATATATATATTATCGACATGTAATGCGTAACGTGTACTCAGCTTGAATCGTCGCTGAAGAAAGTGCACTTTTCTATCCTGTATGCTGGGTGTTCGAGCTTTATCCGATCCACGATATCACTTCATTGGCCGTTGATATTTTACCTTCACATAAACGAAATACAAACTGTTTGGAATGTTATGCTATGTTTCGTAGAGAACCATTCTTTCGGTTACTTCTGGATGCAAACTGCGAAACGTTGAAGAATTCCACGTAGAGATAAGGGAATAGGACGGGGTAACTTTGTTATCGCACTTTCTCTGGTCAAAGTCAGTCGACACAAATCCTTGAGATATTGCGAACAAGTCTTTGTCTTTTTATGTGTACTTGAAGCCGGAACATTTTGTTTAAAATTGCTAGTTTGTTTATTCGTGCTCGAAATAGAAGAAAGAAGAACACTATGAATATCGATGTAAGATTCTTCTATATTACTTTATGGTTTACGTACGTTTCAGGAGGTTCTATTTAACTCTATTGCGACAATCAAGTTGTCTCTTATCTTTTTTTCAATCTGTTTCTTATTAGTAGAAAAATTTCTTAAATTTATGGAAGATAAGAATCGTACGTTAAAACGTTCTGGTTTTAATTTTGTGCTAAAACACGTCCTAGAATTCTAGGAGTCTCTTTATTTATTGAAACAAGAGCGAGATTGACATACAGAAATTCGAAAATCGTGGCGCAACTAAAATTTTGTCGAGATATTTCTCTGAGTTGTTGTTATTACACTAGAAGATGCTTAACATCGTCTAAGTGGATTTTACGTAAACGTAAGTGGATTTAAAACCTTCTTCAGGTTTCTGACAAGTAATCAACAGTTATGGTTCTTCTACAATGGCAGGAATAAATTGAAATACAGAGCGAACAGAAAAAAGAAATTGCCAAACCGAACACCTTGCATTCAATCAAAAACAGTTCGTTATCACTATGAAAGACTAATTCCTTCTTCTCGAAAACCAAAGAAAGCTCTGTACAAAAAAAGAAAAAAAATAATAACAAACGTGTATACATAGAATAGATGCATTATATATATATTATATATATATATATTTCTCATGCGACTAAATCGGAACGTTCTACGCACGATCATAATGAGACAGAGGATAACAACTATGAATTATTGAAGACGCGCAAAGAAGAAGAAGAATCTCGAGAAATATTAGAATATCGTTAAAAGAGGAAGGACATTTCGTTCAAAGAAGAAAGAGGAAAAGGGTAAAACTTGAATGAAAGAAATCTAATGAATTTAACAAATCATCCGAGTAATGCTCTTAAATCTGATAGGAAATATTATGAAAATTTGTTAAGTATAATTTTTACGTGCCAATCTAAAAGTGACAACTTCTATGTAGATGATTCAGTTGCATTTGTAGCAGCACGAAATGATTGTATCCTACCGTCTCGAGTATTCTCTTTTTGTAACGCTATGTTCCTCGGTAGCTTGGCATATGTGTTAATCATTATACATAACGCGCGCATGTGTGTGTGTGCAAATGAAAATTCTAGGATAAGTATCGATATTAAAAGGTGTTTTAGGAGTCTAAAGGAATTGGCCTAGCGTCGGTAGTTTTACGGATATTTAGATATTTTACTGGCAGACATTTTTTGGATTTTAAAGATCATCGCCTTGAATTTTCATTGAATTTCAATTGTTTAAGGTATTTATATTATTTGACAAACGTATCTAGTCTGTTGGACCTGTGCGTAATGTACTAAATGGCCCATAATATCTTGCACGAGTTATTAATATCATACACTTGAATATTTTAAAGTCAATATTTTAAAGTCTTGATAAATTATTATTGCACCCTAGGGAAAGCTAATAATTTATAGCGAAATATCAGTCGTTATCGAACATATGAAATTCGTTCGTATGGTACCAGTAAAATTTGTCTGTTAAGAAGTCTATTCCAGAAAATGACTTATTACTATGTTAGATATTTGTTGTTTTAAACCAAGAAAAGTTTTCTATAATAATATTTTACACAGTCGTGATATATGGACCATTCTGTATATGGCAGAACTATGGCACCTGTTTATTAGGAAATGCTTTTATTCTACCACATCATAATTCATCTAAGACTAATGTCGCCTTCTATAGGGAAAGAAGTAAAGGAAGAGAAATTTGAAAGGGATTCTGGCCAAAAAGAATTCTATTTGAGCTTATCTCGGTAATCATTCAACGTTTTCTACTTTCCGATGTTGAATAATTTTGATACCACGAAGTCTAAGGAACTTTAGAGAAGAATTTATTATACAAAATAAATTATTAAAAGTAAAAGCAGTACACATGAAGTACGTAAAAGCTTCGAATAAAAATTTGAAAATATCTTTTCTTCCCAAAATATGATACGCTTGATTATTTTAAGAAATTATTGAAAAATGTACAAAACAAATATTTCGAGAACCTTAGATTTCTTCGTGTTTACTTATTAATTTACAAATTAACTGCTTGTAAATAAACTTGATTATTTTCTAATAACAATTTTCTTCTAATAAATACAAAGATATTCGTTTCTAACAAATGAAGTTCCTTCGAACGCACACGATCATTCGTGGTATCATTCACGATTTCAACTATGGGAATACAGTTTAAAGTTCACGATATGATTCTACCTCTGTCTTGAATTTCGTCTTTCGTGAGAAACTTCTGTCTCGACCAATCGCGTATGTGGTAGGTAGGCCTATTAAAACGTACTGTGATCGAAATTCGATCGTATGATTTCTATATTTCGATACACGACAGAAGTATAATTACGTGATATAAGGTAACGTGTATTGATACGATAATTGAGCGATTGAACATTTGATTTCCTCGGTGAACTTCACCTCAAAAGAACTTTTTTCATTGTTTCACACCTTAAACAGGTGTTCGGATAATGTGTCAGGAATAGACTGCGGATGTTTATGCATTTATGGAAAATTTGAAGTGCACAAATATACAAAATATATATATCTACTATCCGAAGATCTAATGTTTAAACGGTTGCATTATCTGAATTGGTCAGAAAGTTTTTGACTATTTCAAACTATATAAAAATTTCTCTTCAGTTTTGGTACAGGCGGTGAAGAAACGATAAAATTTGTAGAACGTTGAATTTACGAGATTTTGATCTTAAAGAAGTTGAAAAAGTTATTAAACAGAAAACGGGTACGGTGAGACTATCGCTATAATTGTATAATGCAGTAATTTCAGTTTAATCAGACACAACGTCGTCTCTAACTGATAAAAATGTTGTCAGTGACGTTTCTAAATCCGACGCTGAGAATTCTTTTTCAGCATGAGGAATTGTAAAGAGAATGGAAAGAAAGGTGTTAAAAGTAATTATATATTTATAACATTAAGACAAAGACTTACTGTTACATAATTTGAAGTAGAAACAGAATTCAATACAACTTTGTTAAACGTGTTAAAAACTTTATAGGTACGATTTAGAAAGCAGACAAAACATGGTATTCGTAGATAAATAAAAGATATCACATTTGTTATGAACTAAAATAGTACAAGTGTGACAAACTTTACAATGCGAGAGAGGGTGCTTCTAAATATTAAAACATATTAGTATACATACTCATAAGAGAAATGAATGACAACAATCTTTAAACAAGTACTTGTTTACGCAAAAATTCGATTTTATCTCGTTTTTGGAAACATACGCTTGTACGACTTTCCCATTAAGTCCTTCGGTTGTGTTCATAAAATGTACATGAACATATAAATTTTCATAAATATCCACAGTTTAATCGTGAAACATGAGCGAATAAAACTGGAAATCGCGTGCCTGTTCATAGACGAAAAGTGGCAACACATTGGTAAAAGAAGAAAAATAGAGCTAGAAATTGCAACTTTTTTAGACACGACGTGTATGTTAACGCGTCATTCTCGAAGAGCCTTGTACGTTAACTGGCGTTGCGTACCGATTCGAGAACAAAAGAGGGATATAAAAAGGAAGGAACGACACGGGGATGAAGAAACGATGACAAAAATTACGGAACGTCGCTATGAGCTATTTACAACACCTTGTCGATAAATGTAACTCAGCACCTGCACCCGACTTCGATGTTATTTTTTCGAGGGAAAATTTTCTGTGCGGGAGAGGAAATCGTAGCGAGTAATTTTTCCGATGATCTTACGACGCAACGTAAAACATGCGATCTAGATGTGTCTTTCGAGTAACAAATATTTAAATTATCTATTTACACTGCAATATTTATACTTAAAAACAGTTATAAATTCTTCTGTGCCCGTGCGTCGAGAAGACTTTTTCGTAGGAACTCACTTTTTACGAATATTCTATCCGAAGAAAAAATGGATAGCAGCGAACCATAACGATCTTTTAACGTCGACTTACGCAGAAGCTTCAACTTTTTAGACTTCTATTGATTATATCGTTGTATTTTAAACAGCTATCTAGATTTACACCTATGAAACACGATGAAAACTGCGAACAGATATAAATAACGTTGACTATAACGATTTTTATTGTCATCTCCGTTTATAAATCTGTACATTGATTTCAAATGCAGCGCAATGTACTCCACTTAATACAATCCTCTATTGCATATATTTACACGAAATGGCATGCTTTATTTCCAATGGAGAGATATTTTATCAAATTTTAATTACCCTATCCAAGATGATGTAAAAATTGGAAAGGAAAGAACGTTAAGAAATTGTTCCTCTAGATATTACAGTATCGTACTATATCTAATTTTTCGCATACTCTCGTAGACAGCCGGTTTACTTGTTAATTGATGATACAGTGTTATATAATAAAAACTCTTCTCGAGGCACAGGCGTGCACGTTCGACTACCGTTCGGGTCCACTTAAAGTTATTACAAAAACGTTACACCGATATATGTATATGAGAACAGTTGTAAGTTATTTTACAAAGCGTTGGGCACTAGGTGAACGAGGAAGAAATTCCACAAGTATAATCTCCAAGTTTCAGTTCTCACTCACCTAGTGCTAGTGATATATAATAATATAGTATAATATAAAATATAACATAATATAACATAACATAACATAACATAACATAATATAATATAATATAATATAATATAATATAATATAACGTAATATAATATAAAATAATATAATATATTATAATATAATGCATATGCATAAAGAAAACAAAAAAGTATATATACATACTCTTAATATAATAATAGCGGTACACGCACGAATCATCTCTGAACTAACTAAGGTATCTGTACGTAACTGTAAGCGGCTAAGCTTAAGTACAGCGACATACGAGCATGTATAACAAGCTCGACAACCTTCCGTTTAATGCGATCTGTGTAAATAGTTTCGTAAACTAATTTAAGCTCGCTGATAGACACACCGTTCAACTGGGATTTTTCTATGCGCGCGCGCTATCTTTCAACATTTTTACTGTGTTTTGTGCTCTTTTTAAGGTTTCATAATGCTCTGTCGAATCGCCGTTCGCGAATCGAGAAGCGAAGATATCGTTAAAACGCGTCTTTTTCACATTGTTTGTCGGCGATTCTTCCAGTGAATCATCGTGTATGGGGTATTTCGCTTAATTTCTATACTTAAGATGATTCCAATTGCTATTAACGACGGCGTGAGAAAATAATCATAATGATAGTTGGTTCTATACGAGGAAAATTGTACGAGAATATATTATATAATATACAGGAATACATTTTCGCCTTCGTAAATTTCAGATTGTTAATTTGATCGAATAAGAGAATATATTTTGGCGAAGGAAATACTGAGTTTAATTAGAAAATGAAATTATATGATTTCGCGAATAGATCAAGTGATTAATTTTACAAGCTGAAAGTACAAAAAAGTAACAATGTTAGAAGTATTTGTCTTTTGAGAAATTGAATGTTGCCACGTGCTCGAAGAATGAAACTGATACATTTACAGAAATCCAGCCGATATATTTTTACTTCTCGCATATGAAATAAAGAAAGAAAGAAGCAACTGAAGCAGAAATGATCCTTGAAAAATTACAATCATAAAATAAATTAACTCGTTTCAGAAGGATGCTTTTTACATCGTCAGTAGCAAACGAATTAACGCGCAAAAGCGAAATGGTTCCCTGGTGGCGGAAATCGATTTTTCTATAACACGTGTCCATTTATCCAGACGTCTTCATCCGCAAGACAATGAGAAGTTCCGACGATACGCACGTTCATGTCTTCCGCATTGAATGTGTTAGATGAAATACCCTGTATACGAGTCCATTGCATTTGAATCGATCCTCGATCCCTACGATCGATCGTGTACGAATTACGCTTACTTGCAGTTCGTTGCTTTCCTGCGCTGATTCTTGAATTTCGCCAATTAGTTGCACAAACAATGGGCAATTTTGATATTTTCAGTCGAAAGTTGCGACAATTGCTGTCACTACGCCAAACTATTTTATAATCGTGAACATTGAACATTTTTAAGGTTTCTAAACGATATTACGCTTACGATTGATTGATTGCTTTGCTGTGATGCTTTGTGAAAGCTTGTTTGTTCCTCACACAGAATGTTTCGTCGCTAGAAGGTTTCTGCCTTCTACGAAGCGTTTCTATTTTTTATTATGTATCATATTATTGTGCGTCCAAAATTAATTAATCGTTCGTGACCATGTTTCTTAATCCGAGTGCAAATAATGTAACATGATCGTTTCTGAATACGCTAGACGTTAGACGAAAATTCTGTGCTTTTAATTTTATGTTCTTTGTACATAAATCGTCATCTTGAAAATTGAGATATTTCCCATGACCGAAGTGCGCTTTGTTTTTTGACCATTTTGATTCACTGATTCTTCGGTTATTCGTCTGTTCTAACATTAGTTTTGAATCTTAAACTTCATACAGATACGCGATAAATGTGGCTGGTTTTAGGCTGAAAATCTCTTTTAAAGCGTTTCTAATATCATTTACATACTGTACGTATTACCGCAGGGAACAAAAGAAATCGTTTGAACAACTTTATCAGCATTTTTATTCAGCTACAATACAGAAACAATACAGTTAAACATGCATATTGAATTATATCGTAATCAGAATACATTATTTTAAAAAATCGTACATCGATGCTGTAGATAAGCTGAAAGACGATGCTATAGAAATATCAATTAAAGGCACAGAAATTTTGTTACGTGTAAGAGTTGACACTTCGTAAGAGAAAATAATATAGAAGAAAAATGATTATGTGCAATTAAAGGATTTACATCTTGTTATCTATACAGCCTTGCGTGATTAATTGATTTTGGACAAAAAATCTCGATTTTTAACCCTTAACGACAGATGCTCGTATTTTTGCTATTATCACAAACATGTTTTCTCGCAGATTAATGATTTTATTTTTAAAATCACCGTGTTTTAAAAGCTTTGAATAATTATATATATTTTTTTTATTTATTTATAAAAATCTTTTACAATTAACATATATAAATATTTGCAGGTATTTAAATAAATACAGCTTCTGAAATTCTCCACCAGTTTGTGATAATGCAATAAACACTCAAATTCTTCTCGAACATGTGTTTGTAATTAAGGGTTAATCATCTTAAGTTCTGCTGTATCTTACTAACCAAGATTAATATCGTTATTCTCTGCGAGTTCATTCATTTCGAATCTCTGCTATATTAAGTGATATCTAACACCACGATACTTATACAAAAGCTATTATAATATTTCGTTACTGTTACGTAACATTTTCGTCCTTCGTGTTTTCGTTTTAGTTATATTAATAGCGCCGTTGGTCCGAACTAGAAGCTAAGAAGCTACGTTTAATTTACGGGTTATCGTAATCTCTAGGAATAACTGCGTTAACGTTCTTTCAGATAGTACGAAAAAAGGAATAAGAAAAAAAAAACAAAAAAATAAGATGGATTTAGCGTAACATATTGCGACAAATATAACGGAGCCTATGTACGGAATATCTTGGACACTGTTGAGCAACTTCCAACAGACTATAATTAAGCAAACGTGAAAGCAATAAGAATATCGTGTCGTAACACTTCTAACTGTGACTATCATCGGCTATCTTGATTTTTTAGTTTCCGAAACGTTAAATACAGTGAAACCCTCGTATTATAAAACTGTACATAGCAACGTGCACAATATATGCACATACGATTGAATTTAATTTATTAATCAGTCGCAGTCGTGCATAAAATAATTGATAATGAGACAAATCAACCGAAATATATTAATAACGATTATACGAGCTTCTGACAAGCCAAACTAACGAAACAATTCTACTTTTTCACGATTTCATAATTTTATTACATACGTATACGATTAATATTCAATTCTCAAGAGATAAATAGGTTTCAGTAATGTTCTTAAAAGTATAAATCTGAATAAAAAGTAACAATCTAATGATAACGATGAAGCCAATGAGACGTAACGCTATTAATAATGTATTGTTAAAATAATCATCTACTTTGGATGATCCTCAAACACTATTCAGTGTTTCGCAATGGGTTTCTCTAATATCATGAATCCTTGATGATGGAATTTAGAAATTTCCTACCTAATATCACGAGATATTGGTGAAACGCGAATACGGGAATTTTACTGTATTTGCGTGCAGAAGAAGAAATGCTTTTTCTTTCGTAACGAATCGTCCAAGATACTCCAAGATCTTTATCCTTGTACTCTAGTTGCCCTAAAAAGTCGACGACGATAGGAAATCGGGAGTAAAACACGTTCGCCATGCAAAACGTTCAGAAAACTCCATTTCTCGTGAGATTATGTGATCTTCTAGCTTCTAAAAAAAAGTCTGTTATATTTTATGTATATACACATTCGCCTCGGGTCTCTGTCGGGTGATCATTCTCCGTGTCTTTTAAGAAAATGCGATGGGCAAACATGGCACACTCAACGAACTCGTGAGAGGTCTGGCTACGATTGCACGCGAATTTTGTTTAACTTCGTTCGTTAAAACGGGACTTCAATAATGAAAAAGTGTGAGTCCCCTGGAAGATCGATGCTTAAACGAATCACGACCAATTGCAAGTTGAAAATCTTTCAACTGAGAGAGTGTGAGGGAGAGAAAGAGAATGAGAGAAAGAGATAGATAAACGACGAGAGGTGAACTTTTCAAATTTACCTGAGATATACACACATATATATATCTATATATGTATGTATAATTTATTATCGCTAGGAAGTATCCAAACGCTTTAATTAATCTGTAATAACGATTCATGACTGCTGTTACATAATATAATAGTAATACGATTAATCATGGATCACTGGCTAAAAGCGATATTTATATCTTTTATTATGTTCATTTTCCTACGCAGTCAGACAATTTTGATTATTCATTTAAAAAATTTACCATTGACGTATTGAAATTATTCGTCGACATACGTCCCAGTTTTAATTATCGTTGCTCGAATTAGTCACGATAGTCTTTCTACGTGTATATATTTCATCTATATTCTATATATATTTTGGAAAGTAGAAGCTTTTTAATAATTATCACAAATTTAAAAATACAGAACTCTCTATATAACGAAATTGTTCCACGAAACGAATGACAAGTTCTTGTTTGCATATTAATTTTGAACGGTTAATTTTATCACGTAATGGTAATAATAAAAACACAAACTCATCTTTGCTCCTTTTATTTATAATCTTGTAATTAAATTACATTCTGACGAAAGTAAACAAGTGTTCAGGATACTTCTGAGCGATGTTAACATATGCATATGTGTAATGTATATACATTAATATGCACATATATGAATATGTTAATATATATGCAACAATATACATATAAATATGTGTGAATATATACATATATATATATACATATATATATACAAGAATAATATATATATATATATATACGCTACTTCTTCGGTATAATATTTATTGTACGTTTACACACAAAGCCATACGCACGTATCGCATGAAAGTTAGGTTCGTGCAGGTTAAGATTATCGTGAAACCTTCTTATCGCACATTCGGCTCGATAATTACCTGGTAACATAACGGGACTTCGCATGCATGAACGACATGATCATTTTTCTTGTCGCATCCGAGCTCGTCGTAACTTCGTGCGTGAAGTTTCGTGACAGTACTCAGAAGCCGCTAGGGCCTTTGATTCCTTTCCGATTGTACGGTCATGCACGAAATAACGTGAACATAACGAGGCTGTAACGATGTTACTATAGCTATCGACTATAATTTCAAAATCTCCGAAAAAGATTATTTTAAAAACGGTATATTTTAAACAATTCTTCACACTCCCCTGGAATCGATGTTTCTCGTTTCTTGTTTCCTAATTAGAAGCAAAAAGTAAAGTTTTCCCAACTAAAATGAGAATTAATTGAATTACTCGATAGTTTATTAACAACAAAGAGAATACAAATATTTTATTAATATAACAAAGGTCATTCAAAATTGTCACAGATCAAGAAGATGCTACAAGCATCGATTTCGGAAAACTTTTTAACTTTTCTTCGTCTTTGTGCTTTTACTTAATTCTGTAAAAAAGACGAAGAAATAAGAAAGAG
Source organism: Bombus soroeensis (assembly GCA_014737365.1). NCBI lineage: Eukaryota > Metazoa > Arthropoda > Insecta > Hymenoptera > Apidae > Bombus > Bombus soroeensis. The sequence continues at coordinate 3,750,636 of JACXIL010000171.1, forward strand.
GAGAACGATAGTTCGTATTATCGAATAGTTTAGATGAACAATGACTGCTTACATACAAACACGAGGAATTGAGAAAATTTTATAAATAAAGCGAAGAGATTAACTCACAGCGACAATATTAATATTGAAACAGATTTTTCCACAGAAGTCTAGACTTCAGGTTGATCTAAAAGTATTCGAATATCGTTCACGTTATTTCGCGCGATCCTTAGTTCGAAAGCAAATGTCAGAGGGAACTGTTTATTTCAAAGATGCGGGCGTTGATAAATCAAAAGAACTGTACGGTTTTATGCAGATCATTACAGATTGTCATTCATTCGATAGTTTCGTTGAAAGCTCCAGCCATGGAGGCGAGCGTTTGTCTCCTAAGGTACGTGATAATGATTTTTGGAAAGACTGAATTATTTCTTAACTTTATGAGAACGTGAACACGGAATTACGACGAAACTTGAGGTTTGCACGGAAATGTGTCGCAATTATTACGCATGGAGGGCCTCAAGTACTGTAACCTTGTATGTGATTCTACAGTAAAGAACAAAAAATCGTAAATAACAGAAAAAAAAGAACTCTACTGCTATTGTAACTTTCAGAGTTTAATAAAACGTTTTCACTAACAGAGGGGAAATTCCAATTACGATAACCTATCTGTGAAATAAAATACGCTGAAAAATTATCCTTTCGTAGTTATACCGTTTCCGCAAATCGACTTTTCCACCAATCACATTTTTACCGATAATAGGTCATTTTAATTTCAGGGGAAAATCTTCCCTGTACTTTTGTTATTACATTCGTTGTTTCAATTAAAAGTATCTCTCAATTTCAGCTTATTACGATGTATCTACGGTGAAACTTTACTAAGAGATACTTGGCAACAGGTAAAAATAAATTAAAATCAATTCGATATAAATAAAAAATAACAATAATACGGATAACGAATTTTATGTTTATAATAATTGTCTACATTTATCGTTTTACTAAACCAAATTAATCGCGAACAATTGTTGCCAATATATACACTGAATCGTTTAATTTGCAGGTGTGCGGGTACACGTGTGCCCGGATTAAGAGGGGTCGAAAGAAGTTTTCGGCGGGATCGGGCTGATCTCGATATACCCATATCACTGAGGCTTCTGAAAGTTTTGGGATCCCGAAACTCGATTCGGGTGTTGGCAATATAAACAGAACGAACGGGCGATCTAATTTCATATCAGCTCGACAAAAGTCAAACGAGATCGACCAGAGACACGAGAGTCATATTAAAAGAATATAAGAAGACACACGAATAAATATCATATCTATTTCAAGTAAACTCTTAAAATTTTAACTGAAAATAAATATTGTCATAGATTTTCGATGAAATGTAAAGATTTCGTATTAAACTCGTACAACGTTCGAACGATCGTTTATATTTTTCATTTGAGTGAAATTAAGCAAAGAAAAAAGTAAACCGGGGGATCGTTGGAAAAGTTCAAATTCGTTTTCAGGGATGAGAAAGGAAGGGAAACGATACGATTAGAACCGCGTTGTTCTTCTAATCGGGAAAATCAGGGATTCTTGTTCGTACCTGGTTGCATGTGGATAGGCGTCCGAGCTCTGTCCGCCAACGCATTTCCATGTCTGTGTCAGCGAATAAGACAGAAAATCTATAGACCTGCAATGCAAATTACTGTAATAAAATCTTCTGGAAGCGAATTGGAAGGGCACAGGCAACAGAACGCGAATACCGTCGAGTTAAATATTAAATGGTCGCGATTACACGAGATACTAATGACGGAGTGAAACTTTTGTATTTTAAAAATACAAAAATGAGAAGTTTCAAATCATAGATAATTTAGTTTTAATGGAATGTCTCTTTTGATAACTGTAGTTACAAAAAATGTAAGTTACGATCCTCGGTTAATTCTTAGTTACAGTTACAGTTGAATTCCATTTATGTGAACTTGGTCGCAGGACAACATATAACAAAGTTATATAATTGGAGTTTGCCAATTTCCCTCGTTACCTATCATTTTTCCTTCAAATAATAGAAGCTCACGTTTAGATAAGTGAATTCAGCAAAAGTTGAATTAATCGGGCATTAAATCGATATTTCGTTCCAGTAAGTGAGGGTCTTGCTGTATATTCAACCTGTTACTAATGTTGATGTTAATGTTAAAAATATATCTTCTTCATATGTAAGGGATATATATGTCTTTATTCGTTATAATCATCTATAATAGTAGGAAGTACTGAAATAAATAATTCTTTTCTATTTGGAATATGTAAGAAATATTTTTTAAGTAAACAAAATTAAACAACACGTATTTCTTTTATTAATATCACAAAATTCTATTGAAACTAAAGTTTGCTGTATATTCAACCTGTTACTAATGTTGACGTTAATCAGAAATTGATACCGTAAGTATCGATAGTAATTTTTCTTTTCAGTATTTGAATGAATTTTTTTAAATGTATCTTCTTCATATGTAAGGGATATATATGTCTTTATTCGTTATAATCATCTATAGTAGTAGGAAGTACTGAAATAAATAAATCTTTTCTACTTGGAATATGTAAGAAATATTGTTTAAGTAAACAAAATTAAACAACACGTATTTCTTATATTAATATCACAAAATTCTATACAAACTAAAGTACGAACTAAAAAGAAGATATCTGTTTAAAGGTAGGAGTATATTTTTGTATAGAAGGCCAGTTACCCTCGATCCTACTAGACGCATAGTGTCATCAAAAGCAATAATGCGATTGAAACAGCGTTACTATTTTCTTTCGTCCTATTTCCTTCGCAAGACTAGTTTACAAAAATAAAACCACATAAAAGTTATCTTCTTTCAAACGAATACGATACCTTCTTCTCGGTGAGCCGGAAATTGAAACGTAGCTGAAGACCAAAGCAAATGAGATGCGATTTATTGTGAGGTACTGTGCTAACAGTAACAATCATTATCTATGATTCTCGTATTTCAAAACATCATACATATTGACATCGTTAAAATTGAACAAACAGGCAGGTCACGATGATAAAATCTGAAATTTTTATTCTTGCGATCGACTTTCGCCAAATTCTTCGACTATTTTAAATAATAACGTATTTTTTAAATAATTCTAGTAAACAAAAGTTGAGCACGTAGCAGGACAAAATTTATATTACGAAAAGTGATCTATACCTTGACATATCGTCGAATAAAAATTAATTTCATAAGAGCAGCTTTCGTTACGAGACCCAAAACTTGATGATTTAATCAAATATAGTTCTTCTACGATATAACTACGGATAGATTTATAAGAATTTTACAATATAATGAATATTTTGTTTAAAAAGATTGAGATGTATTCGACAAGAATTTAAGAGAAATTCCTGTACTCCTTTGTCGTCGTCAAAGGAGATAAATAAGGACAATCATTTTTCTTATGAATTCTTTTATCCAACCTTTCCACGCATATCGCTGCAAATGACGTTGAGAGTTAAAAATAAATTTTTTGACGTAAAAATGTGATTAACGCGATCAACGATCTAATCATGCGAGTTACATTACAAGTTCTTGTATTTCAAAATATCATCATATTAACAGCACAGAAATTGAAGAAGCAAGTGCGTTGCGGTCATAAAATCTGCAATTTTTATTCTGACTATATTTTTCCGCAAGATTTAAAAGAGTCGAAACAAATTGGAAAGGTCAAAATTAATGTTTGACGCCGTAATGCAATATAACATGATCAACTACCAAATCGTGCGATTTACAGTACGAATTACATCCGCATTGCATAATCTACGACACCCACGGGCAAGAAACACCCACTATATGAACACCGATATTATAGTTTAGATGTCGTGAGATCACTCAGAGTTATAATACTTATAACATCCGATACATGGGAGTTAACGTCGACAACTTCGATCGAAAATGGATCAAGCGAGTTAATATTAACTTTACAATTTCCGTATTGTCAGATAAAATTTAATTTATAGTCGGCTGATTAATCAGGCAGGAATATCTCCAGGATTATATCTGCTGAGAACGTAGGTTTCAATGTACATTTGAATTGACATAAGATGGATGGGACGAGCAGGCTGAATTTATTTTGTCTTCTTTTTTCTTTTTTTTTTTTTGATCTTGAAAGTAACATTAGTGAAACATCTTCCGATTAATTATTCAGAATTAATCAATACCACAGTGGTCATCCCCCTAATACACACATACATATTGCAACAGTGAAGATTCCACCTACGTAATATTACATAGGATTATATGAGTTTAATCTTTTACCATAGCAATAAAAATTCTCTGTTTTCTGGGAAATGAGTTTCAATATAATTTTATGCGAATATTTATAAGGCACGAAATAACGAGATAAAAAATAAATATATATTTACACGTTTTCAAAAATTTGTTCGAGCTTTTAATTAAAAAATGAATTTGTTGATGAAAAATAAATTAAAAAATGGATTTGTTTAATTTATTTGTTACTAAACCTTCTACTTACTAAACCTTCTCAGTGTTAATAGTCTTATTGTTACTTACTCTTATAAATGCAATGTTATGCAGTTAAAGTTCGAAGAACGATTTACATGTAATTATAACTCAGCTAAAACTTTGACATTATTCACTTTTTTACTACATTATCAGTAGATTAAATACGTTGCTCTAGCACGATGTATTTTTACGTTAAAAATATTTTATATCGAAATTAGATTTATTAATTTCTTTCTATATCGAACTCGTAAAAGCGTATTTTCCTTAACGACAGTATTTCAATAATTGAATCTCTATTATTACGTTGTAAAATTTCTTGTTCGTCTCGATATCCAACACCACAATCTACAGATGTCATCTTCATTCAATTGAAGCAATTAAAAGCTACCTCATTTACTATTTCGAGTCAATTGTACTTTAATGTAACTTCATTGTAAAATTTCCATATTACTATTAATCTATAAATAAATATAAATCTATTAGTCTACAAGAAATATTTATACACCAGTATATTTGCTAAAAGAATATGTTTACTTGAATGCAATATCAAAATTCATACTTCACTTTACTTCGCATATAAAATGCGTCATATTTTATTCATTATGCGAGGAAATGAGACGTTTGTATAATGGAAACGAATCTCGAATAACGCTCAAAATTAGGTTTCAGACTTCAAATACAGTTGCTACGAAAAACATTTGTACGTACCATTATTCTTCAATGAAGCGTGTTTTTATCAAATTCCACGTTGCGCTTTCGCAGTATCAAATTTTTCTAACCATGTGAACGTACCGACTAATTGACACGAAATTTGATACGATACCTGGTCTTAATGAACCAATATGTAAATGTTATAATAAATGCAATACTTTTCCTGCATATACTTTTCCTTTGAAATTACTTTCCTCTGAGAAAAAAAGAAATGTGACTTGCCGTATTGCAATTTCAATCGCAATTTTTCTGCAGAAACGTGTACTCCGAAAACGATTTTACTACATCGGAAAAAACGACGCCACGATACCAGCAATGTCTTGAATAGCCGTTTCGAAGAAACGGTTCTACTAGAATTCACTTCTGACGCAAGGAACAATCAATTCCCTGAATGGGAGGCATTCAAACTGATCCTCCATATTATCGATCCAATCCTAATTAGTTTGTACTCGGAAAATTTCTTCGTACCGCCACGTTTTCTATGAATATTCCATGCACAATCCAAACATCCTATGATTTGTGAACGTCTTGTACAAATAGACAGAAAAGTTGGTTTAGGTTTGGAGTAACGTCTACGTCGGACGGAAGTTTCGCGATTGAACGTAAAGAAACACAATAGATCGTCACCTTAACGAATGATACATTTATTGGTTGTTTTAAAGCGCGTCACTGTAGATTGCGATTCGATGATAAAAATAGGTCGTGAGCGAAGATAAATGTACGCAAAAGTTTCAAAGTTTTTTTTTATTTGATTATACGGTATAGTTGATGGAAAGATTATGACGATTACCTTAAAATATAGATTATCTGATTCTTTTGATGCGTTCATTGTGTACAACGCATAATCCAGTCGACACGTACCTTTAGATTATGTATAACACTGTATAATGTATGGTATCGAAGAGGATGTGATATTTGAGTTAAAAATCTCGAAATTATGAAAAAGTATTTCATAACAATTCATATTAGACACATATATAAAATTACACGATATAAAGACAGGTATTGTATGAAAAGCTTTTGTTAGCGTATACAACATTGTAGTACAGACAGCGTGCAATGCATTGTAGTACAAACAGCGTACACGGCATTGTACGAAAAGAAAGTTGGATCCGCAGCGAACGTAATAAATGATATGTAAAATAATAATGCAACAATAGATTCTAAACCTAAAATATATTGAAATTTCTTTTTAGAATGATTTTCGAAATGATATTAGTTTCACGATATCTAGTGGTTTAAGTTGAATTCTATCAATTAAATTTTTATAATAGAGTATCCTTTTTATCGATTATAAGGTTATTAGCGACATTGTGGGAAAATATACCAGCTGCAGAACATTAATATCGTACTAATTCGACGAGTAATTTGGTTTCTTTGACGAACATTAATTCGTGGATTTTATTGCCTTCTAAATCATCTTTCAGCATAATTGTTATTTACTATTCAGTCGTTGTTCGAATCAATGCCATTGGAAATCGCAAAATAATGTTACCTTACGATGAATATTTTTGGAAATATGGTAAGCATATTTGGATTAAGAGTAGAATTTAATATTAATTTGTTACAGGAAAGTTGTCAATTTGTAGTTCTTGTTTTAGTAGAGAATGTATGTTGTCACATTTATATTGTGTTTAAGTTTCGTGTAATTTAGTCAAGTATAATTCCTTTATAATACTATAATTTCCAATATTAGAAAACGTTCACTTAGTTCCTTAATTGTTGATTTATTAATTCACTTACAATTAGAAATATTTTACTCTTATTACCAGGGGAGTTAGTTTTAATTTTAATTTTACTTAATTTTACTTGTACTTTTAATTTAACATTGAATGTTTTTTTATATAAAAATTTCTGACTTCTCTCATTTTAATAGTGCTCTCGTTTTCATCCCTTAATATAATATTTTCGCGATACTGTTATAATTGTACATTGATACCATTAAATAAAAATATAATACCATTATATTTCTTCCGATTTAATGATTATTGGCTTTAATGGTTATTTAAAGTAAGAAGGTCTGACTTATCATACGCTTTATCACTGTATCTGGTGCACTTGCATCCAACGCACGAAAATGAAACTTTTGCCAAGTTCAATCTAATCATTTGATTATTTCCTTGCGATACAAATATTATCGCATAAAAGTTTTGTAATATTAACAATTATAAGAAAAGATCAAATTAACAGTTGGAAAATAAAGTGACTGATGAAATGAGGGAAAACTAATTTGTGAAAACTATCTGCCGTACGATTGACAAATCAAATATCGGTATTATCGGACTAATGATGTTCGTTGGATGAAACGTTATTATTGGTTATTTTACAAGGTTAATTACGAAATTAATTATTGCCGTTTAACGCATCGCGTTAAGCTCCAATGAAGAGACTGCCAACCTTGTAGAGAAGGTCTCATCGATATTTTATCGATAGCGCAACACCTCTACGCTGAACGCTCTAAAAATAATCACTCTGAATACTACGGACTGTAAAATCTGCGTCTCGTGTTAGACGCGCATGGAAAGTGTCTGTCGGATGTTTCCATTTACAAATTCTAAACAAAAATTGTACGTCCTAATTGAGTGGATGCAAAGATAATTTTTCTCTTCGTTGTTAATCATTGCTTGATATACACGTGCATCGAGAACTAACTATGAAGTATAAAATTACATTTTATATATATTATATATAACAAAATTGACATACATATATTATATATATATATATTAAAATTGATCGTAACGAACATTTAAAATTAAAAAATATAGAGTTCTTTTGGGATAAAGTTCTTAATCTTTGACTAATATTAATCAATTTTATTATGTGATTTATTAAATTAACAAGCCGAGTATAAAGTAGGTAGATGAAAACGTGAAAAACTGAAGGACTTTTCTTATAACTGGATATAAGATGGGAAATACGTCTAAATGGATTTTAATATTTGATAAAATTAAAATAATAAGTAAATAATAATAAGTTTTTTATAGAAACGTACATATTTTTCGACCAAATTTTTGGAGTACTCACATTCCTTAATCAAGATTTACACGAATAAAGTTACGTAACATTTACGAAGGTATAATTTGTTATTTCTCAATGTCAGTTTTTGATCTGGTTCCAATTAATAGAATTTGAAATATGTTGTTGCATATTACACAATACTTTCGTATTATTTCAATTTCTTCAGAATTTTACTCTATCCGTCATTGTTGTATTTTATATATGCTTTTCAACATATTTTGCTAGTTATTTAACAACTATTTTTGTTATATGAAATTTATTTAGCGAACTTAGTCACTTGATCGTGAATAATACAGCTATAACTTAAAACTGAGTAAATTATTTTAAAATTACCAAACAATCACTGAACGATTACATTAAATCATTTAAACATTTGAATGAAAAATAGAAGAAATTGCAATGTAAAAATTATTGATAACGCTAACGAGTATCGATAGTTATTATGTAAGGCAAACAACGACAGAGAGTATTAAAGATGAGGACGCATTTCTAGATACTTGAAAACATCATTAAGTGGTTCGCCTCCCGTTGCAAAAATGTCATCGGTAGAGAAGAAAGGTTAAAGGTATGTTAACGAGGAAAGCCGCGCAGTGCATAAATTGTAATACAACAGGTTAAAAATATTAAAGCTAGTTAAAGTAGGTATTTTCATTTGTTTCCACTTCCTCGTTAACTGTTTTACATTATATATGAATTGTTTCACAATATTTTATATAGAGATTATAACCTTTTGTATTATAATGCTACAATTGTCTCCACATCCTATACTTTATACTTTAAACTTCATAATTTACATCATTTTACTTTACTTCGTGTTTTATTTTTCTAACACCATTTATTAAAGTCGATGTTCATTTCAAGTAATGAAAAAATGGCACGTGTGACAATTTTTCAAACGCGACAGACACGTGTATGTTCTACATATTAAAAAAAAACTATAAAAATATTTCATTACAGTTTATAGTAAAATTCTTTATCCTACGGTCAAAGTAAAGAACGAGGCAGTAATATATGTTAATTCTTACATTTTATTTTGTTTCCAATATTTATAATCGTTTTAAACTATGAATTAATTAGCTTTAGCATATCTGATTCATTTCTAGTCGTCAATTAAATTTTATAGTCGATTAGAATTTCCAAGGTATTCTAAAAGTAAAAGCGATATTCCACTTAGGAAAGTTAAAATCTTCTTTTTTTGTAACCTTTTTTTAATTTTTATATTATAACTGTCATACGTTGACTTTATAGTTTTGAAATAAGTATAAGCTAGTCTTCTGGTGTTTTACTTTTTTCGATGAATATAATCTATCCTTTTGGGGGACGAAAAAGATCAATCATTTTTCAATATAATATCAAATATGTTACAATTCGTTCCTTGTCGTGTTAACGTATAAAAATATATATAATGCAACATATAAAAATTGAAAATTTTTGCTCGGTTTTATAATTACAAGCAATGTTGCTTCGTAACAGAATATATTATTCTATACAGAAATATTCAAACATATAAGAAAAAAGATAGTGTATTTATACAATCTTATTACTTCGCGTGAATTATGGATTATAACAATATTAAATAAACACCGCGTTTAGCGACTCTCAATTAGTTGTCTAGCATACGATACATTAATTTTGAAATAGCAAAGAATTTAGAAATAATTTAAGAAATAATTATCCTTTCACAAGACTTCTTGCATTTCTAATATCAAATACAAAAGAACACATATTTCCAACTTTCTGTGCCAAATAAATATCGCTAATCGTGTTACGTATGATAGGATTTAAAATGTGAAATTTATAGTGGATGCTTCTATTTGAAAGCTAATTAAAGTACTAAAGATTTACTTCTGAAACTTCCAAAGCAGTTAAAATTATTGATTTCGAATTCTGTGTCCTCGTAATTACCAAATAGGCATAGCACAAGACTAACGTTGATTTTTATTAACACCGAAACGTGACTACGTACATTTATTCATTTTTATCGCGCCACTTTACTCATAGTCTTCTGCATATAATATATTTAAGTACAGACTAGAAATCTGTACTTAGTTGCAGCGTTAACTAAGTAATCTACACCGACGCTATATCCCACAAAAATAATACCTCAAACATTTCCTGCTACCTGAAACGCTCAACTTAAACTCCCAACAGCCAAACTAAAACACTCAAATCGCAGTGCGTGCTTACTTGTTGCACCGCGGATCTGCAAAACGTATCAACAAATAATAACGAGCATCAACGAGATTCCTTCAGACGACACGTAAGAAACAGCGGGCAAACAGAGAGGAGCGAACAAAGCCGAAGAGAGTAGCAGAACCGAGTGAAGATGAAACAGACGCGAACAGACATAAGTCATAAGGCAAACGGAAAGAATAGCGACCTATCGTTCGAAATTTCGTTTCGAAACTTCGGTACACGCGCACGCACCATGCACCAGGATATAAGTACATGTTGGCAGCAGTATCGGTCGGTAATCGACGCGAAAGGTTAAAGGTGCGTTTAGGGTAAGTGTGAATGCACGGGAGCCCACGTGAGCCAGCGCAGGTGTGATCGTACCTTTAGTGCGAGTGGGTGGCCCGGAGGGGTGTCTTATCGACCAGGATACGAAGCTCCGGAGGCTCAGTATTCGCGGGACCACCACCCCGTCGAAGCGTTCTCTCGCCAACCGGGATATATACACACATACACAGTGCTCTTCACGGTGCTCCTCGCGGTGCAGCTCCGCTACGTTCGATTTCTCCGTTTGTCCGGCTCCAATGTACCGTGCGTCGTGAGAAAGAGCCTTCTCACCTGTGACCGGCGTTTTTCTCGCGAAACGACGCGCCGTTTCTTCACAGAAGCTCGTCGAACGCAAAATCATCAGAGTAAGTCTTACACAGCCGATAGATATTTGTTTTCCTTTATTATCTGTTCGAGGGTAGGACTCGTGGAAAAATAACTAAATTTCCGAAGATCCGATAGAAAATGGAATCGGGGACGAAGGTGTCGCGTTGGTGATAGACAGTGTAAATACAGAGGCGGTTGACGTTCTCGTCTGATGATATTCGCGACATTTTCTTGCAGACCAAAAGATAGATCGTTGTTACTACGGATGTAGTTGTTGATGGTAGATCACGTAGGTTGATAGTCTGGATCGTTCGCTAATTGTCTTGTTGTGATCATTGGCGTAGGTGTAAATAAGTACGAAGCGTTTCCGTGCTTTGTTCGTCTTTGTGGAACGTGTTCGCTCATGCGGAAAGATAATAGGCGATTCTAATGTGAATTCCAGATAGTCTGTCACTTTTGCCGCCCATTTTCGCTACAGTCGAATGACCCAGTTGACGATCGAGTACTCGTCGTGGATACATGAGATATTGCCCGACGACCCTCGGTGACCCATTTATCGATTCTCGAGATTTTAATGAACCATTTCCACGATTGTTTTCATCGCTTTCATGCATGTACGAGTACATCTTCCACGATGTTATCATCAAAGCGTCTTTTGTTGCCATTATTACCAACTATATAGCTAGCTATTCAACGAAGCTTAATTTAACAAAATTAATAAAAACGTAGCTGATTTCAAATATCCCTTAGAAACGATCTATCGCGCAATCCTATTTGTCCTTCTTTCGTTCATCAAAGTAAAAGTTCTAGAAATCACGTTCCATCGCCAAAGAGGTCTCGTTATTAAATTTTTCCTGGTTCTCGGTGTCCGGGGCCAAAGTTCGACGAAAGAGGCGCGCATTAAAATCACTCTACGAATACATACATCAAAGCAAGGGGTACACTGACCTCGATTACCGAATCTATCGAGGCAGCTTACAGTTATACGACGCTGGAACCGAGCCAGAGCCAAAGTTGCAACTGCATTTCGTGCGACTAGCAGCCGTGAGTCAACGTACGAGGAATCCCTCTCGCTGGGGACGTATCCGTAAATCAATGTTGTCCGACGCTCACGAGGATCCCGGCCTTTCACACGGTCGATAATTAGGTCTCGGTGAGATTCAAGTCGGATATTCGACTCCGTTTCCCGCTGGTCCCTCGCTAGACGAAGGCAAGTTATGCACGAGGCGCGCAGAAACCGAAGCAGCTTCGAGCTTTAAGGTAATCGCGTTTCCCCGTCGCACCAAGGACCAATAATCAAAGAGAAAATAGTTTCAAGGAGCGATAGGGAGAGGAGGAGAGGATTTATACGATGGAATATTTATGCTTCGACGCTTCGAACGCTGTACGAACGATACAAGGAGAAATGAAACTTGGGAAAATTCTATCGAGATTCGTTAAGAAAGCACGGGATCGATTAATCGTGAAATACAAAGGGAATATCATCAGGGAATTAATTCGGAATTCATAAAAGTATGGTAAGATTGTTAGTTGGTTCTATGATCGATGGGAAAAAAGAAAAAGCTAGAAGAATTTTATTAAAACCGATTCGTAGTCTACTAAGCTGTTGTTTATTAAAAGTTCTATTTATAAAGTTGAGGAAATACGTAAGCGATTAATTACGAGTTACGAAAGAAATATGATTAGCGAGTTAGTTTAGAACTTGTAAAGATGTGGTAAGATGTTTGATCTTACGATGAATGGGAAAGAAATGAAAACTAAGAAAGTTCTATTAAATCTGGTTTAAAAAATATGTAAGTGGTTAATGACAAAATGTGAAAGCATCGTGATCGACAGAAAAGAAATGAAAATTAGGAAAATTCTATTAAAACTGGTTTGAAAAACATGTATACGAGTGATAGTGAAATATACAAAGGAAATAACGTTAGTGGATTTAGAATTTCGAGTCGCTGATGACTTATGATGAGAAATTTATGTTAACAATTATTAAGGGACTATCCACGTGATTAATCGAGGTAGGTGGAGAAAAGGATCAAATGTCGGGGTAAATTTCGTTGAAATCAGTTTAGGGCCACTACTAGCGAGTCTGTTGGCGGTGACCAACGTGGAACGCTTATTTTCACGCAATGCACGGAACACCCCTGTAGATTGGTACCTTCCGCGAAAGGGTGAACCACCTTGATGTCGTGCCACCTTCGATAAAACTGACTTGCATGCACCATGCGAAGGCGCGTATTTGCATAAATACTTCCCAAGCTATTTTCTTTTATCGTTAGGACTACACCTATGGTCCGATCAATTAAACGTTCTGAGAAAAAAAATTGGCCGGTCGTCGGTTAATTTTCGTATCTCTTTCGTTAATTTTCTCTGATGTAATCTCCGATGAATTCTCATCGTATTGTACTTGTCATATTTTTCTCGTGCGATCTTCGCATGATTTATGCCTCGATTTATCATCGAATGAAAATTCCAGAATGAATTTCGACTGAAAACCAGTTCTATAAAAACCTTTATCGAAATACAATTCCTCCGCGATATAAATACAAATGTATCTATCGGAATCGTGTAATACGATAAATAGTTTATTAAGAAGATTGAAATATATCGAACAGAGATTAAAACTGATATTCTTTCACTTTCTTGGAGAAAGACGAACAAGGGTAGTTTTTTATTATTAATTCTTCAAGTAAAAGATCGTTACTATGAAAGGTCCTATTGTACCAATCTCAGCGAATGAAAGCGAAGTGATTCTATGTGCTTGATAGATTGATATGTTGTTCGTATAATACTGTGACAAGGATTGACTTTAAAACGATCAGTATGAATAAAAAATGTGCAGGTACAACAAGTATGTGCTCAATGGTAGTAAATTATTATAGGAATTTTATAGCTATTTAATAAGACATGACGAAGACTAATCGTATATTTTCTATGAAACCGAATTCAATCGTGTGGCGTGGACGCACAAGGATCGTTTATCGCGGTCAACAATCTGTTTACTAATTTTTGCTCGAAACTCTCTAGCGTGTCCCGTTAATCCAATTTTGCGAATCGATAATTTTATCATGCATGAAATAGATTATCGATCGTCCCCCAATTGTTTACGTCCTACGGCCAGGAACTGGAGATCCTGTGAAAGTATATCAAATATGAAACGTTCCACTACCAATATGGATCGTTCATCCGTTTACCAACAAACGATATTAATAGAATCCCACGAACCCTGACGAATTCTCACAAATACTCATTCCTTCATCCTCCATCTCGCACCATTCGTGAAATATCATTTAATATTTATTTAAAGGTGAAATTTTATACGGACGAGATGTCATTCTTCTCTCTCAACGCGAATCGTTCATCCGTTTACCAATAAAATCAATTCCACGAACTGTTCAGAATTTTAACAGAGTTCCATTTCTCTCCACCTTTCTCTTCGCACATCCTGAAATACCATTTACCCTTTTGACAGTATAATAAAGCAAGAAGTTCGAAACGGATAATCCAGAAAATAGTTGTCCGTTTTTCATTAAGATTTCCTGCATTTTTTGATGTAAAATACGAGGAATATTGTGAAATTTTTATAAGCAATAACTTTAATGATTAATTCTCACATTCTCGAATTCTGTGCGTCTCAATTTTGCTTTCGTTTCAATGAAAAAAAAGAGCTTCCAATGCCTTAAGAAAATTTGTAGCATAAAATTGAAACAGAGTCCTTGAACATAAAGAATTTTCTGAGAGTAGAAACATACGAATCAATCGAAAATGTTCCAAAGAACATAGAAGAATTAAGATGCGAAATTTATAATATTATATTTTGGTTATATTCTCGCCTATATTTCTGAATGGTCAATGATCAATTAGAGTCAAAATTTTAAATCGATGAATATTTATCTTTCTGGACATAAAGTCTTCTTCCATTTACCAATGGAATGCTGTTATAATAGATTCCAACATTTACATTTTTCTTCATACTTCATGAAATATTATTTAATATCCATTTAGAGACAATTTTATAGCAATAATAAATCAGCCCCTCTCGGCGCAAGTCGTTCATCCAATTATCAACAAAAAACATATTAACGAGATCTCCCGAATAATCCAAATTTCATCTCTTTTCTCGCACATTGTCTACAAACATTATTTACTATCCATCTAGAGCCCAAATTTTAGACCAACGTAAAATCATCGATACGTAAACTTGTTTATTCATTTACCAATAAAACATTCCCGTATCTTCATCCTCCACTTGTTACAATACTAAAATGTCGAAGATATTCAAATATTTCTTGCTTAATAATTACGTTTTTGAAATTTCCATAAAACTTCCTTGCCTCGGATATTATCAAAAGATCTTTGCATCGCAACAGATTGTTTTCAGTTTCATTATCTGGTATCAATCTCCTTCTACTAAAATACTCCTAATAAATAACATTAAGATCAACAAATCGAGACTGTGCTTGTCGCATTTCCCTCCTGCGATCTTCGATTGTTTCATTTAGCAAAAAAAAGTTTAAATGGATAAGAAGGTATCCATATAAAGCGTTAATATCCATTTAGAACGAAACTTTTAACCAAACAAGCAACTATGTGTACACGTGTTTGAAGAGATAAAAAGATATGTATTTACGGTATTAATATCCATTAAGAAGAAAAATTTTGGCCGAAATGATCGTAGCTTGGTCAGCTCGTTGCTACCAAACGAACCGAAAAAAGTGGAACGAATCAGAGCGAGGAACGCGGAGGAACCAGACGAGTCCACTGTGCGCTCGCATAACGCGCGCATATTAATCCTACGTGTTTCCACGTTTCATTCCTTTTCTCTTTTTTCTTTCTTTCTGTTTTTTTTTCTTCCTACGGCTCCTTTTACACAACCGACGAAAAGAAGAGAGACGGAACATGCCCGCGAGCTTTTGGCAAAGATCCAAGACAGACTCGAACAGTGGAGTACTGGTTGCACATTCGGTGTGTCTATAGCCGTTCCACTCTGGTCGGTGCACATGCAGCTGCAGCCATGACACCAGGAATCAGGCCACTGTCCCACTTTACGCCTTTCCGAGCAATAAAGGTTACCCCTTCGTTCTTCGTGCACGTAACCAACCCGTTGCGAAACTTGTACGATTCCTTGGCTGGAAATGCAAGACGCCGGACAGGCGCGCCGCGTCGTTTCGACCGTTTCGTCGTTCGATTCGCTTCGAGGAGAATCGAACCGCGTGCGTTTAGAAACGGGGACGAAGTGTGGGCCTGGTTGACAATCCGGCCGGCCTTGCGATTTCGTTTACAGCCGCGCTTGTGAAAAGCCGCGACCATTGACGAGGTCCTCTTGAACGGGGCAGCCTTGAAAGTTCTGCGCCGACGAAAGTTCTCCGCACCGCGAATCTAGGTTCTATCGAATCGCCAGCTCTCTTACGGTTTCTTCCGTAGCCTCCTTTTTAATTGTTATATATCGTCGAACGGGAAATATCGGTGCTGCGGTGTTGAGAAGGTATGCTTGGTCGTTCTGTATTGGAAATGTATCGTGCCATGATACGTTTCTCTTTTCTTTTTTCTTCATTTTGAATAATATCATTGTTTTCTTATTTTATTAATTTATCTCCTTGGAATTTTTATACAGAGTGTTAGGTTTGATATGGGTTTAAAATTGTAAAGGCTTACGGTGGTCATTGAGAGAAATAGAAAATGACTAACTGCAGTAAACATTTTTTGGTAAGATGTGACTTAATAATTAAATTACCATTCTTGGTAACATATCAAATACAGAATAGAAAGATGTGCAAATGCGTTAATTAGAGAAATCTAGAGAAACGTGATATAACAAATAGTTATGTTGAGGTGAAAGACTTTATCCTTTTTTTGGTCGGATTTCCTTTCGTTCGAATATGAAATGTATTTGTAATTAATTTTTCTAATTCGACTATGTATCGTGGATGAGTAGAGTAAACTTATTAATCTGTAATAATTAAAATTCTGTTTACTTGTGAGGAAAAAATATTATATTTCAATCTAAAATTTAGGAAATAATTATTTTCATAGATAGATAACATTTGGTATTGTTATAATAGTATATCGAGAGAAAAATACAGTAATAAAGACATAAAATTAAATGAAGTAAAAACATGGACATACGAACGTGCATCTTTTAAATTACATGGCGTTATAAACGATGAAATATTCTTAATATGAAATATACCAAATTATGTTTCGCACAAAAAGTACATACCGATTTTAAAACTTACCTCATTAAACATACTTTTATTTAGTCTGTTAAGTAGCCCTTTAAATCTTTAAAATCTCAGACCTCTTTTTAACACTCGTATGTTGAAGCACGACTTGCAATCACGGGTATTGTGTTTCTTTATGCAGAAGTTTTCAGCATGGCAATAGAAAGTTTCGATGGAGTAGTTAGATAATTTCGTGCTAAGTTTTTATTTATCGTGAATATGATTTCTAATATAATAAATGTAATTATTAAACTTTCACCTGAATATACATGTTTCATGAAGAAACCAGTGAATTTCATGAACGAAGTACGACATTATTGTTCGAAATTTTTATTAGATGCGCTAGACTAGATAATTCTGTTTCATTTGCCATACTAAACAGTCTTATTCTTGGAAAATAATCTTTTCTTTTGCACTGTACTTAATACAAAATAAATTATTCTCAATTTTCATTCTTATTAGAAAATCATTCGAAGAAGCAAGTTTCTATCGAAACAGCTTTAACAATAAAACTGCAGCACGCGCAAATAATTTCAATCTATAAAGCTTAACGAATCATAAAAAGTTATACGTACGCCTTCCCTATCAAAAATTTCGAAAAGCTTTCTTTTAAAAGTTTCAATTAAAATCCTTATTTCATAACTTATTAACTAACACGAAGAAAGCCAAGGGAAGAGAAAGTAAAACGTTGATTATGTAGGTTATTCAGCAACAACAGCCGAAGCTTTCTTTACGTTCTAATTCAAACGAAGCCAGAACAATGAGAACAAATTCAATAATTGGAAATCCACGAGCATGGCGGCAACAGCTTTTCATCGAAACGTATGAGTAAACAGAACGGGAATTGTTGAACTACTCGGTTCTGTGATTTGTTTCTATCTGTCCAAGCTCTGGATGAAATTCGTGCACGTTGAATAGCCGGGCTGTGCAACGCATGGTAACACAACACGTGCAGATTGGATCGCGTGTCGTTCATCTCTCGTCCTTCGTGAACGTAACCGTGGACACGCGAAATTGTGTTTATCATTAGCACGGGCAGAATTATTCTTTTATAAGATTAACGATGAAATACTGCGGGTCGTTCCCGCCAGTCGGCCTATCGCGAACATAAACTAACTCCATTTTCGAAAATTTGTTATCATTGCCTAGGAATGCACAATTTTCTAAGTTTTTTGTTCAGACAAAAGCGTAAAAATTTGTGAGAATGGGATACTTAGTAATTGCAGTGGAGTTTATTGTGTTCTTGTTAAATATAGGTATCGTTCGTTATCAAAAACAAGAAAATTGTACGACGTATGATTTAGACAATTTCGAAAGATGGTACGATAGGTATGTATTGCGTTACGTCTTTTGTAGTTTAGATCGTAGAAACATTGTATATGTGGTTACGTTTGTGTGATACGTTTTTATATTATAACAGATATTACCGTGCTATTTTGCAATGTCAAAATTGCCCGCATCTCTCTTCCGAGCAAAATATCGAAGATTTTTATTCTGATTCGTTATATACGCATGAGTATCGAACAAATATTGTACGTTCTCTCTAACTGTTTTAAATTATCATAAAATGAAGTTATGCTTCTAAGATCAAAGTATATATACTTCTCGTTACATCATTTGGTTTTTTCTTCTAAGCAAAAAAATTCTGAACCACCAAAAGATTTCCTAAAAATTTAATAATATTAAATAATAAAATAAAATATAATTAAAGTTCTAATAAAAAGTACCACAAACCATATAATGTGCGAAACAATTTTCTGGGAAAAATCGTGTATGTTGCCCTTTTCTTCTAGACCGTTATTTGCTCTTAGTCTTCAAACATAGAATATTATAAACTATTTACCATACAAAAAGTTTCGCGAAATATTAGAAGAGAAAAAAAATATATTGCCAAATCACTGCAACTCTTATTCGAATTATTAATCCCTCAAACTATTCAATCTTAATTCTAGATCAAAAAGTGCGAAAACTCGTTTATTACACGAAATGATTCCATAGAAATAAAAAGAGGAATTAAAAAAGATATCGTTAAATCGCTGTAACTTCGAAATTGTCCCCAGATCAAATAACCGAGTACGAATCGTGTTATATATTTCCACTTTCAGACTATTCTATTTTAATTTTTCACTCAAACGTACCAAAATCCTCTTATCGTACAAAAAACCGATTCTCTAGAACTCAAAGATATATATATGTGTGTGTGTTTTCTTATATATCTTTCAAAAATGAAGAATTGCAGTCGAACAAATCGCTTTAAGGATGACCTTAAAAATAGAGGTTCCAAGCATACTGACATCGATTCAGACACAAAAATGGATCGGTTAAATCATCGGTGAAGATGGCAAGTCGGTGTTTACAAGTCGAAACGCTCTCTTGAGCGTGCTAATTTCAACGCAACCGGTCGATTCCAAAAGGAAATCAAGGAGGACGCCAAAAACGGGACTGCAATAGTTTTCTAGCCGTGCAGCTGCACCCGGTGCAAGCTCTGCTGTTCGATAACCGAGGTGCAACGGCCGTCGGCCCCAAGAACGTATCTAGGCCACCGGCACCAGCATTTCCACCACCACCACCGGCACCACCATCAATATCATTGCTACTGCTACAACCATCGCGAACCATCGTATATTAATACTACAACATTGTTGTTGTTACTGTTCATTACATATACACGAGACGCTATTGAATTAAGGAATCGCGTTTTCCTGGATGATCAAGAGAAGCGAATTGAACACGAAGAAAAAGATAATCAAGAGGCTGGCTGAGAAAAGTGGTACAAGTACATTTTTACAAGAGTAAGATAAGTATAAGGAAGGATATATAAGATTCATGCTTATCTCGAGAATTTTGCTATAAATTATTCGAGTCTTTTTCGTGAGTCTTGTATCTAGAGGAATGAGATTTTTTGTACATCTGAAAACAAACGTATACTTTTTATTAAAGTCTAGTTAAATCAGAGATTTTTCCATTCGTACCACTTGTTTTCCGAACTCTCGGTTATCGTGTTCGTATGTCGTTATGTTGCATTATGATCTTGACGACTTAATATTGTTAGTAGACTATACATCGACTATCACGAGAAAGAGTACAGAACAAAAATTACGTGGTTTTATGCTGAGACTAAAATATCAAAATTTCAAAGGTTACTTTGATATTTTTATTTAATGGAATATCCTGTATTACCTTGCGGGAAGTAAGGGGATATGTTTAAATCGAGATTTCGAAAATCATTGAACATTATTGAAAACGAAATTACGAGAATCTTTTCCACGTAAATGCCACGTAATTTCCTTAAAGTTCCGAGAACAATCAAAACTATTCGTATTGTCTTAAAATTAATAGATTAATTACGAATTGCTTTTGGAACTCTCTGGTGTTTTTGGCACATGACGTGGCAAATGCATGGCGTTGAAGACATTGTCCGAGGACGAAGAAGGGATATTTTAAAGACTTTAAAACAAAGGTATTGGTATTGGTAAATGAGAAATATTTCTCATTTAAGGCAAACGTAGATTTCCTCTGCGATATGAGAGAATTGAAAAAGATATCGTGGATGTCGAAATATTGAATATTTTAATTAAATGTAAAAAGATTTAAGTAGCAATTATCATATGGCGCATTGTAAATACGGCTACTACTATCCCTACCAGAGACTTGACTATGTTACCGCCGTTAATCGATGTGAAAGGTCACTACTATTTTTTATCAAACGTATGCACTTTGATAAATATTACGGGGCCAAAGTTACGGGTGTTTTACAAAAATAATGTTGCATGAACTACATGAACCTATTTCAAATTTGTCAAATAAAACAAATTTCTAAAATTACATCGTACTAATTTTGCTTTGAATTATACCTTAACATTAAAAAGAAATAATATTGCAATATGTAACTTCACATTGAAAAAGGTATATCCCATAATACCTCAAAATATTTGCATCAATCTTTTAAAAAACATTCTATAGAGATCATGCAACGTTTCAATCTTCAAAATGATCACCAAGCAATGTCCTTTACCTCCTGGAATAAAGTTTTATATTATACCGACAAATGTTGGTTACAAAACGATACTTAAATGTTCTAAATTGAACAGAAAGAAAAGTAAATAAATAAATAGAAACTATCCTAAAAGTAATACAACTTCAGCTTACCCAAAAAAAGCAGTGCACTTCATCCAGCGCCATAAAACCAAGTCATCGTCTTACAAAATCCAGTGAAACTCGAACAAATCCAATTTCCCTGCGTCAATCAGCAGCAAATGCATGATAAAAAGAAACTAAGCTTCCGCTTGCACAGGAAGATTTCGAAAGGTGTGCCAAGGACGCGATCATTAGTTTCGCTGGAGACACAGGCTTCAAGACACCACCGCCTTGTCATTGATCGCAGCGGAAAGACACAGAAAAAAGGAGTTACAAGAGCAAGAAGAATACAAAGTCTGAGGAGATCTTGAGTTTC
This sequence comes from Bombus soroeensis, assembly GCA_014737365.1. NCBI lineage: Eukaryota > Metazoa > Arthropoda > Insecta > Hymenoptera > Apidae > Bombus > Bombus soroeensis. Next base: position 3,772,340 of record JACXIL010000171.1, read on the forward strand.
CATGATGCATAGAGTGGATGGACAAGAGATTGCCACATGTTGAGCGAACAATAGGCTCGTCGCTGTACCGTGGAAATACAGCACGGTCGGCTCCTTTGTCGTGTAAACGTGCTAGAAAAAGGGATGTTCGTGGCGATCGGGGAATTAAAGCCAAGGACAGGCTGCAACCTATCTTTGAGATCGAACAACGAAAAGGGGAGGGTCGCGTTATTGCCGTTTTATCGACAAGCCATGGCGGACTCTCGGAGGTTTCCCTTGTTTTCCCGGATTCAGCCACATCATATACGACAGCTGGTAGTGCTGCTAGATATTGTGTGTTCGAGCAACGTGGAATAAGGCCGGGGAAAGTTTCTGCGAGGACACCGGCTCGGGACGATAACTCGAGGGACGAGACACCGCTACGAAGTCGATACGCAATTTCACGCCACGTACACTTGATCCTTTTTTCACGTATCGGGTGTTGCGAAAGTATATTTGGTATGTTTGCTCTATTAACCACAGGATGGGGGATATGTTAACTCGTCACTTGGATTTCCAATTTGTTTCATTTCTGTCGGAAATGGTTCATATTATTATCATACTTAAAAGAATTGAAATCCATCTATTTTTATTAACTTATAATTTTATAATTATGGGATTTCTAATTAAGGGATGATTAACGAGTTTTTTCTGTCGCGATCTTGCTTTAGTTCCAAGCCAAAAAGAAATTTGTTATGTTTTCGTGGACATTTTTCGTATGGAATTAGAAGGAAAAATTACACGTATAAAAGATTAAGATTGCCAAGATATCCTCGTTTATTTAAGAGAAGGCTATCTTAATTCTATCCTAACTACAGCCGTACATGCATTTTTTTAATACATTCATCGGTGAAGCTAGTTGTTTTCTATAGAAAAGTATTAAATGCCTTATGCCAGAGACTTAGTCTAGTCAACCTTGTACATACTGTCATATGTATAAGCTACATATAGTTACATTTATATAAAAGTATACTAATTTAAAGAGAAGCTTATAATCTCAGCGATATAATAAAACCACACTGCAGTTAAAAACTTCAGCGCTTTAACGACTACCGTATATTTGTTTGTGTATAAAACATCGGTATCGTATATTCGAATTAAAATATTTTTAACAAAAGGGGATATTTTTATGAAAATGCTTTAAGCAACTGAATTGTCTTTGCGCGTATTTATATTCTACCATATGTTTTTACTAGATAAACATAGTACAGTAATATGTAGTAATACGTTATGCGTGTGGGTTTTATGTTTGTGACTTTTAAAGGCCAAAGTTGAAGACTTCATTTACTGATTCATCTTAATACATATCTTGCGATTTATAGTTATAAGATCAGTTCAAAATTTACAACTTTTATTATAAGGCCCATATTATAAGAGTTCTCTTTTCTTTTTTATTATCAAATGACAGTTACAAGTTTTATACGTTACGGTGAAATGTAAGTGACAATAAGTTTACAACATATTTTTCCTTCTTTTGTGTATAAAGATGTTTCTTTTTAGAATAATGATTTAATAGAAAATTTTAGAATGGTTTGATATTAACGATCAGATCAAACGCAATTAACTCAATGTATGCATAATACTTATCTATATACGAAACATTACTTTTGAAATGCAACTTTTTAAAAACTGTGGTCTTTCTGCTAAGAATACTTAAACGCGAAAATTTTTTAAAATTTGCTATACCTTTTTCTTCTTGTTAGTAAAACGATATATCTTCATATCCTACTTCTCAACTTTCAATGACTTCAAAGTAAAAGATCTACTCACTCCTGCATTTATTATTCAAATTTATACAAAAGTAAATATATCTGGAAAATGATTCGAAGCAAAGAGCTGAAATTACGTACAACGGTTTAAATTAAAATTTTAATGAGAATATACGACAAGTTTAAAATTTAAGTATGCTTAACTAAATCATAGCATGAAGAAAGAAATCATGCATACATTTTTCTTTGTATCTTACTATAGCATACTTCGCTTTGCATAGTTTGAAGTAATGCTAGTATAAACTATATAGTAAACTATTTTGGACAAACTTAGGCAAATTATAGTTATATAGTACGCGCACACTATCGTCAATTCGTGGTCATAATACCAAAATGTTACCAAAACGCATAAATTATTGGTAAATAATTCAAATGAATATGTATCTTGTCCTCGATAATAAAAACTTAAAAAATATACCAATAATATATTAAAATTAAATATACGATTCATTGATTAAATATTATTACCAGAATTAGTCATGATAATCTCTTTATGAGTTCAAAAGAATCTTCTCTATCTGATTCATAGCTTAAAAATCAGAAAAGATGATACTAAATTATTTTTCAAATAAAATTATGCCATAACGTTTACCACTTTAGCATTCACATAAGTCAATATTATTATTACACATCAACTTCTAAAACTAGATTTTATCGTGTCATTTTTTAAATGTGGATTTTTATATACTTATGAAAAATTTAAAGGTGTAAAAATGTACAGAATACATACAATATACGATAATACATGAAATTTCCAAAGTAGAGTATTCGTTATAATCTTCAACAGATAAAACGAATCTCTCCAGTTGCGATCATAAAAATGTAAATTTGCATACAAATCCTCAGTCATCGTAGCATTTTACAAAATCTCCTCATTCGTCATTTATTAACTAAATTACATCCTATGTATACGAAAACAAGCGTTACAATTACTTAAATATCGACAGACAGATTTGATTAAAATAGCAAAGAAAGCTGCCGCTACAAAGTGATGTTCGATAAAGTTTATTTCCAAATTATCAAACAGTTAGTTCAGAGTTTTCGCCACGCCCACCTTCCCCATCGACAGAAATTTAAATTGCAAAATTGTTCATTATTGATTGATTGCCTCTGCTTAATACAATCTGCATTTGTATTTTCTTTTTTACCCTGTCAGCGTATTGTTTTTAAAAGAAGAATCGATATCCGGTTTATCGGATTTTTAATTAAATATCCAGGTATTACATGAATAATGAATATTTTATTTATGGTGTCCTTTCAAAGATGATCACGGCGTTGCCAGTGCCCTCGGTGAAGGTCTTCCACAAAACTTACTATCAGGAAAAAGGATCCAGGATAGGGAACAGTCAACCTGGAAGTCCTTTGGCCGAGAATGAAGCAGTGCTAGCGCTAGTTGACAAAGAACCTCCGGAATATTACTTTTGTGGCAAGGTAAGAATCGATAAATTATAAGTATTAGATATTTTTTTAATAAAAATAAACGTGTTCACGTAGTATCGTGGCTTAGAATACCATGCTTTTAGATACAGTGGCTACCAAAAGTGTTTGTATTGTATTTGTAGATCATAGAGAAAATATATGACAAGCAATTTTTAAATTCAATAATCAGTTTCATGTTACGAAAATTGTCCTTTTATTTGATATCACGTATTGGACACTTCAAATATAATTGGACACTTCAATAATAATTCGTTACTTGATTGTTCGCAAAATTTCACAGATCGCCTATTTTTAAGGAAGTTATATTTATAAAACGAACAAATTGATCGAATTCACGAAATTAACAACGAACTTGTCTTGTTCTTCTCGTGTGCTCTTCATTTGTTATAGCGTTTACGTGTTATTTAAGTATGTACAAGTATTTGTATATTAAATTTCGTACTATTTAATAGTATTTTCGTATGACCACAAAAGTTTGATACAATGAAAATGAAATTATATAGGAGAACTGGTAAGAAAAGGCTCTATCGAAGATTAAGAGTCTACGTAAATACTTTTGTAGCCATTGTATTTTTGGAAATCTTTTTCCAAAGAAATTATAAAATTTTTTATATCGATCCTTTGCATGTATATTTATTAGTGCTTGAAGAACATTTATCACTTTGTCACTTTCTTCGGGTAAGAATAATCTAAATTACATGAGTTACCATTGCCATTATGTATAACTCCTTTGAGAAAGAGTGTTCTCTCGACTGACACGATTTCGGTCATTCTACTTATCAGAAAAGGGGAAATAAAAAAGCTCTTGATCACAAACAGCTAAAAATTAGACGAAGAAAGTTAATAATGTTCTGAAGTGACATTTATCAAACGTCTAAACATAATTCATAATCTCCTCAATTGCAAAAGGTTAATTTAGTACCTTCTGTATTTAATTGACAAAGATCGATTACTTTTAATCTTTTAAACGTACAAATCGACCTAAAATAAAAATGTCAGAATTTTCTTCAAAAAAATGACTAATTAGCGGAAACGAATGCAAAGCTACTGACAGTGATTCCCTGAAAACAAAAGGTACTTGCTACTCGAAACCACTAGACACAAAGTTTAAGGAGATAATTTTACACATGATTAGCGAAAAACTAAAATGTCAGTGACTATTTGAAAACAAGAGATATTTACGAAGTTATTGCATATAAAACTTAGTACATGAGAGAAAAAGGTAATTTTTGTGGCAGTTCGCTAAAAGAAGGCGGAAACAAAGTCTCTGAAAACGAAAGGTATCGATCACGTTAGTTAAATATAGAAATTAGAAAGTTTGATAGTTAAAACTTAATCGATGGTCAACCGTAAATGGAGTTTACTACGTAGTAAAGATCACAAGCAAAATTTCAAAGAACATCGTACCAACCGATAAATCACCAAACCTCAATTACAATCTTAATTAACTCCAAGAAGTCTTATCTTAGTACATATGTATGTACATAGTTCTTCGTATACATACAATCATTGTTCTCTTTCTTTGTTTCGCTCTTGGCAATTTTCAAGTGTAAATGCAATTGATGTCGATGAAAGACGCGATGAATTTCCACAAAATGCTTCTCACGCATCGGTTGCTCCAATTCAGGTTATTTATAATTTTTTAATCGATTTACGACGAACTACGGTACGGTTTCGAATTACGACGAATTTTAAACGAACTACGTAGCGTTCTTGGTATTGATGAAAACACGCATATACATAAGTAGTACGTAGTGACTCACGAAAGTAATTGAACACTTCCAGAAACCTTTTATGAATATACGTGTTATGTCTGTTATGGAAAACATTTCAAGATTCCATTAATATTGTAACGAGATACGTCTATTATAATTACTAATTTCATATACATTTTGTAGAAGTCAGAAAACTATTTACGCAGTTAATTATTCATTATTAATAAACCACCCCATAATATATTTTAATGCACCCATTGTTATCACTATTTGTATTTGAAGACAATAGGAGAAGAACGTAATTCTTCGTTGATTTTCTAATTTTACTGTTATTTGCTAGCTATTGTATAAAAGAATGTATTTTAAAATGAGACTATCAAAATGCGAATAATTAAGTGCAAATTTGTACAATAAACATTTTTGCGAACGATCAATAATACCGTATAATATCGTAAGCCTAATCTCATAACGTTCAATATCCTCGAGATGTACGTTTCCAATAAATATCTTGTAATTTTTATATACATTTGCGGACTGTTTTCGAATTCTATCCATACAATGAATAATTATATTTCATTACAAATGTTGGAATGCAATTTTCCAAACGTTTTTATAAAAAAAAATCAGTGGAATTTCTAAAATTCGTAGAAAAATGAAGGATGCGGTCAAAGGTCGTTTCTGATCAAATATAAAATTACGAAGAGAGACAAAGCACAAAATTAATGAGTTCTGAGATCGCGGAGGCGTTATACACGATTTTCTTCGGAACGTTTAAAATATTATTGCTAATTAACTTTATTCGCTTCTCCGTCAAACTTGATTTTCCAACACTCGCATTCTACCGCTGTCGGCAAAAACTTTCCAATCTAGTCAAGTGCTCTTACGATGGTCGAACGTGTTCAAGAAACGATCTCTAATACTCCTACTGTTGCTGACGCAACGTTTTATCTCCCTATCCAAATGTTCTGTACTTTTTCAACGTCGTCGCTCTAAGATGTTACTTACTGACGTAATATCATTCCCTCTTTTACATTTTTTAGAAAACTTAAGCTCTTTATGTATATAGATATATTAGCGGTAAAAGCAAATAAAAAAAGCTTCGGTTTATTCTAAATAAATAAATACGTCAAACGAAGATTACACACGAATATTATGACTTTTATGAACAAATAACATGTTGCGAAGAATATATGTATACACACATCTGTCCCAAAAATAACGGAACTTCTTAAAAATAAGAAAGCAGAGAAGTCGTTTCGAAGAAAATCTTTTATTTTATTCAAAATATATTCTACTAAGACGTTGCGCGTCTTTTCGTGGTATCGCTTTGAGTATCGTAACGGCTCCCCTTCGTTGTTATTTGAAACCGTGAGAAGAAAAAGTAGTTGCATCGCTGCATCTGATGAACAGGATGGGTGGTATGATATTTTAATTTGCTTGTTTTCAAGACAAGCAATTACAGCCCCATTATCACGTAACAGAACCAGATTTTTCGACGCGTCAGCGAACTCTACCCTGACGTTGATTGTTATAACTCTTTAACTAATTCTTCAGCTAATTCTGTTATAACTCTAAGCTTTAAATGATATTAATCGCCATAAGAATTTAATATGATGATAATAAAGGATGTATTTCTACGACAAAAGTTTCGTTATTGTTGTCGCCATTGGTTTTTTCTAATCCTAAGAAATTCGATTATTTTTGGGCAGACTGTGTATAATACACGAGAATCGAAAGATTCGTGGGTGTTTCTGTTAAACGCTTAGATTCTCAAATGCTGTGTTCGTATATTTCATCGAACGCGTAGTACAAATATACTTTTTGGAAATTATTTCATAATTTACAGTTTAAGCAAAAGAAGTTGTAGAATAAAATTAAATAAACTAATCCAAATTATGGGAGACACTTATCATCCGAGAATACCGCTTGAATGTTAATATGAATTGATAATTCGATCTGAAAATCATTGCTAACAAGTATCACACAGAGACATTCATATATTCTCAATTATTAATTGTATAACAGCTGTACACAATATTTGCAAAATTAAATAATTGTAAAATTTAAAAAGTTTTTAAAGTTTCTTCTATATGTATAATCAAAATTTTACTTATACTTACGCTTACTTATATAGTATAGCATAAACCTTTGTCAAGAAGATTCCATTATATTTTTCCTGCAACAAATATCGATCGTATTGATAATTAAGATGAGCGCAAGCATTTCTATAACTCTCGTCCTCTCCGCAAATGATTATTTCAAATATATAAATGCATCCGCAATGATAAAAGCAGTTCTAAAACTTTTGATTAGAAGCAATCAGTTGCACAATCTGATTAGAAGTAAATGTAACGAAACATCGCACACCATTTTCCAATAATTTACATTAATTTAAAATTCTTCGTTTAAATTCAGCTACGGCGCACGAAACTGGACAACTTCGGAATAATTTCATAGCTGCGAAACGCGATGTACTCTACGTTCGGAAAAAACTTATGTCTGGGAAAATTGTGCCGTATTCTTTATCAGATTCCATCGTCGCTCTTTATAAATAGAATTTCCGGGGCAAGTCCGGTTAAAAATGCGGCGGACGTGATCCTCGTGTAAACGCGTGAACCGAGCGGCGGCACGCGTACGAGAAGAAAATCCTCCGACACGGAGAAAAGAAAGAAGAAAGGAGGCTACGAGCCTCGCTTATGAATTTCAAATGATTTCTACTTGAGATTTCAAAGGCAAATTACCTGTGAACGTGAAACTTTCGGCCGTTCAGAGGAATCCACGTATTCGGTGGGATTAACATTTTTTATTGCTCCTAAGAATCTGGGTCGAGAGAGGAATCGTCAATAAAAATTGAGAAATGCAAGAATGCAAGACGCGTAGTAGAATTTTTCCTATATTTAGAAATAAATCTAGTACAGTGTGAAATTAAGACAAACTGCCTGCAAACACGAAACATCAGGATGTGAAATTAACGTTTTTAATGTTAAGCTTGAGGAACTTGAACGGGATAATTCGAGATATATTAAGGAAAGACAAAATGAAAAGGATAAACGATTAATTTAAAACAAATTGAGTAAATTATCATATAAAATTAGAATAATTACTAGTTCGGATATTTATTTAATTAATGAAAAAGAATAGAAATTCTTGTATAGTGTTCTACGATAGATAGAATCGGTTAGTTTACGCAGACAGAGAGTATACATCAAATTCATTACACGTGATACGTACAGATATTTTTTCGAGTACCTCTTTACATTGCTCCTCTTTAGAACATTCCAAATGCATCTCAATTGCATTCATTTTGAAATAACTCGACGCATTTAACGAATGTATTTAAAAAATACTTGAATTCAAAGATCCAAGCAATTTAAACTTCAAATACAGAGATTCCAATTAGTATCAAATTATGTACGTATTACATTGCGCGATATATATCGCATTTTGCATACAATTTTTTGTATCACGTGTTCAGTTGGATTGTATAAGAAAGTTGGAATTTAATATGTCAATTAGAGAACTACGATTCACTGACATATCCTTGGAAAATGCGATAGTGAGAAAGTGTTGCCTTCGACTTTGAAGCTTGAAACATTCGACACCTATTACTCAATAATGATAAAAACAACGATCGATATTACTTGTAGAAAGAAAGCAAGAAGAATCTAACATAATATAATATACGCTCACAACATCCGCTATTTTCTACCAGACTCCGAAAGGTGAAGGTTGAAATAAGGAGTTAGTGCAAGCGCGATCTATGGATTAACCATGTATATAGATGAAATTTTTATTTCAACCTTGTGACCCTTATTTTATTGTCAAATTTCCTCTCTAATACAAGCTTATTTAAATTGGGTAATAATAACGTGTATTCGTAAGAGGAAATATCGTTTAATTTTTGCTTCTGTTTTCTCCCTCTTCTTGTTCGTATCTTATTGAATTTAGTTTCGTGTAAATTCTACGATAATTATTCATTGATTTAAACAATCGCAAATTTTATGATCCATAACACTTGATATTTCGCTAACTTTGATCTTCTATTTTGGAATTTATATTGTGAAAATTTTCTTTCTGAAATTTTTTAACGTTTACATTTAAATCGCGCAAAATGTTATTTGTCAAACAAATTTCGTCGTATCTGTAAAACACAGAGAAAGCTCGCCAATTTTTTTTCTAAACTGCGATACAAACACGCTGTCAAACTACAATTCCGATTAAAAAATTTTTACAGATCATACCCGTGTAAATTTTCCAAACACCTGCAGGGTTCATAGGACGACCACGTTTAGAGACAGCTCTCTGAATCCCTTAAATTAGGCTTTAATTGCAAGTAATCTCATTTTATAAAATATCGATCAACAAATTCTCTGGCTGTTTCCTCAGGAACACCATTTTCGCCATATTTCACGGGATACCTGAAACTTCGTCCTATAAACGCGAGTTCTTTCCATCTTAATTTCGTTATAAAACTTTACGGAACGCAGAACGAAGAGAAAAAGTAGCTCGGTGAAAATGTAGAATCTCCATGAAAATTCTCGTTCAGTCAAACTGTGTTGATTTTGTAGCAACAGCAAGAGGACGATAATTCGATTAGGGAACGACGAAAGTCTCTGGTCGACTCGGAGATGCGAACAGCTGCAAATTAATCACGACTTTTCCTTTGCATAATTTTTCCATGGAAAAATGGAAGCGCCACGTTTCTCCGTTGTAGCATAGCGAATTACCAGGACAGAAATTGAATATTTCCTGGACGCGGCACGGCGTGCGGAAAATGACGTCATTGAAAACTCGTGGGCGTTCTGTTGAAGCGGCCCGTAACTACGCGATAAAGCACATAGAGTCCTGTTTGGAATTTATTTTCCCGCCTCTTACCGCGCACCTCCTCCGCAGGTAATTTTTATGAACATCCTTCCCCGATAATCGACACTAAATTTAGCTGTTCTTTTTTTACATCTAAACGACCATCTTCTTCTTCTTCGTCGTCGTCGTTAATACAACTTTCGGGATAATAATAGGGCGATGAGATATGGAGTTGTTATCGTCGACACGATGCTTTACGATGTGGATCCTGTGACGTGTAGACACAGTGTTTGTTATTTTCGTTATTCTGGACGAAGGAAGTTGTTGTTGTTGTGAAATGATTAATGGACTTTTACGATAATAATTATACGTTTCCTGTCTTGAGATTCTTTTTCGCGTACATTGTGTGAATGGAGCGAAGCGAAAGTGGGAATGTTAGATGATTGGAAGGTTGGAAAGAAACTTAATTTCGGATCGAAGAAAGAAGTTGATTATGAAATTTTAGAAACAAAATTTATCGGAGCGTGAACTGTTATGAATTATAATTTTCTAAAAAATTGCAAATGTGGTTTTGTCGTAATTTTGTTTGAATCCCTCAGACTAATAGGATGATACTTCTATATAGATTGTTATAATTTTTCTGACATCGGAATATACAATTTCGTGATAAATGGAACTGTATACATTTTCTACTTGAAAGATTATGATTAGTCTATTCTTTTTTCCGAGTTTGAGTGTATCATAGTCTATATTATTTTATTACTATGATTACTATTAGAAGAAAACGTCTCAACAGGAGACTCTTAACTCTTATTTCAGGCATAAACTGCTTTCCTGCTGGGAAAATATTGAGAAAAATATGAAAGAAACGTTTTTAATATACGTTATTTCCTGTTTCAATTTTCCAAACAAATGCAACGTCAAAAGCAAGATCGACTCTACAGTAGTAGGATCAAAGACGAAGTTTTAGTTAATATCGAACATAAATGTATACGAGCTGTGAGCTTATTAAATTTGGTTTTAAAAATTATTTTTTGAGAGAAAAGGCTAGAACTACGTTGACGATAAAATCAGTTAGATTTTCATGAATAACGAATAAGTTAAGAATAAATGAAATTAATAGATTCTTATTTTAAAAAAGAATAGATTTGAATAAATAGTTGAATTTCACCCACCATATAAGGAAAATTATAGTTTTTGGTGTTTCGCTGGTTAACGTCGCATGACGGTAAGCTAAGTTTAAATCTGCTAGTTAGCAAAATGATGCAATTTGAGAAATTCATTAAAACCTTCAAGGTTCAGCCTTGAAACTCGATATTATCTATGGATAGTGAGAGAGGAAATGCGAAGTTCGAATTTTCACTATTTCAATGCTAGAAATTGCTTCCCTTGGATGTTCGTCCGCCTTGAAAATTTGAAAGTAATCTCAAAAATCCTTGAATATGAAACGAAAACGCCTTAAACGAACCATCTAAATTTTCTGCGAATTTATTAACGAACTTTCCAATAATTACAACTGTTGTAAATCATTATTGAAATGTTTTCAGGTAATATTTACAAATTTCATACGGATATTTTGAAAGCAGAATGATTAGCATATAATTAAAAAGAAAAGGGAACAAGTGCGATAAATTTCACTTGAAAGAAGAAAATAATTATATAAACCGAAGTGTATTTCCTTTTCGTTGTCCTTATAATCTATAAAAAATATATATAAAATATATAAAAAAGTGCTCAAAACTCTTTCGTTTATCTCTTATTTAAAACCATCTTTCTTTTCATCGTTCATAGATTATTCTACGCCCTTTTAACGCTTTTCTCTGTTATGATTTTCATAAAGAGAATACTAGAAATTAATACGATACTATAGCTATCCGTTTAATTATTCCATCGCAATCTAATTAATAATAGGTTTTTGAAACATGATGTCGCACGTCCAAGTTCTGGCGTTTCTTCTTCGTTTAACTTCTCAGTTGCAGGATATTTCAAGAATTCTATTTCTAATTAAGTCGATCCACTCCTGCGCAGCGTACTGGGAACAATGTTTGCTTTCGCGTAACTCTACATATAAAGGAAAATTCCTCACAAAGAGGAACCTTCAAAGTTAAAGCTCGCATTTAGCAAAGTAACTTGCTAACGGCAGCTGACACAACATTAAATAAACTATCTTTTAAACAATGAAACATTGTAGGAGAAGAACAAGCAAAGTACGCTTTCAAAGAACCATACGAAATGTGAAAAAAATTCTTTTATAAATGGAAAGTATAAATTTTTATTCTTTGGGAAATTTTGAAGATTACTTCTAAACTTGAAATTTAAAGTCGATGACATTTCGCTTAGATCACGATGAAAACAGTCATCAAAGCAGCACTGAAAGTGAAAATAAATCGAAGAAATTACAGAACGTCTAGACGGAGAAAAATTGTTATTTCACAAGATAACAGTATCGTAATATAATTAAGGAAAAGAATTTAATGTAACTAGAATTCTCAAAATATTGAAAATGGTTACTTAATTTTCATTAAACTAAAAGAATTATAATAATATTTATAGAACATAAATTTTCTATTTATAAATAATACAAATTTTATTAAAGAACGTACAGATCCAATTTCTACGACGATGTTCCATTTTATTAATTTAATTATTTTGATTCATTTCATTCCAATTACAACATTTCAATCAATTTAAATTCCATCAAATATTAACTCGTATAATTATTCTATTATTCGTATTCGTATTTCTCAATCTGTATATGTATCAGTTATTTATTTAATTATTTATTAGTTATTATCAATCTCACCTTTAAAAAGAAAGATTCTTGTTTCACAGTGTCACTTTTTTAATATACTCATAGTACTCATAGAATGATCTGATAAACTACGTAAAGTGTAAACGATGAAGCTGATTATTGATTGAGGCTTTTTCAATGTTTTCGAAGGTCAATTCTTTACACGTGGTAGTTGGATCATTGCTGTTGGGCGCAGTGGTGTTGGTGGTCGGTCTGGTGCAACTTGCACCTGGTGCAGAAGCTGCACAAAACTCCACCGCCCTTATCGTCGTTGGATGCAGTTTGCTGGTGATTGGTGTGTTTCTCGCGCCTCTCAGAGCTTTGTGCATCAAGAAACAAAAGGCTGGTCAGAAGGATGGAACACATCAAAGAAGCGTTACCAGCATAGACATGCTTTTGGCTCAACACAGGTGAGTCCGGACGCAGTGCGGATTATGTTTTGCGACTGAAATAATACAAACGACGACACGAGTATCATAAACGACTTGTTTAATCGCTCGTGAAATTTTGATTGTCTACCTTTTGCACTGTGTAGTCGATTGAGAGAAAACATCGATACAGTTTTCCTCTGTTACTTAATTTATGAATAAATGTAGGAAAATTTGAATATTTCATTCCGTATAAAATTTAATGTAAATATTTGATTCATTTGGTATATTTTAACATTGTCGTCGCGTCAAACGTAATGTAATTAGTTTGAAATCATAAAGAGATAATTCTTTTTTTAAAAATTAAGAAAATCTTACAATAAATCAATGAAAATTATTAATATTAGATCTGTCGAAAAATTCTATTGTTTCTTATATTCCTATTTACTTACTGGTTTTTAAATTTATTCGTTAGCTTGCGATACGATGACTATCATTGTATGAGATCGTATTCCATCTTTCTAGTGATTCAGTGACTTCATTCGCATAAGAATCTTTTATTTTTTTTATTGAAATTACGTCATCTTCATTCTTTAAATATCTTTTATACAGAAGATACTGTAACGATCGAAGTAAATGAGAATCAGAAAGGATCAGATCAAGTCATTCTTTTCAAAACTGATTTAGAAATTTTCTATCGCGACGCACACGCAACAACATTACCTTCTGGTATTCGTGCAAGGTAGTATCATTATCTAATAACGTATTTATCGTTAAACTTTTAGTAACAAATTAGTAATTGCCATCTGCATTCATCATCTCTGTGCCTGAAGCGAAAATAATAGAAATCAGATGTAAACGACGAAACTTTCCCACAGAGTTACTAACTTTCGAATCCAATTCCAGTCTCAAAATTAACCCTTGATATTCGAATAAGGATTAAATGAAAAAGTTTGAAGTTTATGAGAAATGAAAAGAAAAGACTTTATAATAAGTAAATAAAACGCAGTAGTAACATTGCCGAATATTTTTTTACAAACAGAGACTTCACAGTACTGACGCCTGATGAATTGGAAGATCTCGTCGGCCGACCAACCTCCGCCCTGGAGAATAAAATCCGCAAACAGGGACACAATACCTAGGTATTGTCGGCCTCGAAGAAGGCCCATTCATCGTCACCATCGTGCTCGAACACGCCATCGTCATCGACGTCGCCAGGAACTAGCTCATCCATTCTCTACACGCATCGTTACGACTCTCGAGAACACAGTCTGGTTTAAGCAAGAATAAAAAAGAAAAAGCAGAAAAATCGAAAAAGGCGAGAAAAAAGGAAACTGGCGTATGGTCAGCTTGACTTTTTAGATAAAATCAATTTTCGACTAGTGTGCACGTACCAAGAGCAGTTTCTTTCTACGAAGGTTGCACGTCTTGCCTTTAGCTTGGTGCAAGCGGTATCCCTAAGGCGATCGAGCGAAACATCATGAATATCATGAACGATTACGTTGCTTTCGTTTGATAAGCACACGCGATAGAATCGCCTACAAACACATAGTACATTCTTTACGATTGATTGACCGTTGTTGTTGCTTCGTGGACTCGGGTCCAATCGTTCCGAACACGAGTAAAAAATCATGCAGCAGAAACTCGACATGTGAATCGAAGAAAAGTCGACGACACTAGCAAGGAAGATATTAACGAAGACGTTGAAATCTTGACTATGAAAGGGGCATAACGTGATGACGATGAAGGTGATCAATTGGGCTAACGATCCCTTCTAACCGTGAACATTTTCTTCGTAAATCGATTGGACGAATCGGAGTGTTTGAAAGGAGAAGTTCCAGAACGAATGGCATTCAATTCGCATAAAATAATGCAAAAGATAAAGCAAAAAGGGACCTAATTACCGGCTGCCTTCCTTTCATCGTCGTCCAAAACTCTCTCGGTTCACTGTAGGATCTTATTTCCATAAGCACGTGCGGACTTTACTATCGTTTCAGAGCAACAGCACACTTGTTTCGAACGATCCTGTGTACGAATGTTTTGACTAGAGTAATCGTGTAATGTATTTCAAGTATAGTTAATCCCGTGATCGTTCGTTGGCTCGCAAAAGCGTCGAGAATTGCGAAAACAGACCCGATGCACGCGAATTACGTTTCAGCTGAGTCTTTGCACCACTTGTCGTTTGATAAGGGTAAGAGTAGAGTTTCAACATGACGAAATCGACTCGTACGCGCGAATCTCAAGAGGATCTGCCTTTTGGTTATACTCGTTGAAGACTATACCAATGACGAAACTAGTCTTCCCTCGAACGAACACAGCAGAATAGATTCGTCGTCGAGGAGTCTAGCTTATTGGTTCGTGTAGAAATCTTTGAAGAATCTTCGACAAAGGAATGATCGGAGAAGATTTGCGTAGATGGCTGATCGAATTGTCATCAGGAACATCCGAAGGCTGCTTCACGGCTAACGATCACTGAAAGTTTTCGATTGTTCGGAACATCGTTTACCACAAGAGACCAAAAAAGCAATTTCGTTCGAGACTTCATTGTGTTCAAATCGCCAAGATACAAGTCTGACTCTCAAGTACGTTAACCGTTTAAATGTTATTAGAAAAAAAAACATTTAAATAAAAATATAGATCGATCGGTCAACGTGCCACGGACAAAAAAAAAAGAGAAATCGTATATCGTAAAGTTTTTTGTATAAAAATTTAGATTAATTATATCACTTGATTACTTCATTGCAACTGATCACTTCACGAAATGAAAGGATGGGACGAAGAGAAAGGGACAACAAGAGGGTAAAAGAAGAACGAAACGCGAAGGAGAAGAGCAGTAAATAAATTTCATGCATTTGATGACGCGTGATGTTTAGAATTTAGCGATTTGGAAACGATCAAGCGAGCCGAGTAAGTAGCTTGGAGCGGCCTTGTTACAGTCAACAGACACCCTGCAGATACTCGGAAAATATTTTTAGTCGGGACCTGGTGCCCGTCCACTTGCCAGTAATACGTTTAAGTGAATAAACTTTCACACTATAAGTATCTATCACCGCATGATGTATTTGCACATATCTTCGACTATTAAGTAGTAGCTGTAAAAAGATTTGGAAGAATTTGGGTAAACGGAGAGAAATATGTATTTGTATGCACGAAACAGCGTGACGAGAGTCGATATCTCGAAGGAAGAACTTCTTAGCCGATGAAAATGTCGTATCTAATTAAGCGATTAATTCTTGAAACGAGGATTAACTTGCGAACGAACTAGAAATTATTTCATTCAACCATTATGTAGATAATAACGATATCATACCTAGAATTAATTTGCATAGTTTCTTTAAACATCCATCTGCTCCTCTAAAGCCACATAAAACTATATAGCCGTACATATGTATACCGCGTAAACGGAGAACGACAGTTACTTTCAGATATCGAGTTCCTGCTAAATTATCGCTACAATATCTTGTCGATACTGTTTGTGTTCGATGAGATACGTTTCGAACAAGAAAAACGATAATTAAGGCGAGAAAACGAGTAACGAGAACGAAAGTGAAAAGATCTACGATCTCGTAAATATTTGAATAGTTTAAAATAACGAAAAAAGAAAATGATTACTGAGCCGACCTCATTCGAGATACTTTGCGAACGTTCTAATAAGCTAGTGAATTTTACGAGCGGTGATATATTTCATAAAATATTTTTATGGTCGACAAATACCATGAGAGAATTTAAGGAACAAAGCGAGAGAAAAGGTTCGCGATATACATACATATACATACGTATTACGTATACACGTGTCTTTTAAATTAGTAATTCATTTCGCGGACATTTGTGTACAGATATACATATATGATAATTATGTACTGTACTTAAATCATATCAGGATTGTTAGGTGTTTCATTCGAACACCGTTTCGTTGATTCTCGCGGCGCACGTTTCTATGGTTTCGAGCATCGTTCTCCAGCGAAATTCTCCTCGCAGTTCACCAAAAACGATTTCACGAGTGTTTTCAAGAGTTTTCATCGCGTAACAATATGTATGTCGTATCATAATAATCGTGGCATGACAGAAACGAATGTAACGCGGTTCATTTACCTGACACCCGTTATACGAGATCGTGGAACACGGTAATATATTATTCCGTTCCATGAAATAACTATAGAGAAATTCGTGGTTTTCATCGATCGTCGAAAGACGATTCGAAGGAAATTCGATCATAAATTGAACGTGTCGTAGCCGAACAATGAGGCCGCGAATGCTGAAACATACCGGAAAACGAATATTAATAAATTATGTGCTTCATATTACGAAACATAAATCGATGTTTAGGCTTAGTCCATAGGCGTTAAGGCTGCTCGTTCGTTTGTTAAAGAAATGGTGGAGTGAACGAGACTCTCGAAGAGCGATTAAAAATATTGTCGAATTTAGGAATAATTGCTCGAGAAAAAACGATCGTATCGATCCCAGAAAGGCTGTTAGAATCATATTACATTTTCTATTTCATGCGTATAATTATAAATGATAATTCACATTCGAGGATTCGATTCTCTATACACGCCCAGACTATCGTAGACGATCGTTTCCTAATAAATAACTAAGAAATATTAGATTCATAAAATTTTTACGAATTTTAGTGCGATTTAATATTAGAATACACATTAATAATAATCTTCCGATATCGATCAATTCAATGGAATAATACTATTACGATACAAAATTAAGAAGTTATACATAATAATTTCAGATAGATAATACCAAAAAGTACTTTATATATACATATATGTAAAAAAGATCGTATATTAGCGTTAAATTTTAGAAACCTTTACTGGACAAACAGATTTCTGTTTAAATCCTGTTTTTTTTTTACACACCCTATATATATAGGTATGCATTTGTATAAATATCCGCAGTCTAATTATAACAGTTCTAAACAGCTTAAAATTCAATGTATCCAATAAATTTCAATTATAAAAATAATCTATATGTGGCGGTCATGAGATTCATAATGGCGTAAATCAAGATTTCGGAAATCTACATTTAGTATGCAAGTATCTCTTAAAAGTATCGTTTCTTTAGTTTCCTAATTAACGAAGTTATAGTTTTGTTCTCTCTTGCAATACAATTTCACGACTTATACTTAGAAATATAAATTTGTTATTATAGTAAAACAATGGATTGACTTACACCATTATGATTCGCATTCGGCTCTCCGTACGATTCAAGCGATTAAATATCATATCCATAGTATATGGTCTCCTTTAATAATAATTGTTTAATATTTTATTCGTATAATGCCGATCGATAACTACCATTTTCTGGGCGTACAG
The DNA here is from genome assembly GCA_014737365.1 of Bombus soroeensis. Taxonomy (NCBI): domain Eukaryota; kingdom Metazoa; phylum Arthropoda; class Insecta; order Hymenoptera; family Apidae; genus Bombus; species Bombus soroeensis. The sequence continues at coordinate 3,790,568 of JACXIL010000171.1, forward strand.
AATGAATCCAGGCACACGAACATTGCGAAAAATCTATCGTTCGAAATTTTTACCGATTTTCTCATTGATGGCTAACGATAACGATGCGTATGGTGTTGTGAATTGCTGCAACAAAAAAGAAAGACAAACTCACGCTTACAGCGTAATGAACGTTTAAATAGCGTTACGTCATCTTTCATTGAGAGTGGAAGTGAATGGAACAGCTTAATTGATCAGCATTTGTTTACGTGAAAATGTCATTAAATTATTATGGTCGATCTCGTTTTCAATCGTCGCTAATAATCGTGAACATAATGACGTAAGATTAAACGATAACACTACGTAACTAACGTAAGTTACTATAAGTAAGGAAACATAGAACGTGGATAGACGAGGTAGCATTCATTTCGAGTAATTCTCGAGCAACAAATTCGCGCCTGCAAATCTTTTTCTTTCGTTCACGGACAATGGTCGTGGTTTCGGAACCATATCTTTTTTGGTCCTCGATTAAGGAAACGAACGCTGAACAAATTACGTCAATACTCTGTCACAACACCTTAACAAAAAATGCAACAGCAACGTCCTCATTAACGTGAAATTTCACAATTTAATAGAGAGTTAAGAGAAATTATTGCGTGTGTGATAACGAACCATTTAATTATACAAGATATCGATTTTGTCTTATGATTTATACGATCGGCGTTCTGTCTTATTAATTAAGGATCAATAAAGGGTAGAGCGTACGTTTCTTCTTTTTTGCAACGAGCAATGAATTTCGAAGGAAACATATCTATCGAACAAGCGATACGTAGATAACTATTTTTTCATTGCCATTAGTATATACAGCAGAATGAAGTAAAAAAAAGAGTAAGAGAAAAAAGAAAAAAGAAAAAAAAGGGGAAAGAGCGATTGAAACGACGCTAGATACGCCGCTACTGAACATTCGTTTATTATCGAACGACATCCCATTTTCGCTGAGATTTCCTTCTACAGTGAGAGACGTTTGCCTTAATTTGTAAAATGTCCGCTTCCTTTACATATATAAACATAAATCTTAGAAGGAGTTAGCAAAAACGAATAGTTTCGATGATGGATAAATACGAATACGTTTCTAGGCGAGCAAGCAGTTATTTTCGAACGTGAAGTAATTTGTAATAGATGAAAGGGGAAAAGGGCGATGGAAATATTTTTGGGAGAAACAAAGATTTGGATTCTCCTCTGTTCTTGGCGAATTCATTTCGTTTCGCGTATAGAACGCGACAGAACAGTAAGGATATTGTCATTGCTAAAATTATAGTTTCTAATCATTTCGAAGTGCAAAGTTAGTTTCCTCCTTATCTGACGCTTCATTAATCAGTGTGATCAATGTCTCAAGACATTGTATTTCTCCCTAAAATATTGCTCCCACGGTAGTACTTAATGTGAAGCGAATCTGGGTAAGGTGCAACAAGGAAAATATCATTCATATATTAATTAGAAATATTATTAAAATTGAAAATAAAACCAAAGATAATTATCCTGATTTTGCAATAATTTAAACGTAAATGCATCGTACATTCAAAATTGATTCTTTTCTTTTCTCTTTTCCATTTCATAATTGACTGAACCACGTTTCTCAATAATTTTTAACTGCCTCAATTTATCATAAATTCATCGAAATTACAAATTTCACTCAAGATAGTAAGAATTATAGAATTATGTATATGATTTATACGGTAGGAGTCTATCACACTTTATTTGCACAGAGCAATTGTAATAATAAAGAAGAACAGATTTCTTGTTGCATATTGGTATCCAGTTTAATATTAAGTCATTCAACGCACACACTTAGCTGTAAGAATTTTTATAATGGTGCTCTATGAGATCGTCTCTGCCGTCGAATGCTGATATCATCACACGATTTGTCTCTTTTAAATATCAAAACTTTTCTTTTTGTCGCTTATTAAAGCTAGAAGAAGGAATCGAAAATATATTGCGTGTACTTACATCTTTGGCTTATTCCACAGAACACCACGGTACACGCTGAGTACTTTTTATTGTAAATATTAGGATACGTAAAGGAAGGATACAAAAAAGTGATAAAAAAACAGGGGTAGGATGAGTTCAACGCGCAATGATAATTTTTTTGTTAGTCGTAGAGGACGTTCGACGACCGTAAAAAGATGATTATTATTGTTACTATCCTTATTATATATAAGTAGCCGTATTTAATGACCAATTGGGATGTCATGACAAAATTGTTAGGGCGAATTTTAATTGAAGTTACTGAGGTGGACAGTTTTTAATCCGTGTCTGATAAAAAAAAGGAGCAGTTGCTATCGAGAATGATTTAAAAAAATTTCGTACAAATTTCATGTTTAATTAAATTGTCTTCTGTATTTCTAATTTCCACTCGATATTTCACACATATTTTAGTTGAAGTTAAAATTGATTCGATAACATTGTATTCTGATTTTATGGATTACGAGACTCTGTTAAAGTTATTTAATCGCGCATTCATATAATCCGTGGCCGATTTTTTAGCCACGGAATTCACTATCAGATACGAATTAACGAGGCGCTATATGTTACACAGGAATTTAAGAAAAACGGCTTAATGCAAAGAAAATTTTGTAACGACACGAAATACACTATCGTATTGCCGATTAATACACGTAATCGAGAAAGTTTTATCGATAAGCTTAAAACTAGAAATATCACAATAACGTTTACGGAATAATGATAAAACGTTCACGATGGCGTAACTTTTCATCGTTATGTCCGTGATAAGTCCATTCAGCGTTGTCTCCATAATTCAACATTGCTATATATCATTTTGCAATCACAAATTTCAAAGCACATGGTAAAAAGAATTCCAAAGTTACGTAAATTTTTCGTTACTATTAATGAGTTGTTCCTCCATTAAAATAATATAGTTGAACGCTAATGATTAATAAAAATGGCTCTCAAGAACCAACTGGGATAAAGCAAACTTTTCGTATGAAAAGTTTAGTCTGTTTTATCACTGCCAGAGAGTATTTGAAAAATAACGTAGATTTCCTAAAGAAAAAGTATGATTAAGAATATAAACATAGATCGATCAGTTTCATCACTTTCGAATAAAAGAATCTTGATCGAGTTGATATACTAGTTTGTTTAATATATACATGCTTGTAACAAGGCTCTGATTTCTTTTTAAAAAAATAAAAGAAGAAATGGATTTTTATTGCACAAATTATTCTGGCATAATATATTAATAAAAAAGCAGGAATAAAAGGAAGAAAGTAAAATTAACCAGATATCGATGTTCCCTTTCGCCATCGTAAACGTATTAAAACTTCTACTAATGGCTATTACACGTTACAAATATTTTACCTGGAATATTATTACCTTGTCGCTTGAAAGTTGTGTTAATCTGTATATTTTGTAAGCAAAGATTATCGATAGCAATTAATAAAGATACTATTACTACAGAAAATATGGTTCTAATTGTCATAAAATGAAGAAACATTTAAAAATACATAATATGTTTAAAATTTAAACGAATAGTGGTCATTACTTAATTGTACGAAACATTGTCTATTGGAAACAGAAGAATTTATTATATACATATATATATATATATATATATATATATATATATATATATATATATATATATATATATAAAACATTTCTTAATTAATTGTAGAAATATAATTAATAATAAATTTTACTGAAGATCAAACCCAATTAACGAACCCGTAAATAGTAAAAATATTAATAAATAACAAATTTTTGTTATTTACTATATCGTTTTTGGTAGTATAAATAACATATAATTTACACATTACATACAAAACGTAAAACAAAAGATATACTTTTCCAAATAGGCTTTATTTTCATGCTTCTCAAATAAGTTTCTAATATAAAATTTTCCTCATATACGTAAAAATGTATATGTAGTATAATATTATATATACTCGAATAAATATACTAACAACAAAAATAATAAGTAAATTACTAATTTATATTTTGACTTTAAAAAACCCAAGTATTATCGATAATTCCCAATTGTAATTTGTACTGTAATTATAAGCAACAGGGAAATTTGAGATCGAATATACGTAAATGAAAACTTACTTTATTTTTGTCCAATTAGTTTAGATTTTTAAATGCACTTATATACACACATATTTCAACGATAAATAATAAAAATATTTATGAACTTCACTCTTGTCATGTACGATTAAAATTATAAAATTGGGGAAAATACTGTCAAAATTTTTGAAGAATTACAAAATGAAAGCTGTACATGTGAATTTCGTACAAATGTAATTCATGGAAACCAAGCTTTAAACTTGTAGCGCCTTCACGGTCGAATACACAGCACCTCCGATAGCATCACACAACCCAAGGGAAACAGTTTAATGGCTACCGTTGTAATTGCAAATGGCTGACAGAATGATAGAGGATGGATCTTGATTTCGCATGCCCAAAACTAACCGTTCTAAAAATGCCGTGTAATATTCACACGTGCTAATTTGAATAGTGTTTCTTATTGAAATTATTGTCATAATTATACATGAATTAAACGTGAGTGGGGTAAGTGTAACAAAGTACGCGGGAAAAAAATGACTCGTGGCCGGAGACACGCGCCCTCAGTTAAACTCATCCGGTAACCGTTTCGAGGCACGTAAGCGCGTGGAATTTCGAATTAATCGATAGCATTGTGATTCTACGTGGTCGTGGTCAGCAAATATCGTTTATAATGTAAAATGTGTTACAATACCGTTGATAAAAAATATTTGTATAAGATATAACGTATATAATCATCAGGAGAAGGTAAACAATGAATCTGTTGGCGCGGTATCTATTGCACGCCGCGTGCTTTTAGTGTACTTCGTTAAAGGTTCGGTGTGATGTCGTGTAATTACATGAAACATTTCACGTAATTTCGCCTGTTCTTTCATCGTATCGAGAAATTCGTATATATCGTTGCTTCAATCCATCGTAAATAGTGCTTTCATAAATGAATTAATAGTGAAATTAACCCTTTTGACTCGGTATCTATGAAGCAGTATATTTGTAGTAGATACATATCTTAAGTGAGAAAGAAGGAAATGTTTGATTATTGTATCGTAGAAAATGTTATTTACTGTTAACACGTTTCTCCGAGCGATTTATATAATAATTATATTATTTTATTATGTGTTATAAAAAATTTTTTATTTTTTCTGCGTTTGATTACAAAATTTTGTAAATTATTTATTTTTTCCATAATATTCATTATCTGAATACCATATTGACTAGAAAAAATGTAAAAAATTTGAGTTTTTTAAATGTATTTATTAATGTAAAATTTAATATGTAAATATGAATTCACTAATATAATTTGCGTACTCATTTATATGCTATAAGATATTCCTTCTCGTTCATTTAAAAATTATATGTTCTCAAACATTGCATGCATATTGCAAAAAATAATATTAAATATTAATATTATTTTTATCTTTTGATATCTTTAATCTTAATAATAGAATAGGTATATTATTTAATACAGTTATTTTATTCTTACATATTCTTTCGTAAATAGGGAATCAGATAACAAAACTTTTAATATAAAGTAAAATAAAGTAAAATAAAGTAAAAATGCCTGCTGTAAGCATTTGTGACCCAGTTGCGGCTACTCTTCGTCGTACTTTGGAAACTAATCAGTCCAAAACATCAGACGACTTAACAGCAAATTTAGTTACCAGTGCATCAAGAATTCTTCAGTCAGAAATTCAATATAAAGAAGTTGATGATTATCAAACAACAATTTTAGATCAACTTAAAGCAAAATACATTGTATTAAGTTTACCAAATTCTGAAAACTCAGATGATAAAATGAAGGATAGTGCAAATTATATAAAGAAAAATGAAAAAGGATCTAAAGGACTCAGCTTGCCAGAGCCATCAGTTACTTTATATTCTCCAAAGAAAGTTAGCCTAGGGTGGAAGGGTACATTTCCTGTTGGGGCTGGCATGTATAATGTTGGAAATACATGCTATTTAAATAGTACTCTTCAAGCTCTGTTTCATGTACCAGCGCTTGTAAATTGGTTATTGTCAGACTCTCATCATACATCAAAGTGTGAACAAAATGGTAGGTTATTAAAATTTATAATTTACTTTACCATATTCTACACATTTTTAAGAAATGAAATTATAATCCCACAGTTTTGTATCGTATTGTGATAATAGGTTAATTTTAGATGGAGGTGGAGAATGCCTTACATGTGCAGTGGCTAAGACTTTACAATCTAGTCACCAAAAATCAGGATGTGCTATCAAGCCATTCTACATATATAACAAATTAAAACGTAAGTATTAAATAATTATAAAATGTTAATCAATTATTATTAAATCTTATATGTTTGTTATATACACATATATATGTATCTTATTTTTTCTATTAGTTATTTGTCGAACCATGGTGCCAGGGCAACAAGAAGATGCTCATGAGTTTTTACGTTATTTATTAGAAGGGATGGAAAAAGCCTACTTAGCAAGACACAAAGCTAGTAAACTAGACAGCTATTCTAAAGAAACAACACCTATCAATCAAATTTTTGGTGGTTACATTCGTACTGAAGTAAAGTGTCTACAATGTCGACATGTTTCCACTACTTTCCAACACTTTCAAGTATATATAATATACAGCTTTTTTAATAATCATGCTATTGATTAAGTATACAATAAACTAAATGTTTTCAATTTTCTGCAGGACTTATTAGTTGATATACGTAAAGCAAGCACTTTGGATGAAGCATTAAGTAGCTATTTTAGCCGTGAACAACTAGATAACAATGATTACAAATGTGAAGCTTGCAAAAGAAGAGTTCCTGCTACAAAACAATTTAGCTTAGAACGACCCCCTAAAGTGCTTTGCGTGCAATTAAAAAGATTCAGCGTTCTAGGAGGAAAAATATCTAAACATATAGGTTTCAAGCAAACTATTGATATGGGCCCTTATCTTTGGAAGGAACCAGGGGAACATACACAGTCTCTTACATATAAGCTTATGTCAATAGTTACACATATGGGTCCATCGGTTAATTGCGGGCATTATACTGCAGTTGCGAAAGTCTCAACAGGCCAATATTATTCCTTTGATGATTCGTGTGTATGTATTAACAATATTTCTTTATTTGTAAAATATCAAACTATCTTGTTAATACTAAAAATTCTTTGTATATAGGTTCGTCCACTTAGTTTGAATAATGTATTCAGTACAAATGCTTACATAATGATCTTTGAGATGGAGCAACAAACGCAGTCTCAGGTTCAAGCTCAACAGACTGTCAAATTAAATGGTACAATGACTGTGAACAACACATTATCTCCATCAGGAAGCCCTATGAATAAAACTATAACTCCCAAGGCATCAACATCCGGATTACTCTCATTAAATGGATTAATCAATGGCACATCAATTAGTAAAGATAACACAGATAATTCAGAAACCAATTTACAGATATCAACAAATAAAAATACAGGACTTCAATTTAATACCCAAAAAAGCACGAATTTTATCGGGCCACAGTTACCACAAAAATTACAAGATAAGTCTCAACCAAGATTAATTATGCATATTAAAAATGGGAAAATTTTGAATGGAAATAGCTTAGTTCCATATGATGGATCTAGTGAAGAAGAAGATGTTAGTTCTATTGGAACATTAAAAAATCATACAAATTCAAATACCCTTGCAAAAACAAACACTTCTGCTAGTACTACTAATGGTACACAGAAATGTTCCCTGACAAAAAATGGCTCCCCTAAAGTAAATCTTAATGTATCAAAGACAAATGGTAGTAGTGTATCTCAAAATCAAAGTAATGTAACGCAATGTACAAAAACACAAAATGGTTCTAGCTGTAGTACCATTACAAGTACAATAAAGTATCAAAATGGTAAATCAGAAACAAATGGTAAGACAGAAAATAGTAATAATAATAGCAAAAATAAGTGGCATCAATCTGTTAGAAAAACAGGACAGGACGATAAAGTAATTACAAAAGCTTCAAGCAGTAGTATGAAAGGTTGGCAAGTTTCAAAGGATACATCTTTTTCTGCTACATCAACTGCAACACCAAACGGATGGTCCGTGACTGATAAGTAAGTTATATTTTATTTCTGATATAATGTTATTAAAAAAGCAATATAAATTAAGCATTATAATTCTAGCAAATTTAATTCAACGATATTTAATATACGTATTTAAACATTTTCTCATAGGGAAGATGTCCATAAAATTAGTCAAAATAATAGCACGCCGAGTGCTGCAGCTTTAAGAGATTTCAATGGAACAAATCGTTCCGATACGGTTTCCCAATTATTAAAGATGTCTCACCGTGGTTATGGCAATTCTTCGGGTCAGTACAACAAAAGAATTCTATTGAAGAACCAATTGAATCCAGCTGCTTTCCCTTCAAAATCCTCATCAACCTATTGTGCGCCCATGCGTCCTAAGTCCAAAAATTCTACATAAAGCAATAGAATAAACATACAAGAAGCGAAAATTCTTATTCGCTCAAATGTTTTGAAACCAAAAATCCCGCCAATAACCTTAATAAAAATAATAATAAAATAATAATAGTAATAAAAAGAATACTAGAAAAAAAAGAATAACTTTTCAGTGATAAATTGTGGATATTATAAAACATTATGAGCTATTGTTAATCCCTAAATTAAAAATATTTGTTTTGTTACACCTCTGCTAAGTCAGTAATAAACAAAAGTATATTTTGTGATTTATTAAAAAAATTATGTTAAGTGTTAAAGTAACACTATTAAATGACAAAAATATTAAAAACTGTGTACAAATATTTTTATTCTAAAAATTTACTGATAAAATAATATCATTTTCTTATCAAACGAAATAGTGAGTATTAAAGTATATGCTTGTTTGTTTACAGTTGCAAATTGGAATGGTAACAGAACGCACTTAGATAGAGAAGTTGATAATGATAGAAGGGAAGAACGTAAACGACATTTCAATGTAGATGATGAAGAAATAGATCGTGGTCGAGTCAAGAAAGTAAAAGATCATCGAACATATGAAGAAAGAAGTAACTCGGGGTATAATCCTTTCCAGGAATATCAAAATGGCAAAACATGGAACCGATCTCTTGGTGGTTATTACCGGAGACATTACTACAATACTTCCAATAATGCACGACCACGGCATGGCAGAAATTATAGGCCTCCGCATTACAGATATCATAATCATTCTCGTGCACATTGGCAACGAGAATAAGATAAAAAAGATAAGTTGTTGAGAAAAAATTTCGAAAGCAATCCAACGTCGAAAGACTTCGTTAGGTTTCAATTACTAAAGCAAATTATAATTTTTCAATACGTTAAAATTAAAATAAAGATGTGGCAGTGTTGATTTAGATAATTAATGTTGGACATCAATAAATATTCAACATTCATTATAATGAATCGCTAAACTGCATCGTAACAACCATACATGTTCCTGACAGAGTCTTCATGTACTCTATTGTTGTTTGTAGCTCACGTACGTATGTGGACATTGTACTACACAGTACACGGGGGATGAGTATCAATAGCTCTGCCAATCTTGTGTTCAGTATGAACGGAGTAAAATTTGTTATAAAATTGTACTATACTATATGTGCGTTATTAATTTAGAGTGCGTATTAAAGAAATATATGTATGGATGCAATGGTTAAGAATTTAAACAATATATCGCTAAGTGTTTAAAATTTTCTTGTTGATCTTTTTATACTTTAGTTATGGTCATAAAATTATGTTCTTATTTAATTTGAAGTAACTTTTATATTACATAACAATGTAAAAGTCTTTAATAAGTATTTTATACTAATCTTACGTTACTTATATTGATACTATTGTTGAATTAAAATTGAAAACGCAATATTTGACATATATATATATATATACTCGGTAGATGTTTAATTGTTTATAGAACTTGATAAGTGTCCATACATTTTCAGACAAAGGAATGCATGTTAATTAACAAAAAATAAAGTTATGTGTAAAAATAAGTTAGTTTTAACGAGACGATGATAAAATTAAGTTAAAGAAAATATTTTGAAAATTTTATGCCAACAACATCTTTCATTTATGATATAATAATCCGTCCTTTGTTTTAATTAACAAAGATACTCCTCCCTCATCGAGCTGTAACAGAAAACATTCAATTAAGCAGTCAATCGTGCTCGATCAAGAAATGTGGTCTTCGTCATCGCTTACTGAAGAGAAATATATTCATAATAATTACAATGATTAATCAGTAAGTGAATGATTTCTCTTAACATGGTGAATGTGCATACTTGTGAATACATGTGACTTCAATTCTCTTTTTTTTAACATAATATATATATATATATTATATACAAGTAATTCCAGAGTGTTTGTGGAACTTGTGAATAATCGAGTGAAGAGTGTTTAATGGTAATGGATTAATAGTATCAAGTTATTGAAATATTAGTTTAAAAAGGAAAGAAATTGTAAATTACATATATAAGTGTAGAATTTTAATATTATGGATTTTTCATAGAGCATTAAAAATTGCAAAGCCATAGATAATTTGTTAAGCCAAGGATTAAAAATAAGCTGGCTTTTTCGCCTGCTCGTTATATATAATACCTCGTTATATTATTCTACAAATTAAATATTAGCCAAAAAAAAGAGATAAGCAACCATACGTTAAAATCTGATGATTGTTACAGATTTTATGGTACTCGATATTTTTCAGAAGATATATGACTTGGACATACATGCTGGACCTGTATCTTTATCCAAGATATTAGTCGCAATTGAATAATCACATTAGGTTGATATTGCGATAAATACAATATAATTACCGTAATATAGCCTTAAATTAAGCATAATGTTATTACATGCGCTAAAATATAATAACAATGGTTTCTGCATTGTATAAATTCATGTATCGTTTGAAGAATGAGATTTGAAGTTCTATAAAATCGGTACATCTGATACTGTAAACGTATGTGATATTGCTCTGTACAGAGGTGAACAACAACAAACACCAGATTTAATTTATGTATTAAGTATCACAAATAAAACGGAAATTGTCGTTTGTACAACATTCAAACTATCGATACAAACAGAGTGAGATGGACGTTAAATCCATAGAAACCAATTCATTTATACTATAAAGGAAAGAAAAAGACTATCGCGTTTTCGAGCGAAGATAATATAATCTGTAGATGCACGTAATGTATTTTTATTTCCATCTTGCATTCTTATGATTTGTTAAAAGGTAATTCTTCATACATATTTCTTCATTTACTCCGTCATCTTGATATGGAGTGTCTGATGAAAAAGGAAGAGCCTTCGTCTAACGAACTCATAAAAACACTCGAAAAAAATGTGAGTAAGCAATTTGACCCTTTCATGCTTGAAATATACTCATATTAATTATTACCATTAGTTTTATTTAAATTAATTTTTAAATTACCAATATAAAGGTTTTTAAAAATTTCACGCGTAATATATACTGATTTCGAAGATGCATTTTTTTATTGTTTAGCATGAAAGAGTTAAATAATAAAAAAAATTAACGATAATTAGTGAATATTGGAAAAAGAAGATGAAAAAGTGCATTACTGTTTACTTGAAAAACTGATTTTAAAAAATGTAAATAAAGATGAGCAACACAACACAGTACTGTTAACATTTATTTAGGTAGCGATCTTAAAAGTAGAAAATCACTATAATATAAAAATCAGTTACGAATTGGATGTTAAACTCGTGTACTTCCATAACGTATCACGTAGTCTCGCGGATAAACTTGAATCTTTATGGAAATTAGCTGAAGCGCATCAACCAACGGAAAATGGAATAAAACAATTTGCTGATCAAGTTGCAGGTTTATGGACTTCTATAAATCGTCAGGTAATATTTATTTTACTATTAAAAAAACTTTTTTCATACTCGAAACTGTTTATTCATTTTTTATATTTGTTTAATTTTAATCTCACTCTGTTATTGCGAAATAAAATATTTTGTTGGAGAAATATAGGAATTCTAAAATAATTTAACTATATGTATAGATTTATGAAAAATATTCTAAAATACGAATGGGTAGTGGAACATTGCATGGAGTACCATTATCAATTATTCTCAAGAAAATAAAAAAAGAAATTATTCTATTCAAAGTATCATTACAACGTCATGAATCTATTTATGATCAAGAATATATATTAAAAGGATACAAGCTAATTACCAAAAGTGAAAAATTTATAAGCAACTTACAAAAATGTGATAGCAAGGTAAAACTTGCTTAATATTTTACTAGTATAAATATTAATATTTAATATAAATTATTTTTTCAAATTACAGTTGCAACAACTCTTATGCATATCAAATATTATACCACGTCTTATAAAATTAGAATCTGCGATTGATAAATATGTTACCACTGTTGAATTACTACCTACAAAGAGTTTTCCTGCATATGACTTAAGTGCCTTTTCATTAGTTACAAAGTTATTGACTGGTGAATTGCTTGGGTATGAATCAATTGATCCTAGTTATGTTCTAACGGAAAATATGCCTAAAAAGCCTGTTTTTATTATCAAAAACGTTAAACGCAAATCAATTCATCCATATTATCCAACATAAAATATATTTATAATAATAATACAGTCTTACATATGAAATATTTAAAATGTTTTCAAAATGAACTATTGTATCTAGAATAATGTACATATTTATAGTAAATAATGACTTTATATAATTAATTAATTATTATCTTTATTTACTTAATGACTGATATTTGGCAACGTGCTGCACATTGGGCAAATGGAATTTACATCGATAAAAGTATACAAGTCCTTATCAATACTATACACAATATAGCTATATTAATTTACAATATACAAACATACAATATTTGAATCCTGCTAAGCAGAAAAATATCTTAAATACCACAGTTCCAGAAATAGTGAAAAATATGGATGGCGTATTTTTATATATGTAAGAGGAAGCCTTGATAAAAACAATTATAATTTAATTTTGCATATAAAATATGATAACAGAACAATCTAATTGTTCATGGAATGAAAAAAAGAGATCCAATATAATATATAATACATGTATAACACGCAGCAGTCATTTCTACTAACAGACTGTTACACACCAGGGGTAAGTGTGATATTAAATTGTGATATTCAAAGACTAGATTAAAAAATACCCTCAAGATCCGGTAAGGAAGTAGGTGGTGCAAGTCTTAGAGAAAGATCTTTATTACGCATAAATTCTGGTGGTAGAATTTGTTTGTGTTCCTACAAAACAACAAATTTAAATTTTACTATAAAAATATCAACGATATCTTAATAATATATGTGTATGATATGTTTATTTAGAAACGAAATCAATATATTACTTACATGGAATGATTTAGTAGTATGCGTGATATTAGTAACAATAGGTGCCCATCCCTTAGACTTTAAACATTTATAACAAGATTTAGGTTCTCCTAAACATTCTGAATGAAAACCATGCCCACAACTGAAAACTATTATATATTCCGTACATTGTGATAACAAATGTCTACATATTGAACAGATTACTGATACGCTTGCACAAGCTCTTCCTGCGTCCCTAAAAAAGATAAACATGTTAGTATTAAATAATTATTACGTTAGTATTAAAAAATTACTTATATGGACCTATACATACCTAAGCGACTTTTTCAGTGCCTTGTGAAGCTCCAAACTGACCAAACGTGCAGTGGTTTCAACTAAAGTTTGTTCATATCGGGAATGTGTAAGTACTCCAGATAATAATTTTCTTATGTCACCTATTGTTCCACTTGTCGCCAATGGATGTTTCAATATTTGCTCTAATACGGTCGATAATGCTGTTGTTCCACTAAGAAATTCTAGTGCAATTCTTAATAACTTCCCGCTTAATTTTTCAACTGTAATTTCGTTAGATAATTAGAAAGTATTATTTACGAATTGCCATTATGTCAAAATGTACCATACCTTCTTTGTTAGTACTATTTGAATGTGTTTGGAGTATAGTTTCTACAAGTGGCATCCAATCTAAATTTCCTGCAGATCGTCTGCATATTCCTGCCAGTTGTATTGCACTGTGAATTGATGCATTTTCTGATACTTTGTTCTGACAATACTAAAAGTAAATATTGTTAAAGTAGGAAGTAATAATTAATATTATTACATTATTTTCATACAATATACCAATTCTAAATTATTTTGAAATTCTTTCAAAAGAATATCAAACGCATCCTGATAATTTCCCAATTTTTCTAACATTACTGCTTCAGCATCTTTGTGATTCGCTTTCTGAACTATTTGCAATGCTTCATTTAGTCTACAACCATGAAATCCTTGAATATGTTCAACAACCTAAATTTAAAAAATAATTAAAGTTAATAATATATTTCAATATCTATCTATAGTATAAAATTTTACTAACATGGTCTGGTTGTAATTTACACATTAATTCCAAATATTTTTCTAACATTTCAGTCGTAAGCTCTAACGTGATATCTTCTTCTTTGTATTGTACTATTTGATATAAAGCTTCTAGTAAAGTATATTGTAAGGTTGGAGTATTTTCTAGTATTTGTAAAATTTCAGAAACGTTGTTTTGCAAATGTGTTGCTATCAACATAGCAAATTGATTTGCATTAATTCCCACTAGAGCTACGGCATTTGCCATTATGACTAATTGCAACGAATTTGGAGAAAGATGTTTTAACCAGAGCCAAATATCATGATGTCTAGATGGATGCAGTATCATGCATTTACAAACTGCAATCCAATTTTCTCTGGCGCTATACAGCAACTCCGCAACACGCATACTGTAACATTATATACTGCGATACAAGTTACTATGTATGATGCTATTAATATTAATAATGCTATATAATTTCTCAGAATGTAATATTGACAGGTACACTATAATATTTTTTTTAATATGAATATATTCTATCTAGCTAATAAAAACGTGGTACACAATCAAAATTAAATAATGGTATACATGTGTAAAGTTTTATATTTATATACATATACTTACAAATTGGCTCTTTCTGCTAAATTAAGTAAAGTATTATCCGATATATTACGCAATTTTTTTGAACGCAATAATCCCAGTATTGCGCTTTCTTTATCAGTCTTAAGCTCGTTTGATGATCCCATACTTGAGTCAGTACATAATATTTCTATCATTTTATTTAACATACTAGGTTCTAAATTAACAGTATTTTCTGCAACTTCATTAGCTATAAATATAAGAACTAAATTTCTTTGTTCGTCAGTAATATAATCAGGATTCCTTGGACTTAACGGTGTGCTAGGCATAACGATATTTAATAATATATCTATGAGTCTTTGCCGTTGTCTGAGGCCCATCTCAGACGTAAATTCCGGCTCCTGGAAGGCAATTGCTATCACATCGAGGAATCCTTTTGCGTCAAACTGTAGCAAAGTTCTTAGATATGGATATTGTCTTTCCGTATCATTAGCCAAACTCGAATGCTGTGAAAGCAATGCTCTTAATACATCTGTTTTTGCTCTTTGGGACATACCCTCGGGAAGTTCATCTCTGGGAAAACCACGACCGGCAAGACAGCAACTAGCATAGACCAAAAGTGCATTGCCAAGTTGTATACTATCTCGAGTTAACGAATCCTTTGAATTCGTTAACATATTTTGTAATATTGGTACTAATTGATGAATTGAAGCAGTAAAGTCACCTAATGCCGTCGTTTGAAGATGTATTAAAGCTTCCCAGAGACCTCGTTGCCGACAAAGTGTTGTTACCTATAATATTTTTAGTTACAAGTAAGTACTTTTAGATTGAATTTTCGTAGATTACTTTTTTTAATCAAATAAAAACATTAAAAAAATATAAATATGTTTACTTACTTGATGGATATCTAAACAATCAACATCTAATAACACTATAATTGCTTGAAGCGAATCTACTTTTTCTTCTTGATCGTAAAGGGTAACTAGCTGTTGAGCTATTAATGGTGGTAGTCGCGGTCGTAAACTCCCATCCAATAAAGGATTTTCGAGGGCATGTAAATAACTCGCTTTTAATCCTTCGGACTCCGAAACTAAGTCCCATAATTTCCCAAATAATAAATCTGTATTTTCCAGTTGTATACAATAATCTACACAAGTTGTGACTATTTCAAATTCTGCATTTTCGTCTGCAAGACAGTGATTCAATTCTTCCATATATTGAATCAAAACTTGACATACTTTATCGCGAGCTATTTGTTTACGACGTTGTTTCGAACCACGTAGACCAACAACTGCTTTCCCTTTATCTTGATAAAAAGAAAGTCCTAAAGCTAATGCTTCTGGATATCTTCTCTGAAATGACAAAATATGTAATAAAGTAAAAAATTATATAATTCCAATATATGTACGAACCTGCATCGTTAAATGTCGCAATCGTTCAGTCCATGTCCGTATACAGACTACATGTAAACTTTTGGTACCCAATAGTAAAAGTTGAGTACCAAAGGTTACAACAGTATTATAACATGCTCTTTCACCAGCCAATGCCATTGCCTATAGTTTTATAAATCAAAACAATGTGATTATCAACCTAAATTTGATAGATTATTGATCTAAATTTGATAATTAAATAGTACGATAATTTGATTAATACCTTTGAAACATTTCCACCAGTGGACAGACCTTTGAAATGGCTAGATGCATATGAAATACCAACGCGACTCATATCTAAAGTTTCCAAGTTATCCTGTGCTCTTACATCTAATAAATGTAATCTTTCTTGAGTATCCAATACTGCTAATGATCTCGGATTTAACCATCGTAAGTTACTTATCGTATATGGAAGAGTCATTCTTCTTAAGGGAGATAATTTTACTCTTGAACCAGCTTCAGTACATACCTAATAAAAAAATTTGATCAATATATATTTATTAGCAATATAGTTGTTTAATAAATAGAATTATGTTATATAAACTGTATACTTGATAAAAATGAACCACATCATCTCTTGCAAGAGCCAGAACAGGATCAATTACACGAGAAGCATCTGCTGCTTGTATGACAACAAGCTGCCAAGATAGTTGTGGTGGTGCTATAGATGCACCAGATAAAGGATGAGTTAACACAACACGCATTCGTGGTCTTATGCAAACTACTATTACCTATAAAATTCAAATAATATAAGATTATATGTATACTGCAAATATCAAAATCATTTTTAGCAATAGATAAAAACCTTCGATAATGTTGCCATTGCCACTAAGGTATAATTTTTCAGGGCATGTGACGGCAGATGATTCAATAGCAATGGTTCTAATGTACACACTTCACCTCTAGATCCACTAAATAAACATCTGCTATCACAGCCTCTTACACCCATAACTCTTGTAAAATTTAATTCAAAAACGGATCCACCACTATCACTACATAATGCTACCTTTGGTGAATCTGTAAACTATACAGAAATACATTGTTTTTTATTAATGAAAATTTCACACAGTTATATGTCAAATATTGAAATGGTACGAGATAATCTTACTTTAACATGTAACACAGCTGTATCAAGAGGATGTACATCAGTAAGTGTCCTTAATACTTTTCCATTAGAACTATCTATCATTAATATATGTCCTCTAGCAAATCCAGCTAATATCCTGCTTCCATCATGATTGAAACATAATGCAGATACAGATCCTTGGTGCCTTGCTTCCTGATCACACCATCTTAATGTCTGTGAAGAATCAAAACCTAATACCAAACCATGACTAGTTCCAACTACTAACATATTCCCTCCAGCAGCAACCGCACTTGCTAACCCAGCATTAACCTTCTCCTATACAGAAAAAAAAAAAAGAAACAATTAAAGACAATATATTATAAACTCAATGTAATTATAGATTTTTTGTAAAGAAAATATTTTTCCTCACACTAGCTGATATAATTTGTGACGATATTCCTTTTAATATAACATGTCTCAAAATAGCACCAGAGGATGTTGGTTGTGAAGCTTTGTTTGATTTATTTAAAGAGTTTAAGGATAAATGGCTCCCAACACTTGTTGTTTCACTACTCCCTAGCTTTTCACCTGATGTTAAACCAAAGTCATCATCTGTTCCAGATAATGATGCACAATCAGGTTCTGTCAATATACTTTCTAAGGAGGGTAATTCTTCCACAGCTGGTATAGCATATTCTGTGTTGTCCAACTAAAATTATAAAATATATATAACTCCAATAAATTTGGCAATAAAATATGATAATTTAAGTAATAATATAATTAAATTTAATAGAGTAAAGTAAGAACGTAAGTAAAAGTAAAATAATAAGAAAAAAGTATATAATAGATTTCAATATCAACAAAGTAAAATGAAATAAAATAATTCCAATTTCTACATGTTATACTAAGTTTATAAACCTACTAAAACAGTAATAGAGTAAGAGAGTTATGAGAACATAACCTGAAAATTAAAAATTTTATAATATACTTAAACATTCCTATAGTGAATATAATTAATTACCTCTTCGATATCTAAATTAATAACCTCTGTTGCGAGGTATTCTTGAGACCCAGCATCCGACCCCAACCCATTTTCAGCCATTTTTTATCCCACCTGTCATTCCACAGCTGATACACGTAAATATAGCGGCCACTCATTAAGCTATAGGACATATACAATGATAGAATCTGCTGTATATATGTACATATGCATATGCAATTTACAGTATTTTTATATTCATACATTTGATACTTTTTTTACATATATATACGTACATATGCATTAATCATTGATTTAATTAATTATCTTTATAGAAAATTTTATAACTTAGTTTTAAATTTATACATGAAGAAACATTAAAAGTTTTATGATTTACATAGTATTTAAATTTAAACATTTTAATTTTTAATCTTTAATCTTTTGAGAAAATATAAAAGAAGTAAACACATATTTAATTCGTAGGGCTTAATTTGATCAGTTTATGAAGCAGAATAACACTTTATATGTATTTTCGTTTATTTATTTACAAATACGTAAATTTTTACGAATCTACGGATTATAAAATATTGGAACCGGTTTCTTTTTTAAGAAAACATAAAATAGAGTATAGTTTTTGGGTATATCAACTTACCTTATTTGTATGGTATAATAGTAAAATGATAAAACCGCTATCACTATCATAAGTGTCATATCAAACTAATGATAAGAATGTAATTTCACATGTTACATCTGGATTTAGTTATAAAACCGTATAATTATTAACTTACATTTTCTTAAACATGTAGCGCTTAATATTTTTTTATTTAACTACAATAACAATTATGAAAATTTCGTTAATTATCATTTATATTTTACTATATTATGTTCTAATAAAAATCTCGTTTAATAAAAATCTATTATGCAGCTTAGAAATTATTTCGTTTTTACGATAATTTTATCTCATTAATTCATCAGTAGAACAATTTTGAAGTTTGTATAATGTCTTTTACAGAGTTAGTAATTACTTTATTATTATTCTCAAAATCAATCTGTAATTATCAAATATGTAATCGCATGAAGTCCGATTGTGGTGTCACCATGCGGCTATAGTATAATCTCTAACATTGATATCACTGGTATAACTCTAATCCATGATATCTATGACATACGTAGTAGGTCTTTGATACGTAACGTCTGAGCATCTGTATGTCATACCTCATCATAGTTGCACATTGTATCTGCATTGCGAATATATATATATATACATATGCGTGTGGATGTACCAAGAAAAGGGTGACAAATACTATTGCAGTGCACGAAATAAAAGTTCAGAAGTAATTAGAAGCATTGATCGAAAGTTGACACGTTAACAACAGAATAATATCACTTTGTGCGTTGATTGGATAATACCATTTTTTTACCCATCTCTTATCAATAGATTTAACTAAAAGTTTTACGCGTGATTATAAAGTGCCCATCCGTGGGCCGAGAAAATTGTAAAAATTGCGTATATTTCGCGAGAAGATATGCCAGATAGTGGTGCTGTTTATCAACCTACAACAGTAGGTTACACATATGATAGCGGAGGTGACGGTGCTGTAGGTGGTGGCAGTTTAAGAAGTGGTTTCTGGAGAGTTATATCAAGACATAAACTCAGCTCTAGGAAATGGTTCGAATGGGTATTACTATCGGTTGCTTTATCGTTTTTCATTGCTGGTTTAACGATGATGCTGGTCAGTTTTGTATCCGATGACACATCACAAGAAAATAAAATAGAGATCATAAGAAAGGTACTTATAACCTTCTTACACTATGATGCTTCGTATTTACGAGTATTTTAATCTCTGAAAGATGATAGCAGCATGACATATATTTAAATGAAATCATGATCTTTCTTTGTATTCAAAATATGTAAATGCATGATGTATATATAGTACATAGTCTTACTTTAATTAACAGGCGTCTTGTTAGTTTGGTATTTAAAAACTGACAGTAATTTTTATTTTATTCCAAAAAATTTCTATTGGTTTACATTCTAGGAAAATAATTTTTTTGCATTGGTTTCCATTATTAAAGAGTATTTTTCATCATTCATATTTTTTCATTATTTACATTATCTTTTTTATTATACATATATACTGTAGATATATATATATATACATATGTATGTATTGATATAGTAATATACAGGGTAAACCATAATTTCAAGTACCAACCAAGCTCCGATTTTACTGAAGGTAGAGAAAAATTATAGAGAGTATTCACTTTTGTTTTAGAATGCAATACAGTGGGAAGTGCAATTGCACTTCTTTCTCAAATAGAAGTCTATAATTTTTTATTAACCAGTTAATATTCTTTTCATTAATATTCATTTATTAATACTCGAAACTACGAGAAAGTATCAAGGCACTTGGGTCAAAATATGCTTAGTTTAAAAGATATCTCAAATTTAATCTTGTGAAGCTTTGATTATGAGAAACAAGGAAATATACAGGGCATAATGCTTGTGTTCATGTTTTCCTCATCTTTCTTAAACTAAATTTGATGAAATTAAAATCAAAGTATCTTTTAAACTAAGGATATTTTTAAATATCTTAATACCTTTATAGAGAATTAAATGATGTATTGAATGATTAATTAAAATTTATAGAGTTTCTTTTAGAAAAAGAATGTAATTGCAGTTTCCCAGTGCGACATTGCATATTAAAAGGAAGCAAATACCTGTGAACATAGATTTTATACATTTAATATTTCTCTCCACGATTTTTCTTTATCTTCAACAAAATCGGAGCTACAGCCAGCCCCAATTGGATGGTCAACTCTGTATAAGGCTAAATAAAAAGGAAACAAAATATTATCATTATTGTTTATGCATTTTCATGCAAAATATATTTATAAAAATTTATAAAATCAATTTTTTCATGCTCCTAAAGTAAATTATTTTATCAGTTATTTATATGTGTTTCTGTTGCCTAACGTATGAAACTAAATTCAAAAATAATTATACATAAAGGTAAACGAGAATCCAACTACATCTGCAACAAGCGTTGAAGAACATATTGAAGATGCTGCAAAAAGTTCCATAGCATTAGGTGCTAGCATGATGTTAGTAGGGCTTCTATTGGGTTTCGGTTGGGCCTGGCTGCGTTTCTTCCGTCGTGGTAAATCTCCAAGAGGTGGAATGGTTGGAAGTAGTGGTCAGGTAGGCACAATTTGTTTGGTAGATTTATATTTTATGTTTGATTTTATTTACCGGAAGCCATCCATGTGTGTTTTGGCTCGTACGTTCGTTTCTTTATCTTATATACGCGTTGCTATGAGGAAAGATGTTGGGCGGTTTGAATCCATCGACTGACTTGCTGGTGGGTTCCACTTCGCAGTACGGGCCGGTACTAACGGAGCTGCCGAGTCAACTGAAGCTGAAGCAGACAAGTTCGCATGATACTCCAGCAATACCACTTTCCGATCAGGAAGAAGAAACGCGTACCTTAATGCAGGATTCTACAATTCCTTCAGTTGTCTCCACTGGTCCTAATACCATTGCTAATCAGATTCCCGGTTGAGTACAAAGGTTAAATGCGTCGATGTTTAGTAAGAACACACGATGCAAACATTCTTTTAATTTTATGTGAACCAACTTGAATCACAATTTTTGCCATTTTTGTGAATTATGTGATTTATTTACAAATAGGAGAATTATTCTTTCTTTATCTTTCTTAGTAGTAATTTTAATTGATGACGATTCATATAAATTTATTTGGACACTTTTGCCTGACTTTAAAATGTAAGAAATTTTATTTCCGTAAATTATCAGCACAAATCATAGCGTAACATATCATTTACCATATTTTTCTTAAATTTTATCTTTTAGTTTGTATCTATGCATTCCTCCACTCCGTCCATTATCATTGGTAATATGTTAGATAAGCATTGAATCCAGATATTACATATAGTAAACTGTAGAAGAATTTATTTACAATGCAATATAAGCCATTAAAAAAAAAATATCATTTTGATTATTATTTAAATACATAGCATGTTTAATAGTAATACTGATATCGGTTGTCTTGATATAATAGTAATTTATATTAGCACATTATTGGTCTGAATTGACCAGTTATGAATGCACATATAAACAAACGATATTTTGTATTATTCTGCCCAGTTTAATATGATGGCAGCATTAAGTGTGACTGACAATATTTGTAACAAACTATTTGCTCATCTTATATGTATGTATATGGGAAAAAATGAGCTCTAACACAAGGTGGTATTAGGAAAATAAAGGTATGTGTATATATTAGGATAAAGTACATAAAGTATAATACAAAGTAATCCCATCTTTTCAAAATAAATTGGTATGGGTGTGATATGAAGCAGTGAAGGGAAATACACTGCACAATTTTTGTTATATTACTTTATCGTTTTTATACTTATGTTATTTATAGTCAATACTTCTAATTACATACAATTTAATTAGTATATATATATATGTATCACATTATTATATAAATACTTTTTACAATATAAGTATTTTAACACTCTGATGAAATTTTGGACTCTGTTTTACTGACTTTTTGTATATCTATTGAGACTGGGTAATATTATGTATATATAAGATAATCGGTTAAGCTATTCTGACTATCAGCTACAAATTTAAAATGATTATTGAAATTTTTAAATAATAATCTTTATTTACATATATAATTTTACTTAAAATTGAAATTGCATTTACAAAACAAAAGAACAATTTCCATTGTATAAAAGAGTATCATTAAATTTTCGTCTATCGCATTTTTTTATATATAAGTTTCATTTTTCCTTTTCTTTTTTTAATTGATCTATTTTATTCGTTATAATGTAATATAATTCGTTAAAATAACACTTTACAAATATGAATATTTAAAACAAATAAATTAAATAAGTATCTGTCTGGATTCAATGCTACCATAGAATGAATATGCATTAACAATATTATTTCAATGATTTATGTGAAATCCATACTATATTAGTTAATTATTTATTCATTCATTTATGTAAGTATTTTTATTAAATAAGAAAAATAAATAATTAAAAAATGACATATAGACTTATTAAATCTTTATTGTTCCACTTTTTCTTCCCGTGTACGGATTTTTGAAAATATAACTATAGACCAATTTACAGTATATTATATTTATTTTATTATATAAATACAATATATTTGATTTAATATAATCATTTAATATATATATTTAATTAGTAGCTATTAGTAGTATCTGGTAGTATGTATTTATATGCGCATTTGATGACTATAAATAGATCAATTTTTGTATTGCTGCGCATGCGCAGAAATTTAAATTATTCAAATCACGGAAGAAGCGCGGAAGGTTATGTTATCTTCGAATTATATTGCTGTTTTCCGACATGACATTCTTTTGTTCATCTTAAGTAGAGCTCTGATATATACTTCATCGCGTTATAACCTTTATAAAATGAGTAAAAAGTTAAAACTTGATGTCCTTACAAAGCCAAGGTCCTTACGATCTGAAAATAAAGGTGACAGTAAAGATATATCTACAACATCAAGGTATTTTGGTAATAAAGATACTTCACCAAAAAAAGTTGTGAAGAAGAAGCATACACCAGTTAAAATAAAGCATGAAGAAATGAAAGATGCAGCTGACTCGAAAAATAGTGAAATTAAAATTGAAGATTTACAAAATAAAACTGTGAAAAACAAGCGTACACCAGTAAAGATAGAATATGAAGAAATGAAAGATGCAATTGAGTCAAAACCCAATGAAGTTAAAGTTGAAGATTTGCAAGATGGAATTGTGAAGAATGAGACCCTAGAAGATAAATGGATGCCATTAAATTGGCAAACTATTTTAGAAAATGTTAAGGAAATGCGAAAACATAAAACAGCACCTGTAGATGAGATGGGTTGTCACAAATGTATAGATCCAAATGCTACTGCCAAAGTTGCTAGATATCAATCATTAATAGCATTGATGCTCAGTAGTCAAACTAAAGATCAAGTTACTCATGCTGCCATGCAAAGATTGATTACTTATGGTTGTACTCCAGAATTAATATCAGGTACTCCTGATGATACTCTTGGAAAACTTATATATCCAGTTGGGTTTTGGAAGGTATAATTTATATCTTAGTAATCGCTTGAACTTAATATTGTGGTTTGTTAATATTTAATTATTATGTAAGTAAGATATATTAAAATAGTATAGAATCATGAAAAAGGTTTTATTAGTTCTTAAAGAAGTAAAGAATTACTTAAATAGTATGTCAGACCAAAATAATTTTACTTTTCAGAGAAAAGTACAGTATATTAAGAAAACTTCAAAAATTTTAATTGAGAAATACAATGGTGATATTCCTAGGACTCTGAAAGAGTTATGTGAATTACCAGGTGTAGGTCCAAAAATGGGACATATATGTATGCAAATAGCATGGGGTGAAGTTTCTGGTATTGGAGTGGACACACATGTACATCGTATTTGTAATAGATTAGGATGGGTAAAGAAACCAACTAAAATACCAGAAGATACTCGAATTGCAGTGGAAGAATGGCTTCCCAAAGATCTCTGGAACGAGGTAAACTATTTACTTGTTGGATTTGGACAAGAAATTTGTTTACCACGATTTCCTAAATGTGATGAATGTCTAAATAAAGATATATGTCCATCTAGCACAAAAAGCAGTATGAAAAAAAAGACATAGTATTGTAAAAATGTTTATTATAATTTATATTTATTTACAATATTTATTAAAAGAACTTTGTTAGATGATTTAATGATTTAACTTTTTTTTTAATTTCCCACTACGTTTCTTAGCTTTTTCAACTCTTTTACGTTTTCTCATACTCTCTTTCTTATTTTTTTGACGTTCCATTTTCTGTTTTTGTTGGAATGCTTTACTCCTCTTCATTTGTTTCAATGCAGCTCTTTTTACTGCTTTCTTTAAATCTTTTCTATTGTCAATTTGCTTCTCTTTTACATTTTCTTTCAAACTTTCAGTTTGTTTTCTTTCATTTAAAGGCATCCCTACAATTTCTTCGTCATTTTCAGAATCTTCATCGCTCTCTTCTTTCTCATTACTTTCCACTTCATCAGTTCCTTTATTTTCACCGATTAATGCATTCTTCTCTGCTAGATCTGCAACATTTAATTCCAAAATACTGACAGTATGTCCTTCTGTTTCATATTCTTCTTGAGATAATAGTTGTTGAATTTCAGGAATATCACGGCTTGATAATAGCTTTTTATAACGTTCTCGTGCCTGTAAAAGCAATACTTATATTATTATTGCATCACAACGAAATTCATATGAATACTTTCCTCATGTTTAATTCTTTTCCGTTCTTCTTTTAATTGTTGTTGCAACTCGTCTTTAGCTTTCTGTTGCCTTTGCAATTTCCTTTTACGAAACCCCTTCAGAAATTCTCTGCATTTGAAAGTATAAAATGTACATATGACTTATAATTTATATAATCCATAATTGATATTAATATAAGTACCGTCTCTTGTTCTCATCAAATACAAGAGTAATCTTCTTGCGTTTCTTTGGCTGATTTCGCGTTCTATTCACATTGAGTAATTTCGGTTGCATTTTTATATGTGGCGCCATGTGCACGTGTGAATATATATTAGTTCTAGGTTATATCGGTAAGAATTATATTTTACAGTTTTTTAGATTGTCTACATGATAAAAAATAATATAAAATAATAATTGAACTAATATAAAAGCAAGATTATTTAAAATTTTGTTATTAAATATTCTATTAATTTAAGAAAATGATCAGAGAGCGTTCGTAGATGTAAACAGAATTTTGCAAAATACACTTCATAATTTACATAGGAGATACTACAAAATTAAAGATTAAATATGTATAAAATAGAAATTTTTGAAAGCTTACTGTATACGTCAATACTGTTCACTTAATAAATAGAAACTTTATCAGAAATATTGTTAAAATTTTGAAGACACATATATTACAAGTATAAGGTGTACTACAATATGCTACTTAAGAAATCACTTATAAAATAGTTATAATTCAAGGAAGATTATGTATATTTTATTTCATAAATATTTTCTTAATAAAGATTAAAAAGGATCGTTTATTTTTAAGCAAAGAAAAATGTATTGCACAAAATGAAAGTTAGTATCTTTTATTTGAAGCTTTTTTTACACTTATTAATGGTTTTTAACATAATTATTCTATAAAATTACCGTTTCTTTTTATTTATTTAACACAGTACTAAAATACACTCTAATAGTCTCGGTAGTCTGTTACAAGAGATATCAATGTCTCTTTATAAAGCCACTTATGGTGGCAGCGATGGTTAGCTAACAAAGTGAACACCCTGGTCAGTAAACACTGCGTTACTGGTATTCAGGTTATAATTTAATTATATTAATACACTTTGTATTATTGAAATAACGTTCATAGATAGTACATCCTAAGGTATCTATCTTAAAATACTCAAAATATCATAATTTAACGTGTTTTAGTCGTATCTTCCACAATTGTGTTAATTACATACGAATAATACTGGAGCAAACATAGCATGGAAATGACTTTATGAAACCATCCTATAAAATATCTAATTGCGCATGCGTAAGAAGTCCTTTACATGAAAAGAATCCCCCAATCTAGTAGGACGTAATAGCATCGGAGAGAACAGAGGTGGAAGAAAGCATTGGTTATTTACGGCGAGAATGTATCGGGTGTAAATGATTGGTTCCTTTCACGAGGAGATCCGTCGGTAGGCGGGTAGTCATAGGGCGGGGGCTCTATTGATTTAAATTTGGTTTGCCGGTGCGCGTGTCAATAGTCAACACAGTGCCGCGAAGAGCGCGCGCTCAAGCATCTACTCTTTGCTGATCGTGTTCTGCGGACTAAAAGGTTAGGCCCTTTGCGGTGCGGTCAATAAAAGATATGTCGTCTAATACGAAAAACGATACGAACGAGAATGCGGAGAGTTTAAATGGACCCTTCCGTTTCCAGAGTGTTGTGCCAAAAGAAAGGTCAGTTTTGTACCGGCAATTTCTGGTTCATATCAATTCGTAGAAACTTCGGTGCGGTCACCAGGGACAATATCGCGATGAAGTGTTGTACGAGAGCGTGGATACTGCTAAATTACTTGCAGCCACGCCTCGAACCCAGCACTAGCTGACTCATCGGCAGATGTTGCGAATCTAAAGCACCCCTCGTACTATTCGAGCGTGAAAGAGAAAAGAAATCGATCGATTTTTTTCCATCTTGTGACAATTGTGACCTCCTTTATGAATATCACGACCTGTTTGTGTGATAAAAAACAAAAACATCGGAATGATTCATTTCTTTTATCATTTTTGTTATTACTTAGTATTTTTGATAATGAAAATTTCGATTCATTTACCGGGTAGGAACTTACTATATGAGAGGCTAATACTGTTTCTGTTCCTACCGATTGGTTCTTGACCAGTCACGTGGTGTGAGGAACGCGCGCGCCAAGGATGTACGAATCTCTATTCGATTTTTCTTTTATCTTTTTCCAAGACAAAATTCCAAATGGTGACAGTATGTGTCAAATAACCATATCTTTTTAAATTTTTAAAGGCAAAAAGTTCTCAAGTGGAATGGTTGGGGATACAAAGACTCAGAATTTCGTATAAACCAAAAATATATCATCGAATTCACTGGTGATAGGTAAGTCTTATCAATATTTCAATCTTCATCTTTTGTTAATATTTTAGAAAATAATAATGGTAACTATAAATATTTATATATCTAAAAGATGATTGAACTTTATACATAAATTGTTTTACTTGTTTTGTGCATAGTTAAATAAAAAAAAATTATTTACATATATTTTAATATTTCAATATGTTTATTTCTTACATATTATATTATAATATTTTTAATAATATTTTTTATCAGTATAAGAAATAAAATGTTAGTTGCCTACGTGTATGAAAGTAGATTATTTCGACTCTTTAAATTCGAAAAGATGTAATCAATTAATCTTTGTTTTAATTTTGTATGTTTTTATTTCCTACAATCTTTTATCAAAAACTTTAAAGATAATCAATAAGCTAATGAGAATTCTATAATGTTTATATTATACGTAAAGAAATATCAATGATATATTAGAGGGAAATGGTATAATCGTTTTTTCAAGATAAAGATAATGTTATAGAAACGAAATGTCTATTAATTTTCATATTAATTTACATCATTTTATAGAACTTAATTACTATTTTTTTTAAACATAACTTAATTTTAATTTGTTTACAAAAAACACACGTATAATTATGATGTTAGGTAACTATACTATTCCATAATTGAATAAGTAAAAGGTTGATTATGTTCTGAGAGTAGAATGACAAATAATTTAAGCTTATCATATAAGCAGATTAAGATACATAAAATTCAGTAATACTTGTTATCATGATATTAAATTTCTACATAGATCTAAATGAACCACTTTAATTTACTTAAGCACACATTTGGTTTTTTGTATTTAGCTCTTGCTTAATTAATATTCTAACGAATATTCGTTACAAACAACTTCAAAAACGGGTCGAATTTATACATCAATATACATCAACATTAATTTTATCGTACGATTGAGTTTTTTTTATTTCCTATTGTATTCAACGGTTTTAAAAGATTCATATCATTAATTTAACATTTGATTGTTCGATTCACTTAAATGCAAAACTATTATTTATTCGATATTCATCATGTTATTTATGTTAAAAGGAAGAAGCAAATAGTTAATCTGTATAATATTTATTTTTCTACATTTAATTTATAATCTGTAATGTTTAATCTGTAGTAAGAAATCGAGTATTTTGAGAAGATCAATCACTTTACTTTAACTTATAGCAAAGATCCACAACCTGGACATTTAAAAAATTATGAAATTTTTTATCAATTTTTTTACCACCCAAATTGACTCTAAGAGGGTAAAATGATCTCTGAAAATTCGGCTATTTTTCGATTTTGTGTTATAATTCGCAAATTATAAAAGATAGAAAAATAGTTTTCAAACAGAAGTTGTTTCTTTTAATGAGGAATACTGTATGGTAAAAGATTTGTCAGTTAGTTATATAATTAGAAAGAATTTATAAACAAAAAATTAATAATTTTTCTAAAAATTTCTGTTTTAGCGTAAAATCTTAATCGGTAGTTTAAATAATTACGAAACAGCATAAAAGACAAATACTTTCTTTTAAATACAAATACAAGCTTTATTGTATTGCACAGTTACAAAAGTAAGGTAATTTATATTATATACTTCTGTCTCTTATTACACAATAAGTAAATATATCAGATGGAAATAAAAGAAAAGAATAGAACTGCAGGTATAACATATCTTGGTAAGAACTTGTCATTATTAACATGATTGTCAAACTTCTCTTTTATTCTTTCTCGTAGCAAATAATATAGATGTTTAATGAGCAATTAAAGAAGTAAATATATAAGTAAGCAAGTTATTTGCACTATTTGTACATTTTCATATTTTCCGATGTAATATATAGTGACTATATATCTATAGTGACCATGAGTCTGCAAAATATGTAGGAAGAAAACCATGATATTATTCACATAATCAAGCTGTCCTCGTTGTTTAGTTTCTCTTCCCTCCTCCTTTCCCGTCTCCTTATACTCCCTCTTCTTATACATTTTCCTTTTGTACATTCTACTGTATGCGCATGCTTTGGCATTTAGTTTTTCCTTCAGCATCTTCTCTATCTCCTCTGGTTTCCTCTCCACTCCTAGCCCGTCCAGTTATTCTAGCAATTCCTCATGCACTTTTACGTATATGAATAGACACTTAATGAATAGGTAAATAATTTCGAAAATGCAAATATCATGTGAATTGTATTATGAATTATTCTTCATGATGATGAAATTCCGCAAAAGAATGTTTAAGACAATCTTATTGTGAGAAAGCGAAATCTACTGGATTTTCAGCATAATTTTTTGATTTCTTTTCTATCGATATAATATTCACTTTTATACCACGAGTAAGCAAGTATGTACATACATCGTAATACTTTGATGATGAAAATAGAGATGAAATAAGAAACTGTACTTTAATGATATCAATCATCGCAATTAAATAATATTACAAGATCGGAAAATATTCATATAAAGTTCTTCGTTATGCGGAACTACATATATCAGTTACATTATTCCTGTATTCTATATTATGAATATTTCAGCATGTTGATTGCAACATGATACTATTTTGTAATGTAAATTAACAGTGTCCAGATCATGACGTCGGTAACGTCCGAGATTCTACATTTAATAGATATACATTTGTTAACCATTCGTTGAACAGTTCTTTGGTTAACTTTGTAGATGTGGAGGCCACTATATCAACATTCCTTTGTCGAAACAAAGATTGTTGTACACGTGGAACAAAATTACCATTCTGTTCTTTTAGGACAATAAAAAGCAGTTAAATAAATTTCCCAGAAGTTGATATTATGTGGAGTAGAGTATAACTGTGTGTTGTAGCTGTTATAGCTGTATAACAGCCATAACCGTTTTTATCCTTGCCTAGATAAAGTACAGCCATAATGTAATTCTATCTAATCCGCTTTCATCAACATTGATTACTGTACAGCACGTATTGTCCGATATTTCTAGTATGAGGTTTTACATTATTAAAGAAAAAGACGAAACAATTTCATTTAACTGCCTGGTATCAGTGCCATATAATCGGATAATAAATTTGTTTACTTTTTTTGACGCTATTCTATTCTATTAGTTGTTTTAAGTTTTCTTAAAATTGAAAATTCAAAGTTTGAAAAATTTTAGCTTTTAAATTTCTCGAACCTATTTTTTCATTAGCTTCTAGTGTCCATCTTCAAAAGCTCAAATCACGAATAACAGCATGAGTGTTAACAAACTTGTTATAAACATATTCAGAAATTTTTAACAATTTTTTCCACCGTGCTCCCCGTCTATTTATCGTCTCTTTCCATCTAATAATTTAAATAAGGCAATTATACATAGATACAAAACAGATAGATAACTATATAATTATATACTTATACAATTGTTAAAGAGATGAAACTTTTCAAAATTTATGCCTGGGAGTGTCTAGGGAAAATCGCGTCCTCTTTCCACTTTTCTAAAATGCAACAACATTAATTTTGTATTCTAAAGTCACAATATCTCCTTGTTCTGGTACACACTCATCTTCTTAGACCTCTATCGTTTCTGAAAGTTCTTCGCGTACACCTCGATATATATTATCCATAAATTCTACAGAATGTGGTTTAAGCGGTTCTACAAATTAATACAATAAGCGTATCTTTTATTATATCTTGTAAGTCGATTTCTCTTCCCATTATAATATCTCATTATATTGTTATTATCCACAATTTTGAACGTAATCATAAGTAAACGAATTATATTTGCAGGATTTACGTGAACCATTTTTATACTATCGTTACAGAGATATACTTAGATACACTTACTTATTGTTGATACCTATATTACTGTACTATAGCACGTTACAAAGAAACCAATATTTTTTATTGTTAATTTGTTTTCACTAGACAAATGCTAACCCTGGACGCTGTACTGAAATGAAACTAACAAAGTGTGGAATCATTTATTACTTATTATTTTACTTATTGTTTATTACTATTTTACTTGCAGTGCCCATTTAAGCATACGTCGTTAATGCTACTAATTCTTGGAAATAGAACTTCGACGTGAGCTTCGAGCATGCCGAATGAGATAAAGTGTTAAACGAAACTTGACACCAATCCTTATCGATTTTTTCGAGCAAATATCGATTGACGCCCAAGTCCACGTTTGCACGTGCCGAATATCAGTATCTCTCTCATATCCATCCCTTCTCCTTTCTTTAGTTGAATTCACAGATGTCACTTCCTCAGATAAGTGTCCATATCTAGTCTCGACTGTAAACACTAAAATAGACATTGTATGTTTACTTATTATTTATTACTTTGCCGTTGGATAAGTTAGTCCGTATATTTTACTTTGTTTCGTATAATTGAATGCATACCTGCGTTATATGATGCGTCAGGTGCATACATGTGCACCGAAAATTTTTTATTGCACGTGCAGCATATCATAGTATGTGAAATTGAGAAGTTCTTCGATTGTCGAAGAACACAATTCAACAATGCAACAAAGGTTGTATTTATATTAAAAAAAACTATGTTTTTTATGTTGTTTCATAATTATTTAAATCGTTCATTAAGATTTTACGCCAAAGAATAAGTTTTTTGAAAAATTATCAATTTCTTTCTTTATAACTTTTTGTAATTATATAAACAAATGATAAATCTTTGATAATTATGTGTTTAGGAAGCTACCGGCATCTTGCATTTCGATGTATTTTTTATATATAGTCGGGAACATTCTGAACAACATTTGCCTATACACGTAATCGGCTCTCGGCCATAGTTTCTAAGATAATTTTAAAAATACAGTCGGTAGCTCATAATAAATTCTGCTTATAATTATGCGACCATGAAAACGTATACATTAGCGTTAGTTGTCTCATCGTGGCCATGGGATTAAACACCTTAGGATTAACACCTAGCCCACTTATATAAACTGTAAATATTGGTGAATACGTTGCCACGGATGTACAATTGTATCCGACAAGTCTTTTGCATATATCTCGGAAACTAAGCCCGAGCAGCGGTACATGCAAACAAGTAATTCAAAATTTTGATTTTTATAATATATTAAAAAATCACCGAAATATAAGATGGTTGCAGCTTTCTAAATAATTATCAAATCTTTTACCAAACGATAGTCTTCGTTGAAAGAAAGAAACAACTTTTATCTAAAAGCTTTTATAGTTTAATTCTTATAGTTTGTGAACTATAACATAAAATTGGAAAATAGTCGAATTTTCAGGAGTCGATTTTACTACCTCCTTAGAGCGAATTTGGGCAAGAGAATAAAATTGCGCATATGGATTTCGAAATAATTCTAGAACTGATAATTTAAATCTAATATCACATTAAAATATTAAAAATATCCAATTATGCGTCTTTTATTATTCATTTTTATTCTATAGCTGCTTACTAATAACAAATTATGATATACCTAAATTTTACATTTGAAAATTACATTTTACAAAAAATCGTGTTTTACAAGTTTTGTGCAATATTTTAAGAGAAAATGTGGTTTGTGTCAATACTTTGATTCATCACTGTATATATTATTTGGTGTTAAATTGTGAACTAAAGAAGACGAATTAACTCGTCACTCAGAGCCTTAATCTTTTAAATATAATAATTTCTTTATTTGTAGGTTCTAATGTTCTATTTTTGAATCACTTGTTTCGTTCGTGTCATAAATATGTATTATTGGACAATGAATATTATTTTCGAAACTTGTATATTCTATGTAATCGTCGCAAGTTCGCGCAACTAAGAAACTGTTTCTTATTTACTTTGTTGGTCTCGAAGAACGCAGTTACACTTACCATTTTCTACCCAGCAAATTGCTTAACAAACGTATGTGGTATAAGCGAGCAAAAATATAAATATAAAAATACATATTCTCTTTGTGCGTTTACTGATTTTTGTTTAAAATGTTTAATTAATTTTCATTCATTATTGAAAATAAAGCGAATATAAACATTTCATAATGAAATATTATAAAACATAACTGAAACCCTATCCTTTGTGATATTTCATTAAAAGGAAAAAGGAAACATTGTTTAGATTGGTTATGACCATCAGGAACGACGTTTAACTTCTGAGAATGATTAAATTCAAATGCAATCATCATGATAAGATACGCTGATTAAACAATTCTAAATATAATACTTATAGTATCATGCAGTACGAGACATTTCACTTTAATCTATTAACTTGCAAGTCATAAATCATTCATGATATCATTCTAATTATAATAGTTAAATAAAATCAATCATGACAAAACACATCATTATGATATTTAAGTGAAACCAAAATAAAATAGAAATGTAGAAATATTTTATAATGTAGTTTCTTAAAATTGAATAAATTATATACGGTTTAATTTCATCCATCATCATACATCTTACGTCATTTCGTGTTTTACATATACATAATTTAAATTCAAAACTCGAAAATGGAATTAATTACTTTTAGTATTTCAATATGACTATTCAAATTTTTTAAATCAAATTTTTAATTAATTTTGATTAATATAAATTTTATTGCTAATATTTAGTACTTAACAAATAACCATTTTATATATTTTATTTAATGCCTTTGCCTATTAATTTAATTAAGAAGTTCACTGACACAAAAACCAAATTTTCATAATTACATAATCTTATAAGTAATCCAAAATATTATATTTTTCTCCCAAAAAATTAACTTGTCTATACTTCTTGTTGATCCATTTTTTAAGTATTGTTATTACTGTACAAGTAAATATCGAATTAATTTAATATCAATATATTTTATTCTTTTTTGCAATGTTTTATTACTTATGCTAATAAATGAAATATTTTTGCAGATATCCGATTGGAAACAAGCAACTTCCGTATTTCACGCAATGGGTAAAAGACATGTTTGGTATAGATCCGACCCAAAGAAATGTATCTCAATCGATACCGACAAATCTACCAGAACCGATCATTTCGTTGAAAGTGTTGGAAGCGATTCAAGAATTAAATATCGAATATTCCTTGAAGGACATCGATCGGTTGGTTAGAGCACATGGGCATACACTTCGGGAAATTTATCTCCTCAAACATGGATCGTTCGATCGAATACCGGACATAGTTCTCTGGCCAAGTGAGTAATTTCAAATTGTTATATTATATTTTTAGTGATCTAAAATAACCTATCAACGTGTTTAATTATCGTATTAGTGATACAGTTCATTTACTTTCACCTGATAGTAATATGTATTAGTATACACTGTATGATGTAGTTTTTGATCTAAAAAACATGATCTAGATAATAATTACCTATTAGAAATTATCTATGTACTTACTATGTACATTTTGCGTATTACATTGCAGTTCATATCGTATTCCTTGTGACAATATATACAAAAATCATCTGTTAAAAATTATCAACTCATTTTTATCTTTTCAGGTTCATTTGTTTTTCTCTTTTTGTTTGTCAATTTCTTTTACCTACTATTATTAATTGTAAAACCATTACTACTACGGTAATTCAATAAATTAATGTAGTTACTTTCAAAACTAATAAGCAATAAGATCAAAACACTTGTAATCAAAATAAATTTCATAATTTGCACAGCATGTCAATATAATGAAAAATAATTATCAACTGCTTGTTAGAAGTAAATATAGATAACATACGTGCAGATTTCTCTTAGTTCATATTCTTTTTAAATTCAAATGTTTCACTAACTAATTCATTTAAATAGAAATTTAATATATATTTACATTCTTTTGCCATTTGAAGTGAGATTTACTGTTTAAAGTTTCTTTCATTTATTTAAAGCACGTAATAAACTAAAAGCTAGCTTCAACTAAACGTAATTACCTATGTATAGAGTATGTATATGTATGAAGTGAGTTGAATATCGAGTAGATAGTCTACAAACTTCTCAACCTTGACTTAGTTATATGTAGATGTGTAGTCTATAATTTCCGGAAAACGTTTCTATGTTATATCATGAACTGCGCGAATAAGTGATATTAAACGAATACCTTATATACGTATAAATGTGAAACGACACAGTGAATATTTGCTTCATCTTTTCAATTATTATACACGTCAAAATTACTCTTTTACAAGATAGTGTAAGGAATTAGGAATTAGTATAGTTAGAATTAGTATAGGAGACATAGTCAACGAAGAAGGAAAAGATAGAGTTGTAGAGACTGGGCGACGAAATCGGAAAAGAAGAGAAAGGGGTGAGCGAAACGAAAGGGGGTATTTAGTTAAGTAGGTAAATCAGGCAATTAGATAAAGATTTATGCAATATATAAAAGATAATAGACATATATAATAGTTAATAGTTAGAGATAGATAGATGATAGACAGTAGATATATGATATATAGATTGTAATAGAAAATTAAGGATTGAATGAATGAACGGATGTGTGCGTAAATTGTAGCTGAATCAGTGAAAATGCAAGGCAATAGGGAAAATAATTGTGTACCGAGTTCCTTTCTCGGCCGGAAGGCTAAAAATAAACTATACTACTATAAAATTGTAAAATTTTTGTGCCATCATTTTTATTTACTCTTCATTTCCATTTCCTTTGCTACTTAAAAAATAACCTCTCGTTTAATGTCACTTTAATGTTTTTTACATATATCAGTGTTCGTATTATATTATGTCCTGAAATGGATTGATATTTAATCTTTTGAATGCTTTGAGTGAGAATAGTACTTGCCTACAAGTGAATATATTCCCTGAGTATGACTAATTTAGCTCCTCTATACGGCACAGTGGGTAGACATACCTACATACACATATTTATTCATGGTCCATTACGTAATAATCATATCATCATGCACTTAGTGTTATTGAACAGATTCGGAGAACAAAACATAAATGTTTTATTATTGCTTATTTTTTTAAATTCATAAATGTTTTATTCTCGTCTATTCCTTTAAATTCATAAACCTGTTTTATTATTGTTTATTTGCCTAAATTCGTGAATGTTTCACTACTACTTATTTTTTAAATTCTTGATATAGTAGGAGTAATTAGTAATGTAATATTGTCGCAAATCTGCAATCTAATACTAAATTTGATATGTAATACCGTAAATAATATTTAGTTGCAGCATGTCTGTGAAAATATAGTATGTGTTTGAAATAATTCGAATTTGAAATACATATTTTTCTTAACTGCATCGAATTTGTTGTAATTTCAATTTTGTTCAAATATTCCAAATTATTAAGAAGTTAATTTTCTTCAAATTGTTAGATCACAAATTAGATTACTGTTTCTTAGATTACAAGATATATATATATATATATATATATATATATATATATATATATATATATATATATATATATATTAAAGGAAGGGCGTCATTATTGAATAGGGCCGAACAAGGTCATAAATCAAAATTTAAGTTTTCTCAAATTTTTCTTAGGTTACAAAATATGTCAAAAAGTTGACATAATTATCGAGAAAACCCTAACAAATCGGAAGCTAAAATGCTTTGTCTTATAACAATGACATCTGTGTCTATGCATTTCCAGAGTGCCACGAGGACGTCGTAAAAGTAATTAAATTGTGTGCTCGATATGGATCAGTCTGTATTCCATTCGGCGGAGGAACGAGCGTAAGCGGTGCTGCC
Organism: Bombus soroeensis; assembly: GCA_014737365.1. Classification (NCBI taxonomy): domain Eukaryota; kingdom Metazoa; phylum Arthropoda; class Insecta; order Hymenoptera; family Apidae; genus Bombus; species Bombus soroeensis. The sequence continues at coordinate 3,828,332 of JACXIL010000171.1, forward strand.
TCGTGTCCGACGAACGAACGGCGAACGATAATATTGTTGGACACTTCGCAAATGAATAGAATACTGTGGATAGACAGGGAAAACCTAATTGCTTGTTGCGAGGCTGGTATTATCGGCCAGGACCTCGAAAAGCAGCTCCGACTACGAGGTCTGACTTCTGGTCATGAGCCCGATTCTTACGAATTTTCTAGGTACACCATATTATATTAAAACAGAAAGTCCGTTTTATTCGTTTGCAACAAATATTTGTTTAGTATATTAACTGTTTGAATACAAACACGTGTAATTTTACGACGTTTTATGCAATGTTAGTATATGTATAATAAGAATCGTCATAGCTAATAAGCTATAAAGTTCCTTTTTTGAAACCTTTTATTGCCTATTTTTGAAAGAACGTATATGGAAAAAAATGAACATAGAAACATTTTAATTAGCGTACTTTTCATAGAATGCCTTATTGCGAACTGCTCTTCTGAATTTGACTTTCGTCTTCTTCTTCTTCCTGTTTTGTTTAATTGTAAATGTAAGATAATTGTTCTGTTTTTAATATAATTTTTTCTGTTCCATATCGTTATCCTTTTTTTATTTAAGAGATAGATTAAAGTTTATAACACAGTAAACTATAAAATGTAAATCCTCCTAAGTAATATTAAATGGCAAGTATCTTTTATATTCAATTGGACTATTCTTAACTTCTTTGAATTAAAATTAATTCTCACTGGAGTGATTTACTGAATACTAATTACGTTACATTTAATAGTGCACGTCAGAGAATTGTTGGAGAAGGTCATGATCATACTAAATGTCGTGAAAATTGCAGGTGCTTGTATTTTAGTATAATTAAAAGTGTACTTATATTCTTTGCATGAGAAAAGCTACACAATATTCTAGTTTCATTTAAAGAATTAAAAGTTACTTCATAAAATAAAAAGCACAAAGAAGCTATCACTTACGTTTCATCTCACATTTCTATGAACAATCTTTCGTGCAAACATCGTATGCACAGGTACACGATAAGAAAAGTATGTCAAATAGTTATTTACATCAAGTGCAAGACTACTAGCCGCATGATCGATTTTATTTCTTGAAAGAACAGTTTAGGTGGATGGGTTGCAACAAGGGCGAGTGGCATGAAAAAAAATCGATATGGGAACATCGAAGACCTAATTGTACGAGTGAGAATGGTTACCGGTAGAACGGATGATCCAGAAATAACACTCGAAAGAGGTATATTGGTACCAAGAGCTTCTTGTGGTCCTGACTTTGACCATGTGATCCTTGGTAGCGAAGGAACTTTGGGCGTCGTTACGGAAGTGGTGATCAAAGTTAGACCATTGCCAAAAGTAGTCAAATATGGTAGCATAGTTTTCCCAAATTTTCAAGCCGGTGTATTAGCGTTGCGTGAGGTAAAATTTTATTAATTTAATAGCGATATGTATAATTTAAATTTAAATGCTATTACTTTGTTGCTATTATTATATAATATTTATTTCTAGAGAATATCTATTATATATTCCAGTTTTATTATTGTTATTCTTTTTTGGATAGTTGAAATTAAAAAAGGAATGATACAACTGTAGCTTTATTTAAATTTTCTTGTTCTTGAATTCTTTTTGAAACTTGACAAACTTTCTTGGTTATTAAGACATTTGACTTAAATTGACATTGAATATATTGCAGTTGTTTCTTATAAAAAAGCTGTACCATTTTTATGAACAGGTAGCTAAGGAACGATGTCAGCCGACTAGTATACGATTGATGGACAATGAACAGTTCCAGTTCGGTCAGATGTTGCGACCAGAATCTAGTTGGAGTGATTTAATTTTGCAAGGATTAAAACAAGCTTACATTACTAGGATAAAACGTTTCAAATGGGATCAAATATGTGTCGCTACCTTATTGTTCGAAGGTAGCTCGACTGCCGAGGTGGCAGCACAGGAACAAAAGATTTACAACATCGCGAAGCAACACAATGGTATTCCAGCAGGAGAAACGAATGGTGAACGAGGTTACCTTTTAACATTCGTTATAGCTTATATCCGAGATCTGGGTCTCGAGTACTACGTTTTAGCTGAATCATTTGAGACGTCCGTCTCCTGGAATCGTGCGTTATCGTTGTGCAGGAATGTGAAATCTCGTGTGATCAGAGAGTGTTATTCACGTGGTGTCGAACAATACTTTATCTCTTGTCGTGTTACACAGACTTACGACGCCGGTTGTTGTGTGTACTTTTACATGGCATTCAATTACAAAAATCTTCCGAACCCGGTAGAAACATATGAGACTATCGAGCACGTTGCACGCGAAGAAATTCTTGCAAACGGTGGTTCTCTGTCTCATCATCACGGTATAGGAAAATTACGTTCTTGTTTTTACGCGGATGCAGTAGGAAAAGTGGGATTGTCCCTTTATAGAGCTGCCAAAGCACACTTGGATCCCCATAATATATTTGCGGCCGGGAACTTGGATCCGAAATGTGTATCGAAACTATGAGGTGAACATGAAATTGTGATAATTGCAACTTATCACATTGGAAAGCATTTTAAACAGAAAAAAGAAGACAAAAAGACAATTAACATTGCCATTTTTATCAATTGATATGTTGTGGTGGTATACAGAAACGATGATAAAGGAAGAGACTAGTATAATATAAATAAACACATCACAATGTTGTTTGGTACAAATACGGAATTGTAATTGTATCAACATTTTTATAAGTTATTATAAATAAACAGGACTCGCTTACTCATAGTACTTAATCAATATAATCCGTAACTTATTTATCTGAGTTTCTTTCTTCCTTATCTTTTCTTTTTTGTAAGTAATTCGTATATCCCTTTATATATCCATTGATTATTTGTCATTCTCAGTCCATAAAATTAAGATTACTGTTTTGCTATCAGGTCCGATTCATGTATGTTTTACAAAGTGATTATCTTAAACACATGTAACTCTGTTAAATAAATGTACTCGATGATACTGATGTATAAAACCATAAGCTCACTTTAAAGTAGATAGAAATGACTGAATGTCATATTCATCGTCATATTGTTGTTGTTCCCATAGTTCAGGGAGAATTTCTAAGACAGAACGACTAATGCCTGGAACCTCACTAATTTTAGACGTGGCATCATCATCCTGTATTTCTGATTTTTTTTCTTTGCCATTGTCCAGTGAAAATAAGTCAAGTAGCTATAAAAAATTGTTACAAATAAAATCTATTATAAATTGAAATTTCTTTCATAATTAATTATAGCATATTTCAAGAATTGTTTTGTATTATATGCGTGTGTATTTACATCTACTTAAAGCTTTATTGTAGAATTAAAATGAGGAATATGAAGTAACATAAAAAAAGTTAAAACACGAAAAAGATAAAAATATCAGGGTTATATATAATATATTTTTGTAAAAAAATAAATTTATTAGTTTATTACAAAACTTTTATTGTTGAAATAGCTATAACTATGCAAGTTAATAAATTTATATTTATATATTTTACCTGATCAGTTGCCATTGTTTCCAGAGATGCATTTTCTGTTGAAATTACAGTATTTGCTGTGAGAAGTTTGAATTTCTGCAGTCCCATGATCTTTTCCTCTACTGTCGATCTTGTGATTAACCTGTATACGTTCACTACTTTCTTTTGACCAATACGATGTGCTCGATCCATCGCTTGAAGATCCTTCATAGGATTCCAGTCATGTTCCACGAATATAACAGTATCAGCACCAGTTAGATTCAATCCAAGACCACCGACTTGAGTCGTTAACAGAAGCACGTCTATCGACGGGTCTGCGTTAAAACGTGTTACTATGGAATGCCTTTGCGTGGTTTGTACACTTCCATCGAGACGAAGATATGTAACAGTAGGTAAATGTGCACAAAGAAGATCTTTCTCCACGATATCTAGCATTGCTTTCAATTGACAAAAAATTAAAGCTCGATGTTGGCTCACTAACTGTTGCTCCTGCGGTGGTTGATTATCTGATGTACCATCAGTAGTTACAGAATTGCGGTTTTGTTGTCGCTGTGGCTGTCCTATGCCACAATCTAATAATAATTGTTTTAATGCAGGTAACTTGGCTGCATATTCTATCTCGGATAATGTGCTCTTTCGTTGTTTCAATGTATTACACACCTAGAAATAAAATAATTGTCAATTTAAAGTTACAAGTAAAATATCTTAACGAATGTCATGTTGATACTAACAGTTGCGTATAACGGATGTCGTTGATTTAATACTAATTTGGGATGATTACAAACATTACGCAGATATCGTAATGCTTCAAAGACACTACAACTATTATTTCCAGTTGAAGTGCACGACGTAGCGGATAATAAAGTGGCAGAACGTCGAGTATGGAAATCTTCGTATAGCGTACGTTGTAATGACGATAAGTCGCAATAATAGTCTTGTGTAATTTTTGGTGGTAAATCTTTGAGGACATCTTCTTTATTTCGTCTAAGTAAGAATGGCAAAACCTGGACAATGCAAAATTACAAAAAGTTGTAGATAATTTAACAAATATATTCAATTATTAGTAAGATTAAAAAATAAGATACAATGCATATGAGAAAGAAAATTACTTGTCTATGAAGTGCTTCCATTGCTAAAGCTCCCGCCTCTTGTTCTTTTGGGCCAGCTTTTGGTTCTCTACAGGCTAGTATAGGACGTGAGTACTTTGCCGCAAATTGTTTCTCAGTACCCAGGAAACCTGGCATTAAAAAGTCAAACAAGGACCATAATTCAAGTACATCGTTTTGTATTGGTGTTCCCGAAAGTATAAGTCTGTGATTCGCATGCAATCGTTTAGTTGCCTTAGCACTTTTTGTCTTTCCATTTTTAATAATGTGACCTTCGTCGAGCACACAGTAATTCCATTGACAAGTTTCGAAATAATCGATATCCTTACGGATTATTTCATAACTTGCAACGATGAGTTTGTGATAAGTAACCATTGGACGTAATTTTTCACGCTCAGGTGGGGTGCCAACATATTGTAACACTGAGAGATCTTTGGTTTTGAAGAACTTTTCTGCCTCATACACCCAATGACCAGTTAGAGTTGGCGGACACACTACCAAGCTTGGTGGAGCATGAGGATTACGATGATGATCTAAAGCTAGTATACAAAGAGTTTGTAAAGTTTTTCCAAGGCCCATGTCATCGCATAAAACACCATGAAGTCGATAACGATTCAAGAAATTTAACCAATTTAAGCCCTGTTGTTGATAAGAACGTAACTCTGCAGATACTGGAATCGGTAATACGGTATCTGGGATACTGCGTGGATTCAAAAGTTGTTCTAAGAACCGCCACTCTTGTGTTTTCTTTTCTCTAAAATATTTCAAAGATTTATGATGTACATGTTAAATTAACATTTGTTAGTAAAATTTAGACTTACATTAAATCTGGTGGATCTGTAATTGCACCAGGATCAAGGGGCAACAGTTGCACGAGTGTTGCGAATGTAGCACTACAAGCTAATCTTACAGCCTGATTCTGATCACTCATACGCCCAAGCAAAGGAACCATAAATAGCACAGCGTATGGAACGATATTAACACCTAAACTTTCGACAAGACATGCTAACGCTTCGGCTGCGCCTTGTTTTATTGAATCTACTTCGCTTGGTGCTGTTACAGTCGCTGAGTATATTTTCTCTCCACCAGTTGATTCTAGAAGTGGTATTACACGGCTTGTAATCTGCATTATTATCTGGAATACAATTTTTTGGGATTAAGATTTAATCATCAAACTGACGTCGAATATTATATTAACTTAAAGCATTACCTTTTCTGTATCTAATGTAGCTAATACAGCTATACATCTGGATGCCATGTGTCTGACCGCTTTGTAAGGATGAGCTAATAATTCACATAAAAATGAAAGGCATTCTAAGACAGGAGGCAGTAAGGCTTTATGAAGACTGGGAGCCATAACTTCTAAAACTTGTAAACCAAAAATTAGCTGATTTACTTCTTCTTGAATATTTTCACGACTAGTGATTTTGTCTTTTTCTCGTAATACGTTTGGTAATATTAGTTCCCAAAGATGCGGTAAACGTGTAGGTAATTGTGCACCAAATAGAGTAGCTACAAAAAACAATGAATATTGTAAATTTATATAACGCGTTTATATCGTATTAGAATGTTGTATTGCAAACCTATAGCGGTAAGTGCCAAAGTAGCTCCGCGACGACGTGTTCTATCAGCTTTAGCTTCAGGTTCTTCATAAGCAAGTAGTTCTTCTAAAGGAATTTCAGTTGTTGGTGGCCGGCCAGGCCCTCTGCCTCCACTAACTCCGCTGTTGGTTCCCCGATTATAAGCTATTCTTTCAGCATGTTTCTGTCTATTGCTTAAAGTAAGAATTCCGTCAAATAGATCTGTGTTTGTATTACAATTTACACGAGGTGTAAATTCAGTATCCGAGCATAGGAATGTACATAAATTGGTCGATATCTATGATATAAAGTTAAATTAAATTATTCAAAGAGAATATAATATCCGTTTATGTTAACGATATTATTTTCTATGCAAACCTTTGCATTAGGAGTAGGTTTTCTATCTACACAGAGATCAACTAAATACGACAAATGCTTTGCAGCCAGTTTTTGTAGTTCTTCATTTTCTTCACGTTTAATAGCTTCCATTAATGGTTTTATCAATGGGTTAAGAGGTTGTGGGGATGGAGGAAGACAATGTAACATTGTTGCAGCACCAGCGAGTGCTGCCGTTGACATAACATTATATGAAAGTTGCTGTGCTGCTATATCGGCAGCACCTATTTTTACTGCTCTCCGCCTTTCTTCTAAACTTTCAATCAACTTTGGCTTTAATTTAATTGGGTTAGAGCTGTTGCTAAGACTTCCACTAGGTCCTCCATAGCTTGTCGTATTACCCATGGCACAAAGTTTTGAAATTGGTTTCCCAGCAAGGATTGCAATTTGGTCGAGCGTCATCACTCCCGATGGTTCTACCTTGATAAGAACAGGCAGGTTATAATGTTTGAGAGTGGCAACGTAACCGCGACTGTCGTGTAACAGACGAGTAAAAGATGTGGCGATCTCATCGTAGTATACGTACTCGTTCAAACACTCCAATAGTCTCTTCCTTTTGAGAACAAATATATTATTACTGTATTGTATTAAATATAAGTAAGATAGGAAGATTTCATTTGATACCTTAAAATATCTGGTATTGTAGGTGGTTTCATGTTATTTATAGTCGCCCAATGAGACATCGTCAAACCTACAATGGTGCGTTGTAATGCTGAACGCGAATTCAGATGTGCCAGTAATACTTTAGCGTAACAAAGTGAAGGACTAAGTATATCTGGTGTGTAAGTAACACCTGGTGCTGGTTGTACTACGTAATGTGATAACAACCCTAACATTCGTGCAGCTCTACAACGAGCATGAATTAAGTTTGACTTCCTTATGTTTGGAGCTACAGTTTCGATTCCACCAATATAAACTTTTAATTCGGATATGGATTTTACATTTCCACCAACAGTATTATTTCCTCCGTTATTACTAGCATCTGATTGTCCGTCGCAAGTACCAGAAACTTGATTATTCTTAACTCCTTTATTAGGAGTGGTTATCATGAGTAAGTTCGGATTAAATGGCACGTGTTCCGGTTGCATAGCAAGGCAAAGCCATGTGCTGACAAGAGGACACGCTGCATGTAATAAAAGTTCGAGATCGCTTTGTACGACTAGATTTTCCCAAACACGTTCAGCTACATCTTGTATGGCAATTACGTGTTCTATTAACGCTCGTTGAAAAACATGACGGAGGGCCTCTTGCAATACAAATCCACCTCCTTCGCCCCATCGTTCTTTTTTATTCTCATTATGAGCACCATCATCTTCTGTTAATGTTTGTAATGTTTGTAAGGTGGCTTTACGTACACTGGAACTAGAATGACTAAGAAATGGCCATAATCGTGGTAAGACCTAAAACAACGTTATATTAATATTAAGGTTAAATAACAAAAAATAACGCTTCTATTAATATAGATCTTACCTGCGATAATGGCTGAGGTGTAATATAAGAGCGCGCCCAAGGTAATGAAAGTATGGCAGCAAGTAATTTCATAAAACTATTACATGCTGCTGCTAGATCATCTTGTTCACGTAAAAGTTCCCAAAGACGAATTACAATTGCTTCTAGTTCTGATGGTTTTAACAAACGTGGTAGAGCAGATGCTACTGGTATAAGCGCACTTGCTGCTGCAGCACCTACATCATCGACTGGATCGGAAAGACCTTGCATAGTAGCTGGAAATACTCTCGGTAGTATGTCGTCTAACAGATCATCTCGTATAGCAAGTAAATATTTGAGTGCAAGTAGCGCACCATGTCTTGCTTCCCATTCATCGGACTCCAACAGTTTTAGCATGACTGAAAGTATTCCTATAATTCCCCTATTTTTATTTTCATCATCTTTTTGATTTGGCACTAGTAATAAAAGAGATCCTAGTGCTTGAGCACATGTTTCTCGTACGGGCGCAACGACTTGGTCAGAAACAAAATCTCCGAATCTATCTAATCCTAAAACACATAGTAGTCTCAGGGCGGCATCAATAAGCCACTGATAATGACTTTCTGCCATTTTCTCTGCAGTTTGATTCTTCGATTTACCTGCACCTATAATAAATTTCAATTAATATTGTATTTTATTACTTTTTAAATGCAACTTGCAATCATTTTTCATACCTTTTCCATGAAGTTTTACAAGTTCACGTAAAGCAGTCGCTGCTCCGTGCCTTATTTCCCATTTTTGACTAAATAAATCTTGACAGAGAGATTCTGCAAATGATTCTAGAGGCCAAGTTATTACAGAATCCGGCCAGCAACCAGTACTATCTGGTACTCCATTGACTGATTCAGTCTGTGAATTATAATTAACGCCAACCTCTAACGAAATCAGTTCCTCTAATTTTATTCTTTTATTTAGAGATTCCCCTTCACTATTGATGGGAGATTGAGCATTTGAATTGTTGTGATAATCTTCGTTGTTACTACGATGGTCATCAGGTTCTCGTGAACGTTGTTTTGAAACCGACTGTCGTGCCTATCAAATAAATAATACTACATAAGAATATTTTACTATATTAATATCAATGAGAGCATATTAGTGACTCAATTATGTATTACCTTACGTCTAGCTCTATTCATTTCACGTCTACTAAGACCACTAGGTTGTTTTAGCGTTTCACTCACAGATACGTTAGTCTGTATATTTGATGTAGGTGGTAATACTTCTGGTGTAAGATCTTCATTGGTAAACAATTCTGATGTATCAACTCCCATTAATTGTGGATGAAGGCCCAATTTAGCAGCAATTTTTTCCTTTTGATTAGGAAGTAGCATTTGCTCCCCATCAGTAGCTGTTAAGTCATATTCATTGCCTTCTGATCCAGTAAGATATGAACTACGTGCTAAAATCTTTTCCATATCAAAGTCTTCCAAATTTAATTTATTGTTTGGTATTTTTCTATCTTCATCTTCTATGAATAAAAAATTTAATATTAATAACAAAATTTAGTGTATAAAAAAATAAAATTAGCTACCTGTACATGTTTCTTTTTTAATGGGCTGTGGATCCCAAGTAGGAACTTGAGCAAGTATGGCTTGTACAGCTTGTGCAGCGCAAACTCTGGTATCCCATTGTGAAGACTTTAAAAGGATAGAAACTCTTGCCAATAAATGATGTAAATCATGAGGATGTAATCTCTGTGCTTCTCCTAATTGTTGTGCTGCAGCTCTTTTAGTTACTGCATTTGTCCCTGTTTCCAATAGTATGAATAGCCTGTCTAGCCTAATAGAACCCATACATTATGATGTATGCAATCATGTTATTAAATCAACTATTGATAGATACAATCATCTATTAATATATGTATTCACGTATATTTATTATTTCCAATTTTTCTTTATTATTATATAAAGTAGAAATATAGCAATATGATAAATATACATGTTATAAAATTTTATTGAGATAATAGATATAAAATTTGAAAATATTAATCACATGAAGATTTACTATTTACTAAATATAGTTATTATAAATTATATTTTTATGTATAAAATATATATAAAGTTTAATAATAATATATTACTAATGGTATATTAATGTTTGTTATTATATCATACTATTATAAAAAAGTAATCTATTTTTGTACAATTGTAAGTAGATTAGTGTAAATATTAATATTATTCCATACATCTCATTTTAACAACACAATATAATTGTCAGTTCTTTACCTTGATGTCATGTTTACAAACTATGCTGATCAATAAACAGCTGTGAGTGCCTAAAATCAAAATAAGAGTGTACATGTATATACAGTATCATAAATACATGAGGAATGAACTATCATTAAAAAATGACTATTTATTTGGAATAATATTTACAGTAAATAAATGAAAATATTTAATAAACATACATATCAGAAACATAGACAAGATGATCATTAAATGTATATTTATTATTGGATACTACACAACAGTTCAACAGGAAATATATTGAATGCTCCAACTATACAAAATAAAATGGAGTATAGGGAATAATAAAACAAACAGCATATTATTCATCGTTTATTTGATAAAGTAAAAGAAAATGATTCAAATAGGAAAAATCGATTGTCAACTTTAAGAACGAAAGTTTGTTGCAGTTAGATTGATGAAGTGAGGATGGATAGATGACATCTGCGAGTATGCGTTTTTTAATCGGTACAGAAGTTCAGGGATTTAAATAATGCAAAATTTAAGGAAAACTGTACAAGTTTTAATTAAGGAAATGAAACTGAACATAATATTTCTCAAGATATCGTAAAGAAACACAATATGGACATATAAATAAATAGCGATGAACGAACGCTTAAACATACCTGATTTCAAAATATAATTTATTTTACTGCTACGCTTCAGCTAATCCGCATAGCCGTTTTCCACTGTATTGATTCCCCGAAAATCACATTACGCTCTATATTTCGAAAAAGATGATAGATAGACAGACTACTTGTCAAATTTTTCGGAGAGAAACGCATGTTCAAGCATCAAATTTATACTGACAGCCATATTGCAAGGGAACCTGAGTTTTGTCCCCCAATTTTGCTCTCATTGGTTGATTATACGGATCTTATAAATCGATGGACCAATCAACGTTTCCCTCGTGCAATGATCATGTTAAATTGCACACGTTTTATGCGTAGGATGAAATTATGCTGCGTACACATAATTTACTAGATGCATTAATTCTTCCTAATTCTTTCAAAATTATTTCATAATTCACACTTTAAGAACATTAAGTATATACATATTGCTGGTTGCTACTCATTTAATTATGTTTTTAATTAGTATGCAATCAAATCATTTGCATAATTCAATCTTTTGAAAATTTACTTACTATTCTTTTACGCATTGCAAAATTCTATATTTAGAACACATATATATTTTATTTATGAATATGATATTTTATTAACGTATTATGATTCATTCAATGTTATATTCTTAAATATACAGGGTGTCCAAAATTTTCATGACGAAAGTTTGTTAGTATACATAATCTATAGATCTAAATAAGGAGAAAATATTATATAAACATAGGCCGTTTAAGATCTTATAAAAAAATGAAATATAAAGGAAACAGTAAACAATTTGTGGTTATTGCAATATAATGTAGGAATAAATCAGCAATATTTATTTTGCAAATTTCGTTTTCTTGTCATAACCTTTTTATAAGGTCTTAAAAGATTTATGTTGATATGACATTTTTTTCTTATTTAGTTTCATAGAAAAAGTATACTGGCAAAGTTTTGCCATTAAAATCTGGATCACCCTGTATAATATGCAATTTTTCAAGCAAAGTATGTACGTTAGTACGAAATGCATTTGAGCATGAATCTGTTTATTTTAAAATACAACTAAAAAAACCTTTAATTAAACGTATGTAAAAAACTTCTATTATATACCAAAAATATATATACCAAATATTATATACCAAATTATTGAAATTCACGTCATGATTAAATTTTTTAGTGTTGTATACAACCGCAAAATATTGTTTCATATTTCGCGCCATTAAGATGACCTCGTGACTATATTTGAATCTTCCCGAATTTTGACACGCTGTAATTTTAAATGTGAAGTTTTATTAGTTTCGAGTATAATTTGGACTGAAATAAGAAGATATCGTATAACAACTTGAGGTACATATTTATTATTTTTCATATTATGGTAATGGTTCTCATATATAAGCTACGATTCGACTTAATATATTTTTCTCAAAATGTTGAAGATTTGTTCGTAAAAAATCATCTTGCATAGTTTCAAAATTTGTTTTATAAACGTAATAACAAATTATATTAAAAATAATAAAAATTTTTTATTACGATTTTTTATTAATCAACTTGTAAATCTTATTTCAAAATTTATACAATACATTAAGATAACCTTTAATCATAAAAAACTATAACACTCAGCATATCTTTCCTAGTTGGATAATTTGTACTGTAATTAATACATAAAAAAAGTTATTAAAAATATTTGGCATTAAAACATGTCAATTTTTAAATAATAAAATGTGAATGATATTAGCAGTAATCTTAACCAGTAAACAAAGGTACTGTTATAAACAAATATTTATTTATAAGATTAAATTCTGTTCTAGGATATTATACACATTACACATATCAAATGTTTAAGCAGCATTTATTTCATATTATGGAGTTTACAGATTATTGATATTACTTTTGTTAACTAATACAATATAATAGTACTCTATTTTAACTCAAGATGATTTTAATAATATTTTAATGATATTTATAATTTCTATGTCCCCCTAAAAATGAAAACATACATTATGATATTGTTTCTTCATTATTTTATAACTGTAAATTATGCAAATTTATTATATATAAACTTACTGATACGCAAGTAATTTATAATATAGCCAAATATTCCACCAGCCACAGCAAGCTGAAAAATTGGAGCCATAGTTGCTTTTCTAGGATGTATATATTTTAACTGCCATCGCCAGTGAGCTGTAAGTTATGACAATTAAATTATAACACTTCAAAGAAACTAAATGCAAACTGTTATAGAGCAAAAATTTAATTACAAAGGAATCAATTTTTGCTTTATATCAAGTTATATTGAACTTTAAATATAAAAAACATTATTACCATTTATTTAAAACTAATTTATCTAGTAATATTAACGTATACATCAATAATAAGCTAATTGTAACAAAAGCATTATATAATTTTTGAGCCATGGTAAGGCCATAATTTTTTGATAAAGTATCTACCTCGTGAAATTAACGATGCAAGTGATTTGAATCCTTTCTCGCGACGGCTAATCCATTCTGGTAAATCACGAAGTTTTACTTCGCCAAATGGCGTGTCAGCTATAAAGCGGATAATATTTTATTAAATCATTTGTAAATTAAATGAATGGCGAAAGATGGTAGACTTACGTTTCCCGTAATATCGAGAAGGATCATATGGACCGTGTTTTGCTGGATCATACTCTACAGGATAATTACCCCATGTATCAAATTTAATCAATTTGGAAATTTGATTCCCCAATTGTTCCATTGCACTCATTATGAAACAACTAACTTATTGAATACAAATTTTTAGTTACTATGTTTCGATGAATACCTATATGGTACTATATAAAGGTTATATCTAATGATGTAGAGATGTACAATCATGTAGAGACAAAATTCCTAGATATATGAATTAAACATGGGTATAGGAATTTAGACACCGAGGACAAACCTGTATTTTTAGGGTGAAGTTACTTCTGGGGTGGGGGGACACAGTCACGTGGTACTTTGGAGTTGCATTGGCTATTGGTTTGAATATAAACGCGCGAGATTTTAAGAAATTCATAATTTACATCTCAAGTTAGTTTATTTACAGTCATGAGTTATAACTCAAAATCTATAAGTATGACAATTTTTATTGCTACTGTTTGGTAATTAGTGTCGCAACTATGCAATGAATTTAGTAAGCTCTACAATATTATTTCGGAAGCTATTATTGTTAATTGCAATATTTATAATAATTTGCAATCTTTGTCATCTATCAAATACTCATTGGTATGATGGATAATAACGATAACATAATGAATACAAAACTAGTTATTAATCTTATTCAATTTGGAGAGAGAAGATCTATATAGTTCGGTGGTTCAGATTTGAAATTAAAGATGTGCATTTATTTTATTCAATACATAGAATTTAATGTAAACTGATTTTAAAAATTCGATTCACTTTACAAAATCTTTTATTTTGCAATGTACATTTATATTTACATTATCAATGCTTGATCATTAAAGATTTTAATTTAAGGAGTAGGTATTAAATACACTTATTTTAAGGTAATAATTATTTACTTCCAAAACTAAGATGCGTAATAATTCTTTCACTAAGACAAATAATTTACACACACGCACAGAAATTATTTCGTTATTGGAACTTGCCAAATTCTATGATCTGTTGATTAATTAAAGCTTATTATGAAATTTACAAATAGGTTCTTGCGCGTGAAATCTATATCGCAACGAATATAAAAATCTTAGCAACAAAATACAATTCTCTAATCGCTCTTTTAAATCGTACTATTTATTATTACAATTAAGTTAATAAATTTTTAATATTTAATAAGTTCTCAAGCCTTACGCGCGAATGTTAAAAATAACAGTATTTTTATACCTATCTTCAAGTTCTATCTAAGCGTATCGAATGTTTAATTTAAAGTACATAAGTAACATAAGTACATAAGTACATAAGCTACAATTAAGTGTAAGGTAGTTGGTATTTGTGCTCGTTGTTGATAATATAATTTCTTTCCCTATTCTTATTACTATCACTAGCCTCTAGTGGTCGCTTATTTTATTATATTCTCCGAGTACAAAGATTATTTGTTTCTTTTCGTTTCTCTGGATTCGTAGAAAGTTAGAAATTTCCCGATTGTTCATTTCGATTCTCGCATATTTTATATTTTACATGGAGCTGCGCACATATTTTTTTTTAGCTTTTCGAATGAATGTAAATCAATTTCCAGGCTGAGGTGACAATGAAGCTTAACGAATGACTACAAATGTTGGCCGTTTAGGGGTTTCTGTTTAATCGGTAAATGCGTGTCGAACATTCTATTAGCTTGTCTCAAAAGTTTCTTTCGTTTTATAAGGAAATAATAGATGCACAACATTTTTTGTTTCTATTGGAACAAAATGGATCATACGTAATTCAATAAAATAATATAAAATAAAAAATGTTGTGTATCTATCGTTTCCTTATAAAATAAAAGAAACATTTTGGATAACCTAATACTTATAACGTTATTCGAACGACAGAGAGACTTAACTTCGTTCCATTAACTTCATAATCATTCTAAAATCGTTAGTACCTTCATGCTTAAAAAATTAATGTATCTGTTTAAAATCGCTTGTGTAAAATTTGGTTTATTTGAAATATTATTACGCATAAGAAGAATAAATAAACTCTACAATAAATATATGTTCATTGGTTGGTACCTTCAAGTACGCGTAGTCATTCGAATAAATTTCATTAATCCTTCAAGAAGTGTATTAAATCGAAAAGTTAAATTATAAAAGTTTAGGGGTTGATAAATTCTAAAAATAGATTGAATCTATCCATTTCCAGATATCATACTCCTCGTAGTTTAATATGTTCAGCGAATTTCTTAAAAAATTGCAATAAAGTTAATTAAACTATCTTATCAAAACTTAAAAGTTTCAACGAATTTCTCTCATTTTATTTGCAAATTTTTTAAGAAATTCATCGAAGGTATCGTTCTCATGTTTATACCTTCGATCGCTAATATCCTCTCTTGTAATAAAATTCCTATAAATCTCAACAATTCGCTCCTCTAACAACAGCCTTTGATAATTCGATCGAATACGTTTGAAAATATACCTATCTGTTCATGAACGAGGATCCTTTGGATTCTCGTGATTTTTCCGAACTAAAACGTTTCTATACGGAAGCAGCAACTTCTTGTTCCATCTCGTGCAGCATATTGTATAGTCGTGTCTTCAAATTATCCGAAACTGCAGCACGTGGTAAATGTTCGATGTCACTGGCTGGATTCGCGCATTGTCGCAAAAGAACTGCCAGTGTACTGGTGGTGTGCTCCGACATGAGTAATCCAGGAATTATGATAGTCCCCGAGAGAGTCCAACCGAGAAATATTTTCTCACAGATGATCTGAAAAATGTTATAGTCGTTCGTTTTAATTTGCTCCCATAAAGTGCACTTTCATACATACGTATGTCTTTCATCGAACAATTTTTAAAATTAAGCTTCACAAGTTCTACAATTCATGTACATTCTTGTTCGATCTCAACTGAAACTTTAACCAATGTGTTATGTATTGGCTTGGCAACTAAGTGATTGCGGATTTTGTCAATATCATCAAATGGCAAAATCTGCAATCACTTAGTCGCCAACCCAATACATAGTTGCGCATTACAAGCTGGTGCAACCCGATTCAAAGGTTAATGCATATATTTATTATATTTTCAACATTATGATAGTAGAATATTTGTCTAATGTGTATCCTCTACTCTGTGATTAATCTGTGAGAATTTTTGGATAATCAAGAATCAACTTTGTTTGTCGAGTCAGCTTTCTTTCATCGAGGTGAGCAAAACAGCTGATTTAAGAAAAATTAAGATTCAAATTTTGATATTCTCCACAATGATTGGCACGTTATGTTTCTATACATATGTACACAAAGAGTATTTTTATTATATACTTTATGTTACAAGAAAGTGTTATACATATAGTTTCATGGCACTAGTATATATTGTGTAAAATTTTATCGAGGAACTAATTGTATCCAGAGATAAAGTTACTCAAAAATAGAGAGTCTCCCAATTAGTGTGAATAGCACGTAGGAAACCTTATACATCATACATACTATCCAGCATATAATCTTCTCGATATACATATATAACCTTGTCTTTCTACTCTATTTTTAGTCAATGTCTAATCATATTTCATAAAATACGTTATTATCAAATAACAAAAGTACAGCGACGTCCAAAAGTCTGCAACTAGACAGGCGTTTTACGTTTTTCCCAAAATCGTTTAAAGGAATTTCAAGCAACGTGATAAGCGATAACAACTGAAATTTATTTATTACTTCCCTTCATTTAAGTGACGTACTTTCACATTTATATTAATTATTATTCTTTTAATTCTTGCTCATGGAAGGGAACTAGAAAATTTATTCGACTTAAATTTGTCAAAATCGTTTACTTTAAGTTGCAATTGCGTACCACACCGTATGCAAATTTCGAAAGAAGTATTAGACTTTTGGAAAGCCTCAAACTATAGAAAAATTATGTTTTGACATAAACGGTCCGGTTCATCTATGGAACATCAAAAAATATGTTTGCTTACGGAGGGTTAACCCTCTGGTAATGTAATTAACTGACGAAAAATTTAGAACAAGCAATTTAGAAAACAATTGCTCTTTTACGGCTGAAATGTCTTAGGGTTCCCTTAGGCTATCAATATTATCTATATTGTCGATATTTCTAGGTTCGTAACTAAAAAGATCAATATATATTGTCGATACACTGTCAATATCTATCGACAAACCGTATTTTCGTGTGAACTTTGAAATATTGACGATATTTTTGATCACAGTCTTGCATCTTTAGTCTCTTTTAGGATGAAAAATACTTTCAATTTCTTACAGGAAATAAATATTAATATTAGTTTTATGAGTTGATCCTGCTACGATCTCCAAACATTTCATCAAAGATCAATGTTGCATTTAATCTCGACTTGCAATCAATTTTAACTGGGTAAAGATTTCCAATGTTTCAATATTTTAAATAGAAAAATACGAGGCAACTAACATATGAAATGTATAGCACCATATTTGACATGGTTTGCTGCAGTCTCTTTCGAACTATACCCTAAAAGGATTAGCCTAACTCGATCTCGTCATTTATCGAATTAATCTTATTATCTCTGGTAATTACTTGTAAATTGTTGTTGGCGACCGGTGACTCGCATCGTTTGTTCTTCGAACAGAAGGACCTGCAGTCAAAGTAGTCGCAGTCGTCGTGTTTCTCGCAGTTCTTCCCGTCCGCGGTGATACGGCTGATAATCGTTTTAGGAAACACCGCGTCCAGGTCGAGGAACTTGAGCTTCTGTCCGCCAAGAGGCAAACCGAAATGGTTTATCTTCACATCGCACAGATGGATCGGCTCAGGAAAGTTGGTGTCGAGTTCTTCGAGCAGGTCCAGGATCATCACGGCCAGCTTCAATCTTTTAGCCCATTCCGGTTTCGAATCGGACAGAGCAAGGATTGTCGTGGGTGTTTCTATGGGTCGTACGTATTCGACCGCGTAGAAGGTTCCGCATGTGCCAATCAGCTGTGGAAAAATGTCCCTGTCCTCGTACAGTATGCTCATCAGGTACTCGTTCTCCTGTAACAGCGGCCAGAGATTTTCCATCTCGAGCTGTCGCCTTCTGGGCTCGGTCTCCACACGATGCGTACGAAGTCGTGCAAGCCTCTCTAATTGATGCTGCGACAGCGTCACGTTCAGCTTGCTAACGACCAGATCTTTGATCATGGTGTTGAAGTCCGTCTCAGACGGGAAATGCTTTATGCCAGTCGCGTCCGTCCAGAATAACGTCTCGTACTGCTCCATCGGTGTCTTCGTTCTGAAATCAGAGCCCTTGCTTCAAATGTCTTCGTTTTTGAACGATTATTTACGGTCATATCGATCGCTACAACATTACAGTTTCTCCAAATTGCTTAGACTCTAAACGGTAATTTTTCAACTCCAAAGTAGCCTTTTTTTTTACTAGTTTTTAGAAAATAGAATACGTTTCTATTGGTTGCAACGTTTCAACAAAACTTGTAATTTAGTCTTCCCAATTCCTTGATGTTTCACGAATTCTCTAAGTTTCTACAGTCTTACGAAATTGTAAATGATTTTTCGATCGTTCCGTCGAATACTGTATTTCGAGAATACCGTAAAATCAGAGAATTCCTTGATCCTAGATGTAACTATCGAATTTTTCTCTGTAACATATATATTTGCAAAGAAAAGGAATAAACCTTGAGGCTTTGAACACAAGTCGGGTCGTCTCCCAATGGGCCGAGAAAACCGCTTCTTTGCCAGCGTGAAGAGTTTCGCATGCGAGCGAGTGAATCCCTCTTTCCGAGCATAGCGGGTCGCAGAGAATTCCTATTGCAGCTCCTTTTTTGTGCGTGCTGCACTGAAATGAAAATTATGATCAGGTACCGTAAGAATAACGTTCGCATCGTAAAAATTCCCTTCAAGGGATACGATTAAATTATCCTCAATTTCTTTTTACTCTTCTGAAATTCTGAAACATTTTTACACCGTGATCTTGTTACCAACTTGGTGTTCTCCATCTCATATTTTTCTTTATTTTTCATTGATTTACAGTATTTTTACGAGCATCCTTTCTGCTGAAGGGTTACGTAAAACGTCAAACCAGGGCAGGGAACTCTTAAAGCAGTTTTATGACACGGGGCGAAATTTCTCGTGAACCAGACTCGGCCACTTTCCAACATCCTTTAAAATATTAATTTATTTCGTTTAACAATGTGTGGTTTATTTCAAGGGTGGCCTCAACAATATGTAAAATGTCTCCTTTAAATTGTATTTCTTCTTTAAGATATTTCAATATTTACAAATTTCTATTTAAATATATTTTAACATATCGCTACCCGCCATATGCAACACAGTGTCAATAGTTGTACTTTCATGCAGTTGAATAATCCGATGAAAAATAATCTACTTCAAAAAGACACGTTCGTGTAATTGAGCTTAACAAATTAAATTTCCACTGATTATTTTAAAAAGACGACAATTGAAATTAAAAAGCGATGCCAGGTTAGAATCAACCAGGTGAATACCCCAATACTTTTGCTGTTCTCATCTACCGCAATGAAAGTTTCAATTACGCAACCCGATTATTCTTAAATTTTAAGAATAGAAACGTTTAATTAGCCGGAAGTCGAAATTTACAGATTATTTCTTACAATTGTCCACCGAAAGCTACGTATAAATTCAAAATTACCGTTTCCTTCAAAGAATTGATCTCTCGTACGATCGAAACCGGTAACGTTCACGAAATAAACATCAAACGCATTTTTCTCCCGTTGCTTCCGATTTTACTTTGAAATAAAATTTCCGTACAAGTACCAAGGAACTAAAGAAGAGAATCTATTGCCTTGGAATTCCCGTTTATCTGAAGGAACACGTGAAATCGTAGTCACGTATCGTCTCGTCTGTCCCTCAATGAAATCGAACGACTTTCATTCAAGATATTTCCACGTTCGTCGCAACGTGACACCGATATTTGAATCGATCAAGTCGATCGGCGTGTAAAAGTCACGGTTTAAGGGATATCCCGTTGGCGAAAAGCGTCTCGGTTAGCTTTAAGCATCGTATAAGTTTCTTTTCTTACATTCATCGCGGACTCGTGTAAAACGGATTCCTTCGTATCTGTATAATCTACACGTACAGGACGTGTTACGTTCTTCGTTATGTATTTTGCTTTGGAATCCATTTTAGAATGAAGTAAGGTTATTGTAAAAGCACGTTGCACACAGGGGGTTTCTTGAAACAAAATGAAGGAATATCGCGAGACTTTGGCCGAGTAATGGGTTAGTTTTCTCTTTGAGTCACGTATACGTGATATGTATACAGGGTGAGACATTGCAATTGTGCATTTAAAAGGATTTCTTTGTCTTTGGAACTGTAAGAGGACGTAGTCAGGAGGATTCGTCTCATTTAACTGAGCGAAGAATATTAAGACGTAATTCCTGTATTACAAATACCTCGACACGAGGCTCAACATTTTGAGGCACGTAACAGTAATGTTACATTAAACGGACTATTTTCTATTAAAATTGTGTAAATTGTTATATCAAAGTTTTTAACTAATATCGAGAACAAGAACATGGAAAGTAAAAGAAGAAAATTGTATTGCGTGTTATACACAAGTTTTGTAAAATATCGCTTTTGGAATATAAAGGGAAACATGTACTTGGTCGGGAAGCTTTGTATAGCACTGAATATATAATATTTCGAAATAGCAAGGCGTTACATTTTAGTACATTTAGTAGTTTTATCAAACATATTAAAATTGTTCGAATTGTTATATCTCTAAAATTATCTTGTATTCGTTTATACGTAATACATTTATTCCTCTATATTCCTATAATATTCCATTCCTGTAAAGAAATGTGACATGGTTTAAATATCGGTTGTCTCCTAAGAAGAAGCAAAATCAGTAATAACCTTAAGCTTTGTAAAGTTAAGCTTATCTTGCAAAAAAAGAAATTATCGACGAAACTTTCTTTATGATTAAGAGAAGCAACAAAGATTTTCATCTTATGTAATTATCCAATTAAGTCTTGTTTACAGAAAATTTACCTTTTTAGTTACGTTTTTACGTTCCAGTATACGATTTAAATAAATTACAATCAGATTGTAGGGGTAATAATTTTGAGCCATGTCAAGATCCTTACGATTTTGATAGGAAGTATGTTTTGATTTATCATCCTGATAACTGAGCTTTTCTACGTTTAAACACGTTTAAACACCTTGTAGATGCATGTGCAACACAAAAAGGCACGATAAATTGTCCATTCACAAACAAAGTTTCAAGGTATTTGCAATATAGCTCTACACAAACGAAGGCTACTACAGGAACTCGTTTATGCGCGACAGCATGACTGATCTTTATATTACCGAATATTTGTTTTATCATACGATGATCAATTACACGTGTACTCGCGAATATTGACATCTCGTATTCATTAAAGATTTCATTACACTGATTTAATTGAACGTCCTGTACCTCTACCTTGTAATTCATTAAACATATTTGACAGCATCATTATTTAACCAGTTGTAGATTGATTCACCTGCTGTATTTTACGTTGTCTTTACGAGTAATATACATATACAAGATGCATATCAAAATTTTATTTTTGATTACCATTAATACTTAATATTTTATACTATAACAATAGTAATATTCTTATTATTATCGATCTATCGGAATTTATTGGAATTTATCAAAGGTATAGAAAGAATTATATAAAAATCACTTATGTAAAGAATTATGTAAATATTTTTTAATCGATCGTAGAAGATAGTGTGTTTAATGTAAAATTACTGTTACACCGATCAAAATGTTAAAACTTGTTACTTTGGAATATTTCATATAGGAATGAAATTTTATAAACTCGGTTATTTTCATATTGCTATTATCACTGGTATTTTATAAACGCTATAAAAAGATCGAAATTTATCATGACCTTCTTCTTCACTGTACGTCCTTCCTCTTTCACGATGTCCCTGTATTTACGTACGTACTACTTTTTGTCTACTACTCCAACTTCACAAGGAAAGAAACGCTAATCCTTATTGTCGTCCCAGAACCACAAGTACGAACACTCGAGAAACGCGCAACCAAAAGGAGGTTCTCGTTCACCGCGAGAGCTAAAACAAATTACGGTGCCACCACGAAGTGCTGATAAAACAAGTAAAATAAGTAGAAATGAAACTTCAACGTGCAATAGCGCTGTCAACAATGAGAAATGTGTTAACAATACATTTCCCGCTGATCACGCTGACGTACAAATGTATATTTAACTGCTCATCACATAAAAAGATACCGAATACTTTTTCGGTCGTAGAAAGTTTCTTCGATGAATAATTTCAAATTACGTATTATAATATAATCATTAAATTTTTTACATTAATCTTACGTACAAATTCAATACTTTTTCCGAGGCTCTGTATATTGCCATGATATCAGCCATAATTTATTATTGCAGTACAGTTATTGGCTATTGAAAAACTGCAACAAGTTTTACTTTGTTTAATATCGTATAGTATAAGGTGAATGAAATAATCATAAAACGATTAAAAAATAAAAGCAGTGTAAAATATTTAATTTGAACGGCACACGAGAAGAACACGACGAGTCCTATTTTGTTACTTTCTTGATTTCGAGCAACTTGTTGGATTCTCGGCTATAGGTGACAAATCTAGGAAATTTCACAAACAATCAAGTAAAGAATCATTTTTGAAATGTTTAACAGACACCAATTATTGTATTCTAAAATTGTTTATCACACACTTTGCATTTATTCATTTGCATTAAATATCAACAGGTGATCCAATATCATGTAATATCACTCAACGTAATTGGCAAGCAAGTGAAAATATGCACAAACATGTACTTCCACGTGAGGTCCGTCAAACAGGATAAGGAAGAACGTCTTAAATGTTTTAATCGCAAAAATAAGAATTTCGTGGGTGGACGAACGATTCATGTCGTCGAATTTTTACGTTCGATCCGTAAATGTTGGGGCATCGTTGGGAATGAGAGCAATAAAAGTGAATTATTCTCTTGCTGCGTGGGCGATGCTTGCGTTACATACAGGCAAGCGTGTATTCGTGCACGTATAGCTAGTTTCACGTGCGTATAACCGGTACAACACACGTTTGGGTCTGTGCATACTGTAGACTATGCACAACGATATTTTTAGTCGTCGTGACCGCCATGATGAGAGGATTTCTCGAGTAGAGGCGGATCCCATAACATGCGTGTCACGCGCCTTTATGCACCGTAACGTCCATGTAACGTTTCGGATGAACTTTTTCGAAAGCCATCATCCTATCTGGGCCAAGTTTATACCAGCCGAGGTCCCACGTTTTTTCACGCATTTTCCTATGCATCCTGGGATAGAAAAACGCAGGAATGTTAGGATTATCTTGTTCCGGGGGTAATAAAATTTCTGCGAATCACGAGCAATTTCAGTGGCGTTTCATGGAATTCTGTTGACTTGCAAAGGTTTTGAATACAGGTGGGAAGTATCAGGAAACGATTCTTCCGGGATTTGGTGAAATTCCTTTCACTCGTCGTCAAACCCTTCCTAAATACGTAGAAATTACGTCTTTGAATACCAATCTCTCGAATTTTTATTTTCGTTAGAAAAGATCGCTAACGTTTCACTTGACAAACGATTGCATAATCTGGTAGAAAAACTATGAGATAAGTATTTCGCAACCTTTTCAGACTCGTTGAAAGACTAGAACAGTAACAAAATTAGGCTCTGATAAACGATTCGATTTACCTATGGTAATTTGGCCAGATACAATTAATGGGAAAAACGATATATTAAACAATATAAATATTAGTAAAATAGTTTCAGGAACAAAGGCCTTTGTATACTTCGTGTTATGACATATTATGAGCAATGCAGCAATATTTTACAATTATCAAGGTTAAGGAATGAGCTTTATCTACATATGAAATAAATGGTTTAAAATTCATAAGCATGATATATCGTTCATATAGCGTCGGAATATCAAGATTACGGAATAAATTCGGTATAAGTAATTCGTGCTGAATG
Source organism: Bombus soroeensis (assembly GCA_014737365.1). Taxonomy (NCBI): domain Eukaryota; kingdom Metazoa; phylum Arthropoda; class Insecta; order Hymenoptera; family Apidae; genus Bombus; species Bombus soroeensis. The sequence goes on from JACXIL010000171.1 coordinate 3,852,812, forward strand.
TTTTGAAAGATGTTGAACGATCCATGAGTCACTATCAAGTTTAAGTATACATATACTACATTGTAGTATATCAGTGTTGTAAAATAAATATCGCCGATCGAACATAATATCTCGGCGTTTAAATTATTCAATAACGTACGATCACCATTTATGATTTTATTTCTTATATTTGTACAATACTACGAGCGGGAAACCATTAAACGAGAGATAATTTAACACGAGAATCATCCGGAGACATTTTTTCGTGACCTCGCGTACGTTGGATAATGCATTACGTAAACGTTTTCGTTCTTAATATTCCAGCATGATGATAGTGTGGCTTGAATGTAATGAATAGTGACACTAAGCTGGCATTCGATGCTTTACCACATCGATGCAACCACTCTCTCGGCAAATTTAATTTATAGCCACGTTCAATTAATGTTTTTTCTACCGCCGGAGAATATTAATCCACTTATAATCAGCGTTTTATATGGTCATAGAAAGCTGTGAACGATCGTAATAAGTGCACGAGTCATCCTGAATTATAAATTTACATATACAGCGACTCACGAAAGTATTTGAACGCTTATAGAAAGCTTTGACGAATATGTACATATATTATGCGCGTCATACGAAATGTTTCGCATTTTCATTAGCAGTGTGATGAATAGACCGTGAATTTGTTTGCAATCTTTAAAAATATTACTGAATAAATGAAATCGAAACAGCGATTTGTTTATTAAATGTTATAATAAATATACTACTCTGGATATTTTATATATATATAGTTTTGAATATTATGTTCAAAATTTCACACAAACGCGTAAAAATTGTAATGCAGTAACTCAGTGGCTTGACTCTCGCGATTACATTGACAAAGTTTGGAAAAAAGAAAAGAAACCGAAGGTGTACATAGAAAAATATTTAAGTAGTAGTTCATTGTTCGTTATATTAATATCGGTATATAATAAAATGATTATTCATGCCTTATATTACTTTTTCAACTAAATAGTAAGCAATTGTATCTTCGATACATATTTTCATATTGGCTCCAAATTTGACCAACGTCAGTATCATAGTCGTATCTCGTTATAGAGCTTAGCTTAAATTTGAAAATGTTTTATACAATACATGCATAGTATATATGTATATATGTAAATGTTTCCTATGGTAAGTATTCAAACAATTTTTGTGAAGAACTATTGGGCTGGGTCAATATCACCTATTGACAAAATCATTTAGTTGTCAATATCAGACTGTTTCGATAGGTATTAGGTAGTGTTCATTGGATGAGAAGAATAAACACAGGCGATTAAAATCGTTGTTAACATGTTCATTTCATACGTCCTAGACTTAAATCAACACGCAATACTTTTGCGACATATATATGTGTGTATAGTAGATGTAATACTGACTCGTTGATACATGACATTGTCATGTGTAATGGAAATTGTGCTGTTTAGAAGCTTCATCGATTAATTTTATAAATCGAGGAGTACAGAAAAATGGTGACGTTAAAAGCACTCTTTTCTAATTATCAATTATTATTTACGTGATTTTCTTGCGACGAATGAACTTATAGAAGCAATCCTAAATCATTTGTTTCAAAAGAATTGAGCATCGATCGTGTATACTCATATAATGAGATTCATTCTAGGAGGCTCGATTAAAGATCACGAAATTTCGAGCAAGTTTCACAAATAGAGAATGAATTTTGTACGAAAATTTGTTTTTATTCGTTTGCATATGGCTCAGGTAATTGAAGTTTGAGCAGCGAACGTGATATAAAATCGAATTCCATTGCAGCCACGTGCGTTGAACGTTAATCCACTTATAATGAGAACATAACACAGTGAAAATCTCTTAAACTGTGTTTAAGTGAATATTTCTGACGACTATAACAGCTGCACGAAGGACGCGTTAAAGCGATTATAAATCGTAAAGTGAATCATAGACGAGATAAATCGAGTACCTTTTCTTAAAACTCTTTAAATTTCCTACAAAGACGTTAATTAATATTATGAATACCCGGAAATATATCATCAACAACGATTCTCAACTTCTATGAAACGCATAAGCGAAATTCCGCTGTATAACGAATATTACCTTCCTCAATCATATATATATATATATATATATACACACACACACACACACACATAAGTACAATCCCGCGATCATTTTTCACAAAAATCCTAAACAGCTGAGAAAGGAATATTTCATATGTTGTCCCATTCATCGTACTCAATTTGATAGTTTGAAAGACTTCCCTTCGAACGGCCTATTCATAGATGATTTTATTTTTCTAGGAAACCAGTCAAATTCTAAGGGCACATTCAAAAGAATGTAAATAGACGGTCTGCAGAGACGGGGATATTACCCCCTCTACCTCTTAATCCTCGCAAGATCTCGCAAGTTTACTTGTTTCTATTTAGTAAGCACTACGCAGAGGTCGACAACCAGAAGTCTTGTAACGACGTAAACACAGAGAAGTAAGGACGGGTAAATTTTCTTTCCTAGATTCGTAGGTACACACGTGAAATTGGCACCGTACCGTGCTACAGAATCAGTTCGTTTCGTGCACGTCGGGAGAGCGCGTGCGTGTCCGTTTGTTCGGTCTCTGTCCCTTTCTCTCTACCCTCTTACGGTTTTCACCCCTTCGCGAGCGTGACCCTAGCGCGACCTGTCTATACGATCTCTGCGTACGGTGCGTGTATGTCGTGTGTGATATAGTTGTGCATGGTGAAACGTGTCTCGAAAGGACTCACCACGTTGGATACGTGCCGCCAAGCTTCGAGGTTCGTACACATAATACCCCAGTGAAGGAGCAGGTAGACAACGAGGACCATGGTCGTGAAGAGGAGCATCGTGATCACCTTGTAGTGGTACATGAAACCAGGCAATCGTCGGACGTTCATGATCCTGAGGTTTTCTTCAGTTCAGGGTAAGTCGAAGAATATTTATCACGTTTCTTCTGTCCTCTTTTTTCTCTCATTCGTTTATTCGCTCCGAGATATTCGTCAATATCTGCGATGTCGTTGTTCGCGTTCGATGTATTCCTTTCTTTACCAGCTGTCTCGTCGACGACGTCCTCGACGGCGCATCGTGAGGACGTCTCGCGTTTAACCTGTTCGCGACTCGCTCATTCTCTCGACTCTTTTTCCGAGTGTTGTCCCAACGACACGATCGTCGTCCGACCGGTGCCGTACGCTTGTGGCAATGCGGCATAATCTGCGGCACATGCGAGCGTCGCGACGCCGCGCCTCTCGCGGCGAATCTTCCGATAGCGTCTGTTGCGCAGGCTCGTATTCATTTAGACCAGTTCACGGAAAAATTCGAATTTCGCTCGATCACCGTTCGCACACTGTGTCGTTCTTCCGCCAACGATTCCTTTGTGCAGTCGGTGATTTAATATTTTGGGGACGGGCAGAGCGATGGGATAAAGGTTAGAACCGTTGAGAGGTTATTTTCGAGGTATTTTCGTACGATGTTTGTGTAAATGACGCGAATTCGGCGATTTAATATAGGATTTGCGTACACGGACAGTTTCCTCGATGATATTCGTACGTTCTCTGATGTAGGTGAAGCTGATTGGTTATTTTGGAGAGCTTCCCTTTTTGTATCGATTATTTGTGTGGAAAAAGCCATTTAGTGTTGCTTTACGTTGTTTGATATAACCGGTTTCACATAACGTTTAACCTCCTTGAGGGTAAATTTATTTAAATTACATAATATTCACTTGGATCATATTTACAGATATTTGATGAGTTGCATCGATATTGGAAGATATTTTTAATTATCTGAGAAAAATGTTGTACGTTATTGTACATACGTGGCTATTATATATCTTTGGAATCATGTTTGAATAAAACTACATGTACATACACATGTACGCGTATCGTATGTATGGCTCCCTTCAGGGATTAATTATCTACGAATGTGCTGACCAATTATAATATTAAGTATAGAAAAGAAAATAATAAACTAACGAATAATTTGTTTGAAGCAAAGTAAACAGAATATACTAAATAATACTACATTTTACCGGTTTTTAATTGAAAAGTTTACGAAAATTTATTCGATTTTACCAATTATTACAAAATTGGCACGTTTCTCGCATTAATTTAATTTTCTTATTTTTATGATGTGACTCATCGTAAATTCTACAATTGTCACAGATAGAACCTATTTCTTCTATATTTATCACTTTCATTACACTTTCGCGATAGACAGTTAGGTGTAGTGATGTATTTACATTGAATGGAATCGAATTACACAAGAAACGGTCACATTGCTTCGTTCAAATTGTGTTTGAAGATTAGCTCGGCGAAGGTTTTACATACACGTACGACGTAGTATCTCTAACTGTTCTACATTGCTTGCTACTGTAGAAATTTTTTGCTGGCTCATCATCGTCGTGCATGTGCACACTCTAGTTTTGCGATAGTGTGGACTTGTTCGAAACGAACGAGGGGAGCTTTTAATTGGAGGTCCAGCCGGTGCTGCCTCCTTTGTCGTGCTATGAGATAGACGTTACAAAAGTTAGAACGACCGTTGATGCAAGCAGCGTGAACTTTCTGGAAAATTTGGATATAAAGAAAAGTTTTTTTTTAAGAATTTAAATTTCTCGATTCTTTCTATATGTACTTATTACTTATTTATCGTTTATTTTACGAATTATTCAAATTTTTTTATTCGATAAAAATATACTCAAGTTTTTCTTGTATCAAATACATTTTTAAGGAAATTAGGTTAGGAATTTTCAGCCAAAAAATTGAATAGTATTCCGGAATTTGAACGTACAATTAAATCCGAGCTATTTTTTGGAGAAGTAAAAATCGATCTGTTGGCCGCTAGAGGAAATGTTGTGCAGTTAATGTAATTGCTTGTGGTAATTACAAAGTCAATTTTAGATTATTCAATGCATATGAGTATTTTTTAATTATGAAATTGTTATTACATAGTTAACATTTATGGATTCATTACATTACGTTACATTATTCTTAAACTCATAAAAAATGGTTTCAAAAATTCTTGCTTTTTATTTCGTAAGATGTTACATTTTTTCGTGTCATAATAGTAATCGGTTAAAATAAGATCTGTAATAGAGATATTTGATAAGATCATTAATAGAATCTTTTTAATTAAATAGCTCAACATTCTTTGTATTTGAAAATACATTTACAGACCTTTTATATTTATAAATGTAATAATAATGAAAAATCGCATATCTAAGCAACCCACTCAGATGTAACATTTTATCTTTATTTCAGTTAATGGATTATCTATTATCTTTTAAATTATTCCATATATCCGAATACATTTTCTCAAATTAATTCGTACGTCGGTCTTCTTCGCCCCATCTACTCACCCTTATACACGAAATATGTTAACGTAATCGAATATAATAACGATAAGATATTATGTGATATTTCATCCCTGTAATTCAGTAAGATTCAGATCTACACCATTTAACATTTTTCCAAGCAAAGTTTTTACATCACTCTTATCCGCTCTTATACAATAATAATAAAAAGTCACATTTTTAACTAATTTAGTAAAATCTAACATACCTAAATCATCTAAGTAGCAAACTTGTCAAATTATCTCCAATACGCGAGTACGTCGTGTTCAACTTTTCCAATATATTAAATATCAAATATAACTATCCTCATCCGTATTCTCAAAATACTTCAACGTTCCTTTCCGCGCGTCAATTACATCAATTGACCGCTGGTGCACCGTAGCGTTGCGACAATACCGTTGATAATATGGTAAGTGTTCCTTCGATCGTTTTCACTGATAAATAAACTCATATTCCTTGAATTTAGATTTCTCAGAAATTTGTTCAAAAGACACCAAATTCACCGCAGAGATTGAAAATGAAAACTGGCTCGCGATACTTGTTCCATATTTTCCCTTATTGCGCAACATCCTAGTTCCAACCCCGTCGCCCTATCTCAAACTCTATTAAAACTTCTACAATTTCGACAGAAACCTGGTGCGGCCACTTTACCCTGGTGTGGCTTTCGTGGATCGTTCTTAGACCGCGTTCACAAGCCATCTTTCGTTTCCCCTCCCTTAGCGAAGCGCGCGTTGGCCGAATCTCGCTGAAACGATTCGTAGCAGTTTCCAAATTGCGCGCGGTCCCGCGTATCGCGAAAGAGGGACGCACCTGCATGTTGCTCGGCGCGCAGCTGCGACCTTCGACGCCCTTGTGCCGGCGGTCGTGCTACGCGACTCCCGTCCTCGTCATTTTTACGCCGGACGCACGCACGGCCACGCGCGCGGTTCGTTCGTCCGCTCTGCTTGCTTCCCGTTAAGACGCAGATCCCGGTCGTTCTCCGCGTTTCTCCACCGTCACGTTCTCCCGTAACGCGAGACAAACAGTGTGCTTTCACCCCTGTGAACGCTGCTATTTCCGCCGGAGCATACCGGTGCTGTCAGCCGTGTCCTCGTGAGTGCATTTCGCTAAACGGCCCTCTGGAAGGGGCATCAGTGAAAGGATCGCCTGGCGGAAAGTCGGTGAGTGCCGCGCGAACCAGCACGCGTTCGCTTCCACGCTTCTTCCTGTTCACTCACCCTCCGCGACATCGTGTACCTGCGCAATAGATTTAAAGGGCCTCGTAGGGAACGCTTCAGGAAATTGTCTGGATTTTTTTTGTATGATATAATAAACGATTTATAGGAAGTGATAGAGCATTAGTGAATTGACACAAGTGACGGCGTTGCTGGTTATAGAGTTTTGTTATACAAGTTTTTTGCGATTATTGCAGCACAGTGCAGTAGAATAGAAATTGTAAGAAATCGTCAAACTCGTATGGAAATTTAGCGAATGATAATGTCAGCGAACTGACAAGCGATATGTTGCTACGTATGTTACACGATATTCTTTAAATCTGTAGAATACAAATTGTAGCTGATTCTCAGCATTGTATAGTAACGTAAGAAATGAATAGCATTTTAACGAACTGATAAGTTGTTGATTATGGAGCTTTATTACACGGTATTTTATAAGTATAGCGATACGATTTTTACGATACAAATTGTAGAAAATTGACAATTTTGTATAGCAAGTTATTAAATGATAATGTTAATAAATTGACAAATATCGTGTTGTTGTTTGTAGACTTTTGTCGCGCGAGTAATTCGTATAATTTTTACTATTTCAAACGAGATAATTAACTGCATCGTAGGTTTGTAAAATTTACTTGTTGAACTTGACTTGGTTTAGTAACAAGCTTGCAACTATTGTGCGAAAATATTAAGCACATGCGATTTGTAAAGTTTTCTTGTATAATATTAGTTTAATTAGTTCAATCAATCTTTTTTGTTGCGCTAGAGAGAAATTCGTCGAGATGAAGCGGCGATAGTGACAAAGCAGTGTTAGTGTTTATGACATTAGTAACAATTATATTTGCAATGTTGTTCAACATCTTAACTTCCAGTTATATTTTTGAATAAATTAAAAATTATACGTTGTTATAGTTGTTAACATGAAATAAACGAAAACTTCGACTGTTTTACATCTATGTCTTACAATTGAATATGTATGCTCTATATTTGTATTTCCGTGATAATATAGAATCGGCGATTTTGTTTTCTCTTAACGGATGGTGTTAACTGTTTCTATTTTGATTACTGCTAGGGTACTTGATGGAAGTAGGTGTTAGATTGTTTTCAAAGGGAAGCCTAACTGTAACGAAGACATACATGTATATACTTGTTTTGATGATTGTGCTTAATTTTGTCAAGGGGAATGTCAAGTGTCCGTGTTGATTGACATTGAAGCAGATAAGCAATTCTTCGTTTGCATTATACGAAGCAACTGTTAGGGCGTATAAAATTGTCTAATTTATTCTTCGATTATTGAAAAATAAAGTATCGAACATCTTATTTATAATGTTGTCTCTATGACGCGTAATACAAATATATCAATAATACAAATTCATCACCAATGATTGTTACGCGATATTTTTACATATTTAATAAATAATATTTTTACAAATTGTACGTGAATTTATATCTTAGTATAAATTTTGTTCTTCGATCTAACAGACGATTCTAAAAATATTATCGATCTATTTAAATATTTGTCTTCGTCCCACATGTGTCTCAAATATATGTCACGTCGTGTTTTTACAGGAGAACAATTATAAATAGTACTGTGAGAAGCACGCTCGTGATCAAATCTATGTATAAATTCGCGTGTATTATTATTTCGATATTACGCAATAATCATCCTCGTGGCTCATCGTCGGTGATTGCCTTCGAATTTTAACATCATCGATGCCATATGTGTGGAAACATCGAACAAAATTTAATTACTAGATATATATATGTATACTTTTAAAAGGGACGAATCACGGATTGCTCATGTTTATCGCGAATATCTGCAATATCTTAAATCACCCTCATCTTTCCCCTTATCTGATCACCTTTGTATTCCCTTTCACATTAATCACCATATAATTATGTTATTAACAATATATTTCTTGTAAAGAGTTGCATAAGAATGGACGAGTTTCAGTCGGTAGTCGGACAGACAACTTTCGATAACTTGTCTAATCGTTCACCATTAGCGCTTAGATGTGCTGTCCTTTCCATCGTAAAAACTACTCGCAAAACTCCCTATTAAAATTCTCCTCAATATACGAGCGAAAAGTAAAAGTAGTTGACAGTTAATGTTAATTAGAAACAGAAATTTTCAAAATCTTTGAAACCAACAAATCTTGGAAACTCAAAGAAATATTTGTCACAATTGTAGACGTTTACGTTTCACGATTAACAAAATGAATAACTTTGTAATAGTACCGCGTGATCTGTGGATTATTTTCGTGTTTTGAATTATTTATCAAATATTAGGTTATTCCATAAGCAATGCTAACGTTGGTTTTTATGCAATGATGAATTTCTATTTTCACGATGTAATTCTATCTATTGTAATTCTTTATTTTTATAATACTTTAATGTAGTAGAAAATTCCATTATTCTAAACTCGAATCTCGAGGAAACCGCATTCCTTGCAAGATGACCCAATATTTTTCGATGCAACGTAAATATCATATTTTTCATAGATGGATATTTTGTTTCTTACACGCGAGTAATTGAGAATCGGTTTAAGGCACAGATACACGCATACCTGTGCTTCTGATCCACTTTCCAATGCAATTGAAAGAAATCTAATAGATTGCTGCAGATTCGTATCGCGTTACGCACTCTTACAAGTGTGAACGCACGTATTGCGTTTCGATACAGGAGCTTTCTCAGATATCGAACAAATTAATGCAACTGATAGCAGGAAATGTTACGTAGCGTTCTTGTTCCGTCACGATTCGACCCTCTTATCATCCACGATAAGATCTAACCAACATTGATCGTCTTGACGTCAATTCACAAATACAACGAATTAAAGTGAATTAGAATATTCGACATTTTCAGTCGTTTCAATTGATCGATGTATTTATATATATGAAATTGAATCGATTTGAAGTCAGTATTTCGCAGCATTCCCTGGATTTTCATTAAGAGCACCGGGGAATTTCCAGTCATTTATTTCGTTCTTTTGCTCTTGACAGATTTGATTTATTTATTTGTACATTTTCCTTTCGTAAATTTAATTAAGATTATTACAATTGCTGTTTTATTTTCAATCGTATAATTTAATTAATTAATTCTCTTTGCCTCACGATGACTAATTCAATCTGGAATATTAATTCACATATTCGTCTCAAATATTCGCTTTCGCGTAAAAAATATTATTATACTACTTTCAAATATTTCAATTTTCATTATTTCCATTTCTCCAAATTTCCCACCTTCAATCGCACTTTCTCAATTTTCAGAATAAAATATTTCTTAATAATTCAATATTTCACGAACTCTCGATGTTATACCCTCCGGTGAAAGGCCAGTGAAAAAACCGAATGAAATCTCTACAGCGAAAGATAGAAAAATAAATTTTCTACGAAATCTCAAGAAACTTAACAGCGGTAAACATACGTGGGTTAACGTAATGAAAATCCAGAGAAGTACTTTTAGATAGTCGGCGATCGATTTGTTTGCGATCCAAGCGGAAACGCGGAGAATCAATCAATGCGTTCGTAGTCCAAGAATCCTCCCTCTACCAACTTGCTACTAACGCGTGTTCGTTCGTTATTCTTTGATGGTTGTGCGGCACGTACTTGCTGCGTGTCAGTTTCTCGCATGTACATGCACTTCGATTGTTTAAATAACAGAAGATAGCATTGTTACCGCTATTCTCGGCTGTTCCGATTAACCATCGGGATTTTCCTAACTTACGAGATTGCCCCGCTTGTTGCAGATGTTCATGCGTGCTGTTGGTAGATCGATTATTGATAGAAATATGTATACTGTCTTTTTGGTTTTCTGTTTATTCGACGATACGCTTATTTGCTATGCATAGCAGCATCATCGTAGAACGTTGTTATGGTATACTTATCGTATCTTACACGCGCTTGAAATTATATTAGTTGATCTAAATACACGTTTTTGTGCCATTTTTTATAAGCGATCACGTTCGCTTGAAATAGAAGTGTGGAAATCGTGGCAAGTTGCGTGATTTTTATTTGTTGATAGTTCTAGTCATCGAGTTTAATGTTATGTATCGTATATTATACATAAAATATTTATGATACGTGCACGTAATTTCAGCGTCGTATGCAAATGCTTATGTAGTTTCGCCAGTGCTCCTCTGTCGTAGTGAAATTTCTTTTCAATAGGAATGTATCGAGCAGATTTACTAGTTTAGAAATTATCTTGTTTTTCTTTTCTAAAGGACGTGGATAGGTTTTGAAACACAATCTTTACGCAAGTTTGTAACATTTACAGTGACAAATATTATAGGAAACTAGAAGGTAGTTTCGATCTTAGTCACGATAAGGAACAATTTTTATGTTAAAAATTATTTGAAACTTATTTTCTATTATAAATCAGTGAATTATGAGGTTTGTATAAATTAAAGAGATCGAACGTAAAGTAATTAAATAATCGTAACAAAGTGATTGTGTAATACGTAAGATAATTTTGAGTAATTATTGATATATACTAAACGTATTAGTCTTGTACTAAGTAACTTTAAATTAACTGTTATACCATTAATGTCCTTTATTTGTTCTTTATTTCGCACAGTAAATACAAATATTTGACGCCCTCAGTGGAAAAGTTATTGTTCTCTATCAAAAATATTTACAGTTAGTCAGGATTATCCTAAAGTCCCAAGGTTCTCTTACAAATACGTGAACCCCACGTGAACCTCACGTGAACCTTGCGTGAACCTCTCTCGATAATCAGGAATTAACGAAGTTTTCTAGAGGATAACAGACTGGCTTCATGTTAAGATCCGTATAAGGTTCCTCGCGCGTGTTTTAAAGAATGTTCGAAAAAGTGTAATTGATGTTCAGCCGCGAATGAGCGGCTAATTTACTTCAACGTCGGTGTGCACAATCTGACCATTCATTAAGTCCCTAACGAGAACCTTATAATAAAAGGGTTAACTTGATGAAGTTACGAACTTTCTCAAATACCGATTAAGCGTGAAAATGTTTCTTTTCACACTTACTTAAACGTTCACTTGCTTTTCTCATTTAAGAATTTAAATTATGAAATAGAATTTTTCTAAACTTAAAATGAATTTAGTAATAAGTTGCGCATCGTGTATAATCCTACAGTGGATATTAATAATAATTGCTCGATGTAATTAATTCAGTCCAAAAATGTAATGTAATAGGAAGAAAATTTACGAGCACGTTCGCATCTTTACATCGATTGAACATAAAATTACAAACATATGTCGGTAATATTGGTTTCAACAGTAGTAATAGTATTAATAGCATCATTAGTGTCGTATAGCGTTAATATTATTATGGTGGTTTTATCAATTATGGTATCGATCGAAGGCAAATTATGACGGTATATTATCTGCTATTGGGTTTAACAGTTTCGGTGTTATTCATCTACATATAATAAAGATATAAATATACTACAATATATTTTATTTTACATATATCGATACATATACTATACCCGATGAAAATGAATATTGCAATAATTGTATTCTGTTAATAACATGACTCAAACGTGATAAGTGAAAATCTGTTATTCGTTTCGATTGACAATATTGGAATATTCTAGACAATATTGATTTTCGTTGATGGAAAGTGGAATGTGTATATATTTTTATCGATTCACTGGTAAATCTAAATGCATTCATACACGTGATTAACAAAACTTTCTTATGTAATCTCGATTTGAACCAACAAATTTTCTTGCAATTCTTATCAATTGTAAATGTGTTTACTCGATTATCCTCGATCGACGTAATTATCAGACAGTTGAAAAATTTTTGCGCGAAATGCAACAACAAATTTATTGAAAAATGAACACAGATAGGAGACACGATAGCGTTAGCAATAATAATAACGATAATTTCTATTTGAGAACATATACTGACATCATGCTGTCGCCTTTAACTGTAATGATTACCAATGTTGAATGTTACATTTAATAACACGAAATCGTTCGTCTGTACGATTCTTTAGTTACAATATCTACGTACATGTAATGAAACGATAGAACAGTTGTGCGTGTACGTTGAATGAAAAGAAAATAAAACGGTTATCTAGGAACAGCTCATAGGCTTTGGAGTCCAAGAAACTAATTTTTGGAATTTTTCTCTGTTTGCACTCGCATCGTGTAAAAACTACTGAACGAATTTTGATACCATTTTCTCCATTGTATAGTTTAGTGTCTGGAAAAAAACGGGATATGTTTCATCTCGATTTGTTCCGTAAAAGCTGAGAAATAGCCTGGTATCTGAATTGAACACGCTCCCATGTTTGGTCAAGCGATGGTCGTTGTTTACGTCGTGTTTGTTCTAAAATCGAGTCTTTTCGTAATTTAATATTTTTTACCACGGAGCATAACCCTACTGTTAGTATAAAAAATATGTAAATAGTTTATTCATAAAAATTTATTTGTTTAAAAGTAGATCCGTATATTAAGTAGTCCAGGCGAACGAAATCGTGGGTAAAAGATAATTTTATATATAATATATAATCAAATTGCGGTATAATTTAGCATAAATTAAGGGTGAAACTATTAACAAACTAAATTATTTCGCGCGATTATCGCACACCTGCATCGGAACTATATACACAATGTACATAAATTGTAATTAGTATGCGTATGTTTATGCATTCATGGGAAACACGAATATATAAAAATACGTAAAATATTCACAGTGTAGTAGTCTCTACAATATTTAACGAATGAACATAATCTCCTGTTAGACTCCATTCCTTTGATTGTATTGAAAAGAAGCATAAATTTGCATAAGTCTTCGCAGTGTAATTACGATCAATGTAAGGAGAAGCAGACTATATGATCGCTAAAAAAAATTTAATCGAAAATTACCCATAATTTAAAGTACAAAGTTATTAAATACGAGTAATTGGAAAAAAGATAATTAAATACTCATCTGTAGAAACTTACGATAATTGGAATCTGAGGGAGCGTTTCTCAACCAGCCAATTATCTCCGCGTAACAATCTTATTAAATCACACTACCGTCCCTCCAATAAAATATACACCTATGACTCTTGCACTTTTGCAATTTTACGTCGTCAATTTGCAAAACAGAAAAATCCGCTGCCGTAGCTACAAATGACACAGTAGGTGTGACACGTATACGGATGACCGGTTGCAATTTATTTTCGCCAACAGGTATCCAATTTCTTGGCAGGTCTCCGTCCGAAGGCCAAGAGTTTAGCCGACATATAGCAGTAACGCGGTGCATCGCAATTAAGAATAAAATTTGCCCGTATCTCGCTAGTCCGGCCGGCCACGACCTACGACCAGGTGTATAAGGGTCGCCGGTGGAATCCCTCATAGGCGTCTAGGTTGTCGACGCCGTAAAAAGGAGCGAGCATAGTCTTTGATGTTAGCGGCCGAGTCGCCGAGGTTGGGCTCCATTTCGACCTTTGATCCCCTCCTGCGTGAGTTCACGCTCGTGTTCGCGGGACTAAGCCTGGCGGAGGTGGCGCGAACGACGACCTCGATTCGACGTCACGTAGTTTCGATTGATCGTGTCAGCCTTTCGTCGACCTTTAAATCGTAATTCGTCACGTGGACGCGTCAGATAGACCCTTGTGGAAGCAGGACGCAATTTGTCGGGTTCCCAGTCGCGGTTTTACTTCACGCGAATCAGAAAACAGGCCGACCGAGTCCTGTCGATTGCTTTGACCTTCAAAGACGGAGAGAGAACTGCATGACGGGAAGCGTTGAATCGCTGCAATCGATTTCATACCACTGTTATTCGTAAGATCGTCGGAGACCTTCCTTCTTCCTTCTCATTGGTAATGGGTGTCTTCCAAGTTGTCACGCGAAGATTCAGGTTAGCGAGAGGGGTATTTACGGATCATCAAGTTTATAAAACGGCCGGCGATTTTCAAGTCGTAAATGCTACGCGAGAAAGCGTAGCTGGAGTAAGTAAGAAATTACAGTCCTTGGTCACCGAATTAGAACTGAAAACTTTCAGTATTCTTTGCGGTTCTTTTCTTAGTAAGCTCGAGGAGCGCGAGCGAATTCTATTAAATCGTTACGGTATACACGTACGTTAACGAAAGTATTTGAATACTTAGAAAAATTGATGTGGGTACACGTAATATTATGTGTATTATACGAAACATTTTGAAATTTCACTGGCATTTGAAAGCAGTCTGAAAATGTATATAATTTTCAAGATATTTTGTGGAAGTTGACACGTATAACGCACACGTAACAATATTGATATATTTGCGAAAGGTTTCTATAAGTGTTCGAATACTTTCACGAGCTAGTGTACATGTGTACAATATGTGTTTTTTCTCGTTTGCTTTTATCACATTATAGTGTTTAATTATATTCCCTTCGTTATGCATAATACTTTTTTGAATTCTTTATATCCTCGTTTCTTTGATAAGAATCCCGAATTTTTGTCTTTCAATCGGTTAATGTAGCGATCGAGAATGCATACAAAGATGATTGGACCAGATTCCGAACATTTCCAATGGCACTCACATCGGGTGAATTGTCTGACATGATATAGTATTATATGTATTTATATGCATAGTAATAAATCAAACAAATGAAATAATATATCATATATGATCGTCTACGTATGTACGATAGTTCAGACAATCAAGGACAATTTCCAGTTGTATGTATGTGTTTATGCGTTGTAGTATGTATTTATATAATGTATTGTAGTTAGAAAAGAGAATTTTCTGAGGAATCTCTTTGAATAAATTCTCGCTCCATTAGTAGATAGTTTTATCGTTTGGAAATATTTTGACATTTCCGTCAGGAATTTATTCAGTTGAGAGTTATAAGAGGGCATCAGAATGGATTGTGCTGAATGCATAAGACGTATATGTATAGTTGGTTGATTAATAGCAGTCATATGTTTGGAAGTTTTCATCATCTGTCGTCAGCCTGTTGACGAACTTTGCAGAAACGAACGAGATTGATGGAAGCTCGTTAATTATTTTATAAGTTAATCTTGATGCAAATGATGAAGCACCGATGAGAATGTTATATCATTTTGATTGGTCGATATGGATTTTCATTCCTGTCTTTCACGAGCAACTACGTATTACTCTCTTTCTTATTCGTACAATTACAGACTTGTGCAGCGGATATCAATCAAAATTTAACGAATGATTTGTATTCAATAAAAATTGTACTTACCATAAATGACAACGTCTATCGATTTTTCCTTTAATCATATAATATATTAAAGGAATAATTTATCAAAATTTACAACAACTAAATCCTTTGGTTGAACTTTGATTAACATTTTTAGAAATGTTTCCAAATAAAGAATTTTCCATCGAATCATTTACTAAAATTTATAACAGGCAAGCTATTCAAACTTGTATCGATCGTGAAATCGTCAGAAATATTTTCAAATATTTTATGAAATATTTTTAAACGTTAGTGTTAGTCGATTCTGTAAATGCAAGAATCAAATGAATTTTATCTCTCGTAATGCAGTTCACCAAGTATACATCGTTTCTCCGTCGATTATCTCTGTAATTCTGTTTTATTCGATGGGTGTGATTACGTCAGCGAAAGTCACCTTGAACCAGAGGGTTGCGTTCGATCCAATTGCTCTGGGTGGATTTTAGTTCCGGAAAGTCACCACGAGGCGCAAGCTCCTCCCACGATTCTCCATGTGGTAGTTTCACTCGGTTTCCTCTGTACGATCTGGAAAGGTCATCGTGAAGAGGTCGTTCTCCTTCGTGCAGATTAGTTCTCCATCAGAAAAATAGTAGGAAAAGAATGGCTCAGGATTTAACGACGCCCAGATTTCGTTTATCGTGCCTAGCTCGTATAACGTTGTGTAGCCTCTCTGATCGTAAAATCTCGTGGAATAGCGTTCCGTTGTCGATATCTTTGTTCTTTTTATCTATTTTAAGAGAAATTTAAGCGTTCCTTAATCTTGTGGTTACAACCATTTTTTTATTTTACCCGAGAGTAAATTGAATTTTGTATTTACGCATCGGTTAAAATTTAGGTTGTGGAAACATTTAGATATTTAGGGTGGAAATAATATTTAGATAAGATTGGTGAAAATATTTGAATAATTGTGGAAATTTCTGAAGATTTTTTGACATTGTTTGACAGCGTTTCTGAATATTCGTATATGGTGTTAACTGTAAAATATTTAAACCTTCTAAAATACAAAAATGAATGACATTCGAAATTTAAACGGTCGAAGAACAGTCTTTTTGATATAACAACTACTTCAAATAAATTTAGGCCTGTAACTGACCTGCAGTACTAGATTTCTAGCGGCTCGTTCATGCCAGAAAATTCTTAGGAAAGACTTCGTCATTGCCAAGATGCACTAGATATACACAATCTACAAAAACAGATATTTCAAAGTTGAACTTTAAATTTTGAGATCCTCTAAACTTCCAAATTTTCAAACAGATTTCTACTAAATTCTAATATCAGAAAAACTTCATCGGTGCCAGCCTTATAACAACATAGAGAAAGACTGTGGCTATTTTTACAAGACACGTACCTATAGACGTATTGAATCATAGTCTGGTAATATCTCTTCTTGAAGAAAATGTTTTTATCGTATTGTGGAGAATCGTTACGTGCTTTCTAACGCTCTTTAACAAATTGATAAGCGTGTCTACTAACCCAGAGGAGTAATAGTAATTACGCGGAAAGCTTTTAATTACCGCTATACTCATTCAGAGGCAGTACTTAATTAGCCCTTGAGCAGCCGAGCAAGCGGAAAAACAAGTACATAACGCAAAGCATAAGTAAGTAGACGACACGATGCATTGACCGCGTGCCAATTTCATCCGCGCGCCGTTTTATTTTAGCCGCACTTGTCTCTACGCTAGTCTTTTTCTCTCTTCTCAATTTTTCAGTCAGGATCCTATTGTACGATAAATTATTAATTAATGATATTGGTAAATTGCCGAGTTAGAAGATCAATCTTATAGACATTTTTATACTTTTACAACTTTTTATAATTTTCTGTTAAATAGGATGATCAAATAATTTATAATTTACAAAATTTACTCGTGCAACTTCATTTGTTTCATTACTAAACCTACTGTCGTTGTCGTGAAAGGGCATTTATTAATATTGGTAACTTGCAATACGTGACATGTAAAATTCCACTGATGATGTTAGTTGAACTGTGCAAGAGGCTAGCTTGCCTTTTTTCCCTCGGTCGAACTTTTGTTTTAGGACGCGTCGATGCTCATAGCAATGTGACGATCGACCTTTTGCCGTCTCCAGAAATAGATATCGGCGTGAAAGCCAGGCAAAGAGGTGGTCAAAGACACTATGCTCCCGATCCGGCTCGGTTTTTCAGCGAGTTTCGATGAAAATCGAAGGTCAATAAGGCGATTACGTTGATTAGATCGTGCATATTATAAAGTAATATGCGAGACACTCGTCCTCTTCCTTTTATTTGAAATTACGCTCGTATAAGCTATTATATAAACGTTATTCTTATGTGTGAGGGAGAGAGAGAGAGAGAGAGAGACGTTAAATTTTAATTTTTTATTGGATAAGTTTTTATTGGATAAGATATTACGACTTGTTAATGCATCATTCATAATTGTCAATTAATTACTACTTCATAATTATTAAATAATTAACTGCGCATATTTATGCAAATGCCATACTTTTACGAATACAACTAAAAGAGTAGAATGTAGACAGAAGCAGTTTATCTGTTGTAATTATTATGAGTACTATAATAATTATAATTATAATAGATGTTACATATATTTTTGCAAATGTATTTAAGCATATTAATATTTGTTTAATGTATTTTACCATTATATATTGTGTATGGTATGATAGTATTCAATGCATTTGTATAAATATTCTTAAAGTTCTCATATGTACATAAAAATGTATAGTTTATTTATTATTTAGATGCATAATTCATTCATCATAGCTGGCATCATCAACAGTCATTAAATGGTTTACTGCTGACTGTCGTAAAATTAATATTGTCGTAAATGGAGATTTGCTGTCGTTAATGAATTAAGATTGTCGTAATGCTCAACTTCTGTTTTATTACTCTTACTCACTTCGTGATATACGCCAATTAAAACGATTGCAAGTGTACGAACTTTACGATGAGCCGTAAGTTTAAAAAGAAATTGTACAAATTTTACTTTTATTTTTAGAATAACTTTCCTAATATAAAACTTGCGAGGACTCTTGCAAATTTATGGAAATCTGGTACTTTGAGGTACTTTTCGCACTTTCGGTTGAATAGTTTCACAAACAAAGTTAAAATTTCTGATGTATTATGTACGTATATGTGTACGTTCTAAAAGTTGAAAATATACAGTACATGATTAATGCATTGATTTATTTATAAACTTTCTAGAGTGCGCGCACTTTTAATCTTTTTTTAGCGCGGTGAATATTTAATTTTAAAACAATAGAAAAAAGTAACATTTTTCAGGAAAATTCAAACTTCCTTTCAGAAATACTTATCTAATTATGCTACATGATGTGAAACAAAATCAGAAAAGTATTGCAATTTTAAAAGTTGTTTAAAAATTTGCGATTTATTTCATTAGTCATAATATACAATCACAAATATAACGGTACATATCGTGTATATATCATAATTTTCAATGTAGCATTTTTTGCGTAAATGTAGATTTATGCGTGCAATAAATTTAACGGACAATGCGCATAGTTACAATGTTACCTTAAAATTTATTTATAATTTATGATTCAGGTGCTTTACAGTGCATCGTTTATGACTGATGAGTGTATTATACTTCGTTTAACATATAATGCTTGGAAAATCATAAACTCAGCGTGTGAACGTTTTAACAATTATCGTTGTAATAGCAAGCAGTTAAAAAAATATTCCTTATAGCGGAATTAAGCGATTCGTTATTTGAACAGTGAATAAACATACATATACGTAAAAGCATACTGGTTATCGTCGTATTATTACTTACTTCATTGACAAAATTGAATTTAAATATTCTTTCCCTCATAACTAGCTAAATATACCTACAAAATATTTCTCCAGAATCTTTAGAATTTATTTATCCTAATAATCTACTTAATGACGTATATGTACATAAATTAGATCGATTCATGGTAAAAGTGGAATTCTAAATCAAGAAAAGTATTTTCACAATGAAAGAGTGTTATTATACATTTTATTCACAAATGGAAATAACTGACACCACAAAATACAATACAATATGTATTATAAAAATATGTGGCGCAAAAAAGTATGTAATACAATATGCAGTACAGTTCTCAATTTATTTATAAACTCGTATATGTACAATCACATCATATAATCATATAGAATCGTTCTATATTAAATTCTTTCCTAAATCTTAACGCACGAAATTCTTTTCAATTTATTTCATTCTAAAGTTTAATAAATGTAACGCAAACCAGAACTCTTAAAATATACCACGCATCTCTCACGCGTGTTACAGAAAACTGAGACAACAATTCACAAAGAGACAAAGTCAAACAATCGATTATTCTTTTAACCATACTGTAAAAATTCAATTGTTGGTCAACGGTTGCTTTTTCACAGTAATTTATTTTCCTCGCGCCGAACCGGCCTCGAACGAAGGTTCCCTACTGTACTTGATACTTGCAGCCATGAAAAATCGTGACAAGTAGACTCAACATACAGGTTCAGGTATTTTATATCTTTCGCCATGAATCTCACCCCCATGGTCAATTATCGACGGTCGATGGTACTCGCAAGATGCCAGTAATTAATCGTTCCATCCAGTTGCGCCAATTAAGCCAAACGGCTTGGTATCTTTCACTTAAGTTTTCCTCGCGGCTCAGCGGATCGTCGACGAGTTAATTTTTTGTTATTTATGGTAGCTGGTAATCCTCATAAGTAATGCCAATTACAAGGGCGCTTTCTGTGTTTTCCCCTTGACATTCGCCTGATCAAGGGTTGAGAGTAATATCGCGTGCAAGCACCATGTTTCACTCACGCGTTTGCACACATGTGTACACATAGCATACGCGTTATACAGAGTGCAATGACTTCTGCTTATACTCGGTCCTTTCGATGGTCACATGCGAAATTATCGTTCCTCTTTACGTGCTGCATCGTCGAAATTTTTCCATTTCGTTTCAAGTAATGTTCGGTGAAATTATCAGTTAGTCGTTTGATGTTTGGCATCGAGGATTTTGCACGCGAACGTGACGTTTCTTAGAAGAATTAAGGTTCGGAAGTGTTTGACTTGATTGGTGTAACAGTATTGAGTTTGCGTTGATATGATTAGGTCACGTTGTGATGTGAGTGATCGTTTAGTGAGTTGTTACCAAGATGTTATGTAGATTTTGCAATGTGTGACAATCGGGGACGTTTTATAAATTTTCATAGAGACTTCTAAATGTAAAATAATTGGCGATTTATGTAAATTCTGACTCGTGTTACTTGTAATAAGCTTTTAAATTTATTTTAGAGCTAAAAATGGTAAATTCCAAAGAGAAATATTAAAGTAAAACTTATTCTCAGCTACTCTTAACGCTATTATCTACAAAATCATATGTCCTTTTCACATTTTTCGTACAAATCATTTTTTTACGTTTTCGCGTCGTTTGAAATATTTTTATATCGGATCACAATCGTCTCAACGTTAGATTAACATTCCATGCCTTTGTTAGAATAACCGTAACAAGTGGTTCTCATAGAATCATATACTTTATATATACTTTACTTTAACTTCGAATCGTGCGAGGTGATCACTTTACGTGTGTATTCAGCTATTAATCGTTCAATCGATTGTTAACAGCTTCAGTCTGTCTGTGATACTATTAGGATGACAATTAAATCACTCACGCGTCAATCAGTAGCAATGACTATACATGATCGATGCGCACGATATTCGTGATTTTATTGCAGATTAACCATCTACGTTCTACGATCCTTTGTTATCTTTCAAGTAAGAAACAATTGAATCTCCAACACCTATCCTCTACAGCTTCTTAAGAGCATTTTACTATAATCCTATCGTTTCATCTTTCAACCCTATCTATGATTCACATGTTCATATCATCAATGAACATTTGCAACATCTACCAACGTCATTACGAGTCACATTTCCAAACGTTGAATTACCTTGAATTTATAAGTTTCTCTCGATACTTTTATTCAACACCTGTCGATACAACGAATAATCGACTCTTTAAATACTTTGGTAATCTCTGATCCTCGTATCTGGTCTAGCGATTTTGTACCTTCCATGTACATCTTCAGATTCGTTTCAAATACTAATATAACTACGATAGTCACACGGTACTGACGAAATTTCACCATCTTTCGTATAACACGTAATAATGCGTCGAAAAATATTTTCACGCGTTACTGTATGCCACACAAGGTCAGAAAGTTTCGTCAGAAAAAGCTTCCTCTTGTTTCCGATTCGTTTGTTGCGACGTTTCGAACGCATTGTTAGAAGAAACGAAGGCGGTGAATACGGCCCTGATACACGCGTACGGAGCAAGTACATTACCGGACGTTTATTTTCACAGGAGATACAGAGGTCCCTCGAAGTCGGTGAGGTTGAAATACGATGCGTTACGCACGATAATGCGTCTTAAGAGAGCAACGAGATTTTTCTCCCTTTTCGCCGCGGGACCACACCCTTAGCCAACTCGTATACCGGGTGTCCCCATGAGCGTAACAACATAATTGCAATACGATAGACGATTATCGGCGTGACATTAATAACGAGTAAAACGGGACCATTATTAATCATGCAAGTTGGACGCGACCACGGGGGAAAAATACGATTGGCCGATTGGCCATTGCACTCGATAATACGTCTCTGGACAGGATCGCTCTCGTTGCATTCTCTTTGCTTCTCTTTCTTTTTTCTTTCTTCTCTCTTTTTCTCCCTTGCATCTCTATTTTCTCTTTTTTCGTTCTTCTTTCGCTCTCTGTAACCACTCCCTGCTCTCAATTATATCGAGCGTGTTCGTACAAGCCAAGAGGTTCTCTCTGTGTTTGTTAACGTTCTATCGCGAAGCAACGTCACGCACGGCATCGTACGACACACGCCAGACTTGTTGATTTTTCCCGCGAAAATCACCTCACATGGCTGCGTTCCACTATTTCACGCGCGATCTTTCTCACTCTATGAAGTATCGGAAGGAAACGTGTTCGACAGTCGCGTGTATAGGATAGAATATATTGTGCCTCGTAACGCTGTTCCATAGTTTGGCTATTGTGTGCGAAATTCTGTATGTGATGTAAATAACTCTTCTTGCAGCAAGCTTGGTTTTTCTTCAATTCTTGAAGTATGTATTAATATACCCTAATATGTTTTAAGTGTCGTACGTGGAATCTTTCTGCTTCTGTAAATATCCTTCCTATAAAACGTGTCATTCTTGTACTCGGAATAATCTCTGTTTTGTAATATGTTCGACTGCTATACGTGGAATTCTTCTCGCTTTATAGTACTTTCCTGTCTTGCAGAGAATTATTCATGTGTAATATTTGATCGTTGTACATAGAATGTTTGGTATTCTGTAAAATATTTTTCGGAATAGTTTCTATACTCTAACGTGTTCTTTCCTCTTTCGTGAGAATTTTACAAACAAATTTTGTTCCAATAACGCTGTTGTACGCGAAATCCTGTCTATTCTGAAAAAAATTTTTTCTATAACACGTTTGCTTTCTATAAATAGAACTATTTTTCTTCCACAAGAATTCTTTCCGCGTATCTTGTTTAACTGTTATATATAGAATTCTTCCTACCATATAAAGCAAAGATGCTGTACTGTAAAAATCCTTCATGTAACGTGTTCAACCGTTGTACGTAGAATCTTTTCTCTTCTGCGAACAGCTCTTTCTACAACGTGTTCCACTATTATACACGAAACCTCTTCTCTACCTTATGCAAAATTTTTTCTAGCCTGCGAAGACTGATCCTATAACAGTGAACGCCAATGTACCCATAATTATTGTTTCATACAAAACTTTTTCTAACTGGTAAAAGACCATTCCTATCATACACAGAATCTCTCCTACATAGCATAAAATTTGTCCTATTCTGTACAAAATCATCTCTATACACTTGTACAATAACTATACATTAAGCCGCACGTAGAATTCTTGCTATTTTCCACAAAATTCGTCAAAATATCATACAACCCTATTTCGTGTAATTCTCGTACAACAATTGTCGTGCTCTGTAAAAAATTATTTTTATAACACGTTCGAGTATTTCACATAAAAGAGTCCTTTATATAAATTTTTTCCAGCCCTTTAAAGAATCCATTCCTATAAAGCGATCTATTATTATACATATACAAATTTCTTTCTGCTCCTCACAAAATTTTTCCCGCCAACGATCTACGACCCATTCGACTATCCTTTGCTCGAAATCCTTCTCGTTGCGCACACAGTCATTTCTACCCTGCAAAGTATCTTCCTATTACGTCGTTGACTTTGACTATCGTGCGTGGAATCTTCTCTATCGTGTAACACTGTCGTGCGAGAAATCTGTGCTAGCTTGTAACGAGAGTGAGTGATACAGATGAAACGCGACGGACCGCGCACGGCCTCGCTCGCGTCTCACCTTGAGGAATGCTTTTTTAGTGCGCCGTTTAAAGGAAGCGATTATTTTTAGCATGGCGCCCGTTGTTGCTCGTCTTCAGATGTGGTCGTAACCGGTGGTATTTCTGTGGTTGCTTTTTGCTTTCTTGCGGCCAGCTTCTGGGTGATTGGGAATGTTGACCCCTCGATCATCGCAGACGTGCGATGAAAATTGGATTAAAGAGACGGCGAAAGTGTAAATAATTGAACGATTCGAGGCACATTAAAACGATATGGAGAGTATTGATCTATGTTTTCTTATCGCGTTCACCGCTGATTAGCTTTACATTACTGATAAATAATTTTCGTCGATCTGTTTCAGTTGATTTTACCAAGCAAAACGTAGTACGTGTGATACATAAAGCAATTGCCATTCTGATTAACGAGATTGTGGAAGTTTAAGAGAGAAACTATCTGATGAAAAAATGTGAGAAGTTTGCTTCGTGATATGAGATATGAAATTTTACCAATGTATTGTATGTTTCTGTTTTATATAGATGGACTGAATTTTTGAAAATTATCAGAGAAATACTGTGAAATATACGTATAATATAATATCGAAGAGCTCTGAGTATTTGAATCTTGTACCTTTTATGTGTATAATTTTGAATAAATTCTTATAGCGAATAATAATTGATATTAGAGTATTAAAAGTTGTTCTTATCTTACAAAATATAAAAATACATAGTTTACCTATTAAAAGTTTACCTATTAAAAGAAGATCATTACTTTCGATCAACTTTATTCGTAAAAGAAATATTGGTCTTTTACTACGATAATATCTTCTAATAAATATTCTACCAACATAACATTGTCGTAACAGCAATAATAAAATTAATATGGTATATTTAATGTTTCCTTTAAACAATATATATATATATACGGAATAATTAAATCATTACACCGCAGTACGTGATGCTTTAGTTACATCAATTACGTTCAAGCATATAGTCACCGTTTAAGGTCGTATTAAATTAAGGAATGACGCATTCCGTAAATCTCAAAGCACGAATATTAATAACCCAGATCTAAAACTGTTCCAAGTACGACGTCGATAGCGATATACACATATACCGTTTCCTTTCTATCCACAACATATTATCTGCAAATTTTCTCGACAAATGTGGCACTGTTTCCATAATTTATTTAAAGTCCAATGATTCACCGATTCCACGAAAAAAAAGAAAAAAAAGAAAAAAAGGAAAAAGAAGAATGAAAGCAGATAAAATCCAATTTGCTCTATTTCTAGTAATTTATAAGTGTTTTGTTTATTTATCTCATGGAAGTGATAAGACGGCTTATCAGCGCGGGGCCATTGACATTTTGGTCATTCATACTAAAAATACATAACGTTGTTCTAATTCCCGAGAGTCCATTTTCGTCGTTAGATCAATGATCGATCAATATTTCGCCGGAAACCGCGAAACGTGCCAGCCAAGATTTATTGCAAGAACACTTGTGGCTGTGAATTAATATTTATAGCTCGTAGAGCATG
Organism: Bombus soroeensis; assembly: GCA_014737365.1. Classification (NCBI taxonomy): domain Eukaryota; kingdom Metazoa; phylum Arthropoda; class Insecta; order Hymenoptera; family Apidae; genus Bombus; species Bombus soroeensis. The sequence goes on from JACXIL010000171.1 coordinate 3,878,449, forward strand.
GTAATAATTTACGCGACTATCGACAACGGGTCTTTGTCCTAGACTGTTCATGCGTATTGAACTTTAGATACGTATATACACTCCCGTTCATAAACATTAGAGCATTTGCTAGGCCCTCTTGCGTAATTGATTTAATATTGTGTTATTAGTAAAATTGTACAAGCCATAAGTTACAAGTTATCGATGCTAATAAATAGATTACGAATTCATGGGACTTTTAAAGATGCAAAAATACACAAAATGCGTAGAATATGCAAGATCATACGAAATATCCGAAGCACGGTAACCATTATGATATTTGATAGATGAGACAAATCTTTGCTTCTATTTCTTGGGAAATCGAATATTTCAAGGATTTGAATGAATTCGAATCTACTTTGTGGAACTCATTGTTGAAAAGAATAAAAATGTCCGTGAGAAAGAACCATTGAAAAAGCAATGAATATATTAGTTAACATATCGTGTTAAATTTTTTGTATAAATATTAAATATTACATTTTTCTTGAATTTTCTTACGAATTTTACATCCATTCTATTTGTTACATTGGTATGTTATTTGTATAACACTGTGTGATAAAGATTGACTGTAAGGCGATTATTAAAAAAAGAAAAAAGATGTACAAAATGTACAAAATATAGGTAGAAGAAGTAGATGTAAAAATCAAAGTGATCCCAAAAGCAATTCTCCTATTGTTTTGGACAGTAAAATAATCTGTATTTGCCATACGAACAGACCGCGTTTTTTTTTCTTGAAATCGCTGCGACTTCGTTTCGCAGATGTACTTTTGCCTCTGGCTAGAAGTTGATGAAAGCGGAAGAATAAGCGAGTGTCGGTGCACTTTAAGGGCCGTTCTAATTAAACGAGCCGGTTTGACGTTCAGCCCTTCGCTTCTGTAGATCGATCAGGGTTATTGGTAGTTTCTAAAGATCTTTTTGTAAGTTCTCGTTTTCAATTAATGAGACGGAGCTTGAAGTGAAAAAAGTAGCGAAGAAACAATAATTTTTTATTTTTATTATTTTTATTATTCAATAATATGTATTATTATTGTTATGCTCTAAATAGTAAGCTATAATAATAGTAATATTATATTGTTATTTATAATTTTTATTTGTTATTCTTATTTATTATTATCGTTGTTATAAGATAATTTTAAAGATTTATTCGAGCAAAGTGTTGTACGTGAATGTATACGCGTACGAATTTTGGATGAATTGTAATTGAGTAATGTGAAAGGTTATGAAATTGTAATGTTACTTTGTAACATTATATTTTAATAATAATAAAATTTGAGAAGTTTATGATTTGACAACGCGCTAGATATTTTATACGTTTGTTTTTCTGTTTAACGGAGAAACAGTAAAATTCAGTTAGTTATTTTGAAATATCATTTATATTTAAATACATGTTTGTGCAAAATCTCTTTAAAATCTTCTAGAAATTTTACACAATTTGGCATGAGTAGTACAACTACAGTCGATGTTTAGAATCTAAAGCTTTAACCGTACAATACACCAATCTGCCAAAAATTACATAACGTTGTACTTTTTGATCTATAGATCGTAAAAATTATAACCCAAATTAAAAGAGTATACGAATTAATATCTTAGTTTAAGTAATTTTTGATCAGAAATAATTTTTATCATTTATAATAAATATTATTTATTATAAATGGTAAAAATTGTAAAGGTAACCGATACATTTGAAAATTAATATCTTTTAATCATCTAGTCTTCTGACCAATTTTTTTTTAAATTTAGCGATCGTTATCTTTCGCCTGAACAAAAATTAACTTTTTCTCAGTGACTTTTCCGTAAAACTTTAAAAAATAATTATTATTTTTGGTTCCCTGCTTTAAGTGTGATTACTTTTGAACTCGTATCGACCTTATCGATGTTTTTCAACTATCATTTTAATTTTTATCTTCCATTATCTTACTACAACCTCGTTTCGTTTGAAAAACAAAAAGAAGGAAAGAGAATGTAAGGAAGAACATGGAGGCTTTAAAAATTGGAAGGAACAAGATCCTTAACACGTCTCGTGTCTATTGGTCGTAAACTTGGCAACAAGTAAAATTGACGACATCGCTGCTACTTTGGTAATGACATCGTTTGAAATCTCCTCTCGACTCTAAGGACCTAGATTCTTGTTCGTTTAGCATTTCCTGGTATAAGTTGCGTTTCCTTAAAAAAAAGCTTCCTCAGTGTCACTGCCACCTATACCTGTCCATTATATCATCTATCCACTTTACCAGTGGAAAGTCCAGTAATTCCTGCTTCTATGATTCTCTTGATTCTAATGGAATTGGTTACAATGCTAATCAGACACGAGAATCCTCTTTGGAGAAATCAGAAGCAGTATTAGCAATCACGAAGTTTATCTCCCTTGTTATGCTCGTCCATGGATTTTTCTTAGACGAGCTTCTCTTTAGAAACTTTGTTGTTCGAATTTTTGTGTAGCGCAAGTTTTAGTTTTAACTGAGAAAATGTCTTTCATTAACTTTTCACAAGTTTCCGATAGAGTACATTCTTGACCCATTAAAGACCAAGCAATGCGCGTGTGGTGCATTATAACGTTACAAGTACATCAATTTCTTTAAATTTCATAAAATTATGAAAATTACGAAACGAAGAAAAAGATGTTAAGCGAACGCTTTTTCTTTTATCGCCACGATATTAAGTCGATAATGCAAATTAATCGAAAAAGATTTCAAATGAAACGTGTTGCATTTACGGAAATATCGGCTATCAATTTACGAAAAAATTTTCCATCGATGGAAAAACACGATTCGGTCGAAAATGAGGCAAAGGGTGCAGCAGGATTAAACTACGCCCATAAAGGATCGTGGCATCGATGACACGTATTATGAGCACCAAGAGATAAATAACAGGACACGTAGTGGCAGGATTTTGTTGTCTGGGGCCAGTCTGTGCACGATATTTGCTTGTACCGTCTCTCTACGTTTCGCTGGCATGAATTATCTTTATTGCTCTTCTCGTTCTCCTTGCTCACCGGGCACCCACGACACGCACTGTTCATGTGACGATCAGAGTACGACGATATGGCCAAGTCTTACGGCGCAACGTTGATATCGTTTCTCCCTCTACTCGGCGTTACTTCCTTTTTCCTTCGAGTTTTCGAACGGTGTTAAGGATTCCAGTTCCATAGCTTCCCAAGTTGTAGAGACACTTGTATAATTTATTGTTTATCGAGTAGCTAGACACAAATTTTCTTCCGATATTTCCTGTACTAAGTTTAGGGCAGCGTGGTTTGAGGGGAAAATTTGTTGCTTAACCCTTGTAGCATGGAATTTCCTTTTCAGCTTGCGAATAAAGTTGTTTCTTCATTAATCGTCGATAATCGAAACACATTTTTTGAAGAGGTTGCTTGAAGTAGATGTAATATATCAAAGTTTGAGATTGTTAAGAATTTTAGTGAACAACTTATTGAAGTTGCATGCTGCGTAGATGCAACATCGAACATCAAAAGATTTGAATATATACAGATTACTTACGTTATTAATTGTCGGTGTTTCTTTTCCGTATTTTATTAAGACAAGTTTAACTGTCGTGTGATTTAAGAAATATTATAGTTATAAACGAATGTGAAAACATTCGTGGTAATGGCGTCATTACGTGAAAACTACAGAAAATTAAGAATTCTATTTGTGCGTAAAAAGCAGTGAAACTTTGTCTTATTTATCTCTTTCATAAATTTGTGATTTATGAAAGGAGCAAGTTTTTGAAATAAGTAATGCGAATATCCTGTATAATATCGGCCTAGGAAATTTTCTTCATAAAGTAGTTGCAACGAATATAAATTCTTTTCCTTGTAAAAGTTTGCGAAACTCGTTGAGAAACTTGCAATTGTATATTCTGTATATGTATAGATGTGCCAAGCAAACGACGTGTACTGAATAAAATTGCATGCAAATAGAATTTTTCGTTGCTTCTAGAGTAAATCGATAATACCAAATACATCGTACGAATATTTTATAATAATATTTAGAAAGTGGGAAAATAAAGCGGACCTTCTTTTAATTTTACTTCTCTCCAGTTTCATTTTAACATCGTATCGATCCTCCTCGCTAAACCAAGAATCGTCCAAAAGTATCGATTATATCATAGAACAATCCATATGAATTCGTTTAAGTTCTGTCGTTTGCCAATCTCGAAGACATTTGGCATCCTCTCGTCTATTCGAGAATAGTTTCTCTTCAATTTTTATGTAGGTCATTGCGTCTATTCGTTTCCTAGGATCTTCTCTTTGCTGCTGTGAGACGACACTTCTGACAAAGAGGTTTACAATCGATGAAGCCTCTGTTTCACTTCACAAAGGGAACGTCGTCGATCGATGATCGATACATACTTGGAGTTACGATTCTAATCTTTGTTTAATCAACCAGCGATTTGTCCATCTCCTTGTTCCTTTCTTCTCATCGTTAGAAGCTTGTCATCGTCTCACTCGACTCGGTGAATGGATTCAATGAAAACAAAGTGAGGGGAATGGACCAGAAAATCAAGCTTAATGAATATTAATGAGTCTATGCGTTCAGTAATTTAAGTACCAAGGAAGAAAAGTTCGATCAACCTCTCGAATACTTCAGCTCGATATTTTGTTCTTTAATAAAGGTTTAATTCTTTTTTATTTAGATCTACTTCATAAAGTTGTTGTGTATCTTGTACCGTACGTACAGTAATATTCTAGAAGAGAACTTGTAACGAAAAGAAAATGTACAGAGCGATGTTTTCCATATTCTCCCGTCTCCTAAATCGTTTTTGTGCAAGACGATTGTTAAAGTAAGCGGAAAAGGTGGAAATCAATTGGAAATAAATTACAAGAATATAGCAGATAGAAAACATTAGAGATATTCTATTGATACAATTTTTCTAAGAGTGCTCTCGGTTGATCTATAATATTGTCGATATTTCAAGGTCCTCGACGAAACTCCGGTTTTTCGATAAATATTAAGGATACATGTTGATCCTTTTAGCTGAGGATCTTGAAACGTTGACAATACACATAATATTGATAATCTGAGGTTTGCTATCCTTAAAGCTTGCTATCCTTATGGAATGAAAGTAAGATTTGTCTGATCATTTTAGATATAAGAGGAATGAGTTGCTGCAGATATAATGGTACACGACATATCCAACCATTTTTTTCACAATGAAATATCTATGTGCGGTTAAAACGATACAATAAAAATTGCAGAAACATTTAAGGTGATCCAATAGAAAAAACATCGTTTCTTTTAAAAAAGAGAGAACTTTTGAGATTTACTTATTTTGATAATTGCTATTATACTTTGAGATTGTTATTTAGGATTTTCTTCATCTGGAATTTAGAACGCGATTCTCTGTATTTAGAGCAGTTTTAAAGCAGAGCGCGTTTAACGTAATTTTTGGCAATTACAAAACTCACGCGATAGTAGGTCAGATTTAGAAACTAGATCTGTGGTAAGTTTGTACATTTGGTATATGGAAAATTCTGAGTCTGTATGATATTCTTGATAAGAAAATCCAGGAAAAAAACGTTTAATGATATCCACGATCCTTTTCGTGTGATAATTGCGTGAAAAAAATTCGCGAATCGCTCTAATCAATACGCAATACGTATATAAATTTCCGACAAATTAAAATTAGTCGTAGTCCGTAATGTTTTTAACGTTATCATTGTATTTAGGTCATCTCTTATCGCGTACCTATTTCGATAAGGTGCAGAAATCAATGAATGATTTTTTGCTGAAGTTGCGATATCGCACTTGTTATAATCTAGGTTCCACGTTTATATTTAGCTTCGATATTTTTGTTTATAAACAATAATTTTCTTTAAAATAATATCATTTAGAAAAGAACGAATCGTATGGATATTAAATCGTATCTTGTGACAACAGTATGCGATTATTACTTTAAATTATGACAATACGTCAAATTACTCTAAGCAAGCAATATTAGCTTATTTCATGGATCGAATATGAATTAGATAATTTTTAGATATACGTAGAATGGAAAATTTTTTGACAAATATTAATACGATATTTTAACAGTCTTGTATACGGGTATTATATGAATATAATAAAATAATTTGAAAGTCTCAAAAAATCCTAAAATATCTTCCATATCGAAGCTTCCATTTTTTTCCCAAAAGAAAATGACACTTTCTCGCTTTAAAGTATGCAAAACAGTTGTATACATCGTACGATGTACAATGACGTATAAAAATAACATATCAAAATAACAAATACCTATATCGCAGGATATAAAGCGAAACAACATCGGTTATGAGGACCTAGTGACATAAATACTATTCAGATCCAATATTTATAGATATGAATAAGATGATAATCCTTTCTTATCATCCGCCTATTGTTTCGAAGATAATAATATCGCTGTAAAACAATACATATATTTGCCTGATGTTATTCATATTTCCAAACAATTCTTACGCATTTGTAAATATGAAAATGCTAATGTAAATCGCTTATCTGTCGCTATGGTAAATAGAAAAATTACACTCAAGTATTTATCGCTATCAAATACATCATTTTTTACTGAAACGATTAAATATCGTCTTTCATATAACTATATGTCTATAGAAACATTTCTCAAAAGTACCCTTCTTAATCGTCGTATCTGATCATCGCAAGATCACCGACGTAGATGATTCAAGACTTTTGCACAGACGCGCGTATATCTTTATCTTCGATCAAGTTGACATCTTCTTCCCTATTAGAAGATTCAATCTGATCCGACAGTCTCGTAACACTCACGCGTCGCGCTCATCGTGTCTCAGAGACATCGATGAATCTCTCTCACGGTCCTTTAGGTGGATGTACGCGGCGAACTCGGGAGGCAGTCATTCTGGAGGCCGCATTTACGCCTCATTTCATTATTTGCAGCTCGAGTCTCGAGCCTGATGCTTTCTCTCTTTATCCCGGCTGAAAAACGAGGTTGCCTAGGTACCGGAGTGACCGTGTTGGCGTAGGTCGCGTACAGTTAAGTCGCGATTACAAACGCGTAGGCGTTTCGTACTGTCGCGATAAGATCGATGAAATCGGCCGATAAGATCGATAGGAGTTCCATTCTTTAATAGCAGGAATTGAGTGCGCGCATAATTTAATAATATTGCATCCTTGGTTGATTTACGACTGGCCGACGACGCATCAAATGGCCGGGCTGATTTCCTTTCTTTTTCTTTTTTCTCTCTTTTTTTTTGTTGCCAGCTGCACCATAACGTACCAGTTTACGAGGTATACACACTTCGTCCTGATTTCGTTCGGGTTTATCCTCTCGGTGCCATTGAAAAATATTGCTCGGTTTCCTAACCGATAATAAATATACTCACGAAAGTATTTTGTACGCTTCCTATAGAAAACTTTTGCGTTTAAATTACACGCGTTACATAAAACATTTTGAAATTTCATTAGCATAGTGACGAGACACCGTTGACATTGCTATATTGGTCAAATTTAAAACCAATCTGAAAATGTTTGTGGAAATTATAAGATATTCATTGTAAATATATGTTTAACGAAAGTTCAGCGTACAGCGTGAATGATCATTTGAAGTGCATACAACGAGTGTTAAATGTATGATTACACTGAATACAGGTTGTTCGACAAACAAGCGTCCGATTACTTTCGCGTATATCAAACGAAATTCTATTTCTTTTTGAACATGTTTCTTTCATTCCATAAATGTTTCAAAAACATCGATTGTCACGATATTAATTGGGACTGTAGTTTTTTTACAAAGCTTCGTGGAGTTATCACCGATCTTCGAAAGAGTTGTAATTTATTATTTATAATTAGAAAACCCAGGAACTTGTTTCTCATTTCTCAACTGTATTATATTTAAGTACTCCATTTTAGATACGAATTAGTAGCAAAATTTGAATAATTGTCATATCGTCTCATGTGACTTCAATTACAGCGATCGATGAAAGTATCTAAACAGTTACCGTAGGAAGCTTGTTATGTTATGTATTTTAAAATTTTGTGAAAATTCTAACGAGACGTACAACTATCACGAACCAATCTGAAAATGTATACAAAAGTTACGAGATACTGGATACTCGTTTTAAACGCGTACTTAATGAACAATTAATATACAGCACGAATAGCCGTCTTAAACGTACAGATACAAATAAAAATTAAGAATATTTGAGCGATTTTATAACTATGAGAGGCAGCACGTCTTTTCTTGAGTTTGATCTACTAAGAAAATCGGGAGCATGCTGAACAGAAAGGTGTCTTTCTTTGAACATTACGTAGACGTACCTACCAATTAACTGACAGTCTTAGTGGAACAAATATGGAAGCGGTCACTAGAACAAGTGCATATTGAGGTTTAAGATCTGCTTAAGATCTGGATTAAGGATTATTCCATTAAAGTTCATCTCTGTTCGTGATTCTTTCGAATTAAACATCTTGTCATTTAAATCAATTTTAGGAAAATATTCATATACTCGTATATGTTAAATACTAATTTCTTTTTATATATGACGATACATAACAAAATAAACGGAAGTAAAAGTTCGCAGTTCCAAATTAATAACACGAATTTCTCGAATATACAATCAACGCTTTGATTCGTGTGTATGAAATAATCATTTTAATTTCTGATTTAGTTCTTTCGATTCAACAGAATCGATATAAGCGTAATCTTGGAAATTTCAATTCTATTTTTTAGTAATAAAATATTTAATTTTGGTCGTTTAATGTTTTCTTCCTCTTTACATGTATCCGATCTTGCCTGTATTTGGAGATTATCCGATATAATCTCACTTTCAAGAATTTTAAGTCTCGTAACATTAATTGCAACGTGTTGTATGACGCATTCTATATAACTATTCGCAATCCGATGAACATAACTTTCGGACATTGAGTATCTTCGATTCCAGATCAGCTATATTATCCTCTAGACGACAAAGCCAATACGACACGTTTCAATTTGCACATTAATTATTTTTATATCTTGCAAGTAAAATGATTCACGCATTAACATTCTCATATTAAAGTTCCATCGTTTAATTTCACATTGTTATAAATATAAATATAATACAAAACGCGTAAGTGGATAGCGGATTTTTATGTATTTATGAGAAGCGTATTTCGTAACATTCGATATTTGGTAAGTAAAACTTCTTCTAGAACTTCTGTCTAGATTCCGTTCTTTAAATTAATTCATAAAAGCACGAATTTGCATAAATATTCGCACACCACACATAAGTAATTAGTAAAATTGTAGTACGATTTGCATATGGAAAATTTCTAGGTTGGGCATTTTAGTTGCTTCATTAGCAATTCAGACAATGCGACGAATAACAAACAATAGTCTGGTAACTGAGAACTACAACTCATGGTGAAAGTCACGTTTCAGCACGTATCGCCACTGTTGAGAATTTATCAGAAACTTATGGGAATGGTTAAATATAGAAACCTGCGCTCGAAGAGTATGAATGAACCTTACGGGTGTTCCCTCTTTGATGACGAACGTTTATTTTACTTCGCTTGGAATTGGTTTTCACGAGCGCGGCAGCAAGTAGCACGCGAAACCAGACGTTTTGTAACAAACTAGTATCGAGGGAGTTCATCATTTACATAATCATGTCGCGTAAAAGATAATCGAAAAAATTGCTGGCGCAATTTTAACGTCAGTAGAAAGTACGTAATTCGCGTAATCTGTGCTTTACATTGAATATTGACGTCATTAATAGTTTAAAACATTTTTCAATGCAATTATTTATCAACATAACAGTCATACATTTTTTAACGAATTTGGTCGAAAGTGGAGTGCTACTATGTAGATTTTTTTTACTTTCTGTTATTAATTGCTTGATTGTGATATAGAGATAAGAGACTGATTCGCAATTAACGAACGAGTATTTCATTCAACGAACTAGTATTATGTTGCTTATTCACGATAGTCATATCATATCTAAGGAAGCCATCGATCAAAGCGAAGACAATATTATCAATTTTTATTAATGTTTCAATGTTATTAATTTTGTCGAAAGTTATGCAGATTAAGTTTTATCCTATTTCTTTGTAGTAATTATTTTTAAAAGACGAAAATTCTTCGTAAAATACGATTATTTTTTACTGATTTCGCAACTCAAAATCAAAATATAATATTTAATGTACAAAATAGTCCGGCAAAAAGTTTACAAAACTAAAAAAATAAAAGAGGACGCAGAAAATAAAATAAAACATATTATAATACTGAAACAAATATTGGAAATATCATCATTCACGATGTAATTAAAATATCACTTATAATTATCGTATATCGCATTATCGTACATGCAAATATTTACACTTTCGTTCGTAAGTCGCCAGATAGTTTCGAGAGTAGTGTCTATCTAGTTATTATTTATTTATCATTGAAACGTGATATAACTTATTTTTCCTATTACGTGATTAACAAGTGTCAACTTAATTTTATAATTACGAGGTCTATTTATCTCTATCTTAGATATACAAATAAGAAGCGTCTCGTAATTTATATGTACGTGTGTTGGTAGTATTCCGTGTAATATACATCAGTTAATCGTCGTCAATTAACAAATTCTTTATTAACACGATATGATTTGCACTGAAATTTAAGTTCACGATCATCCCGTAATTTCTTAAATTTACAAATATATCTCACCTGAAATTTTCAATTAAAACGATACTTTTACGAATCCAAACAGAGAAACAAAGAAGTATGCTGCGAATATTTATGCAAATTATGAACACAATTATAAAGAAAAATTTGTTTCAACCACTACATATTATATCAAGTACTCTGCTCTGGATATTACATATATTGTTGTACTATTACTATTATATACATTTTCCTATAAATACATAAAAATTCGCCGTCTATAGGAGAAGAGATCGTGTTTTCCGTTTTCATAATTTTAAAACTATTGCCTACGATAATATTAGATATTAAAATTCAAGAATTATTTTCAATCTTACATCTTTGGACCTAACAGCTTCTCAGCTACATCGTATTAAAGTACCATTCGTCGCACATAAAGTTAGAAAATAAAAATAATGTACCAATCGTGTCCTTCTCCTGTCATCATTCTATACAACAAATCAATTCGCCAAAGCAAGACCCATTGATCGTATCACATCGGAAAGTCCATGTTCGTTCGCACGAGCCCTTCTTTTTTCTTCGATCAACTTTCTACGGAAAGTCGTGGCGCCACGCGCAAAAAATCTGCTCGTTGACGGTTCTCTTCGGACGTTGGGTTTTCCTCGAAAAACAAATCGCATACTTCGCTACTATCGAGGAAATCCTGCGGATTGGATCGCCGCAGCCGTCAGGACGATCTGTCGATTCTAGCAGAATGCAAGAACTTATCAGTCGTCTTACGAGCAGTTGCTATGCGTTATGGAAGGGGTCCCTGGAGTCACCTACTAGCTCGACCAGTCAGAAGTCAGTGTGTGTAAGCCGGCCGGTCGTGCCGGCTCCTTTTCTGTCTTTGCTCTGCTGTACCTTCGTTTTCCGAAAAATCGTAACTCGACTGCACGTTCATTCAGCCGCATGCCATAGATCGATCGGGCCAAGTGTCTCGTTAACGGTCGAACAAATTGCACCGCCAAAACCTGCGATTTCCTAAAAACTACAAAGCCTTTTATTCGTCACGAGAAACGAATCATGGTGGTCCCGTTAAGGAGGGATACTCTTCGTGAACTTTTCTTCCACGTTGTGTCTTGAATTTAGCAGAAAATTTGTGATTTACAGTCGTACAGTATCTTAAAGAAGGAAGAGACAGTAGAGATTTTCTCATCGACAGTGGAGCATTGGATCGAAGCATCGAAATATCGTATTTTCAAGGAGAAATATCGAGAGACGTTCGGTCGTTGAGAATGCGAAGAGGAAGAGACGAGGTCGAGTGAAATTTTTATTGAGTTTTTGTTATTGTTGCTTTTATCGGGACGGAGGGCACAGTTTCTGTGAATTAACGGACAGGAAATTAATAGGCCGAAGATGTCTAAAATTGTACGACGATTTTGCGTTTGATGGGATTTTATGTTTGCCCCTTTTGTTATCTGTGGTGGTGAAGAAACTTTGGAAAGAGTTTGAAAAGTCATTTCCTCTCTGACCTAGGAAGAAGAACGCTGTAACGTAAAGTCTTGTCGCTCTCTATGTGCTTCAGGGAAATACGTACGATATAACGTATGCGGAAAGCAGGTGGAAAATGAAATAAAATTGTGCATCGAAAAAAGATATCGATTTTTTAGAATCTTTCTGAAGAGACGTTTATTGAAAAAAATTACAAAATTCGAAGAAGCCGAGGGGTTAAGATTAGACAAAAAAATTTCTCAACGTTAGAAAAGACAGTGTGCGACGTATAAGTCGTATGCTTTGACGGACTGCGAACCGACAGAATGAACAGAATTGTGATTTTTACACGTTTCTGAAATTGAACTTTGTCGACTGTATTGTCGAAGACGATAAACAGGCTACAATCTACATCACCAATAGGGAACAAACAGTGCATTTTCTTGACGATACCAGAGTAGCCTTATTTATTACGAATTGACTGTTTGCTGTTTTCTGATTAACTTGAGATATAGATCGATTCGACTCGAAAACAATTATTAATTGGCGCCGTACAAAGTGAATAATCCTACCTTTTTCGATAACAACGAATATACTTAAGAAACGAAACGTTGTTTTTCGAAAATGTGAGGACAAAAATGCACAAAATCGATTGGAATGTGCTGGAAGAATCTTCATTGAAGTATAACGAGGTGCCTTCGATCTGATTCAATACGATTTAAGCAAGGAGCATGATTATGACGCATACGGAAGAAGTATCGACGACTTTCGAGTCGAAAACACCGACAGAACAAATGAATGGCCACTCTATGGTGAATAGCTCTTTTGTCTTTTTAATTAAATTAATCATTTAATCTTTCGCCTTAAATACCAGCGATTCATTCAAAGACACGTAAGTCGTGTTTTGATCCGGAATTTTAGTATCGCGATATTTTACGTTTAATAGACTGCAGGGTGTCTCTTTAAATGAAAATTGTAAAAGTGAAATGCACGTTATAATAATATTGGCGGATATTATCGTGAAGCGCCACGTTTCGCTCATTTACATTGGCATTCATCGGTATATCTCGGTATATCGAAAAAGATACGTAGTACAGTAGATAAATTTATTTGTTCTGAAATTAAACACCCATATCTAGTAACGAGCACATTTATATTTAGTTTGCTCCCCGTATCGTATCGCGTATGACTTTCAGCATTTTCTCTCCGCATTGTGACGCGACGGTGATTTTAACATCGCGCACAGTTTAATTAGTATATTCGATCTTCGATATATGCAAAATACAAAGAACAAACGTCTGAAAATCAATTACGCATCGGCATTTACAGATTTAATATGATTGCGTTATGATTAGTTGAAACAATCGATTAAATGCGCGAAGAGAGAAAAATTTAACGAGATTTTAAGCTTTCGTTTGTTCTATCAATAGCGCATTAGTGCAATTTAATAAGTTAAACTAAACTAATTTACATACGGAGACCGCAATTACATTTCCCAACATTTCATAGATATAATATATTAAAATTTGATATGATTTCAAAGAATTTTGTATTACTAAAACTGTTCTCTGTTTAGTTATTGGATCAACTATGTATTTTGGACTCTCTGTTTCTCGAATATGTCGAGAATATATTCATAGTCGTCGATATTCGAACTACCAAAGCAATTAAAACGACTAATATCAGTTTCTCTATTTTTGTACTTATTAAAAACATGTAAATGAATTTGGTAATTTAATGTTTACTTTTATTGAGCCATTAATTACATATTCTAATATAGATGATGTATTCTGATCATATTGTTTCAATTCCAATTAGCTATAACGTTCTTACCTGCCTATTAAAGATCGTTAATTTGAAACGCTTTTGATTATTTTTTTAAGCAGCTTCCTGAACTTAATGCTTAGTATTTTATAGTCTTTGAGTCCAACAGGTTGTTCTATTTTCCAACCGGCTGTCAATTAATAATAACGATATTAAAGTCGGAAGATTAAAATAGGCTCATTACGCTTTTCTTACGAGTCTCGCATATATCTAATGTTCCCAGCTATAGCTTCGAAACGATGGAAATAAAACGATTGGAAAGGGATCTTATTGGATAAAATTAAATAGTCTTGTTTTATGTGTTCATTTCTGAAATAGACACGTTCCAATGATTTTAAAGTCATCTCTCTTTCCTTAGATAGAACTATAAATCTCTTCCTATACTCTTCCTCTAATCTTCATTCTCTACAAAAGAAAAAGCTATAAAGACACCTACATTGGGAACTTATTAATTCAAAAAATATTATAATTCTAATTTTGTATGATAAACAAAAAAATATAACACGGTACCTACCCTTACGCATATATTTCATACTCAGTTTTACTCAAAATACACTTCAAAATTGACAAATAAATCAAGAAAATTGCCTACTAATCCACTTCCTATTTAAATTGCTTGTTTCTTTCCTGTTGATTTAATCAAACCGATCGAATCTGCTTGAGCGACCCGCGTATTGTAACGAGCTATTTAAGCGTAACGATCGGCGTGAGTAATTGATCGAGAACCGATTTTTCGATGGCAATTATGGTTGGCCAGGTTATTGCCCTTGCGGTGCGTGCTATGAATGAATTAACGTTTCACCGCAAAACGAAGGCCAAGTTGATGATAGTAGCACGACTTCTGGTACACCTTGACACCGAAAATATCGTGAACGAGAGCCTGTATTCGGTTGCAGTGCCGATCGGCCGTCGACTGCATCGGGCTGAACCTCATCATTTCGTCGTCGTCGTCGTCGACGACGACGACGACGACGCAATAACGTATCTATGTATAGAAGATGTACGCGAACAGCATCTTAGCGCGCAGTATCTGCTTCTCTGAACCGCGCGATTCGCACGGTCTCCGCGTCGATCAGTTGAAATTTCGCTTCTTACCACGCTTCACTCTGGTACGTAATCAAATTCAGATCATTTTTATCGACGAGCTGTCTTATTTCAGTTAGATTCACGTTAGGTTCGGTTATTAGAGTACACTGATTTGTCGATTTTGATAGAGGAATAGAGGATGTTGGATGGAATTTCTTCGAGAACTATTTTTCGTTCTTTGAAAGGACACGACTTTCGAATTATCGAAGATTGAGAAATTATCTATGAATTTCTTGTAGAAGAGCGTTACGACGCTTATGCAGTTTGCATCTTATCTATTTTAGGCTAGGTTCGAGTTAGATCTATTTATTGCAATGGTTGGTCTTGGCACGCAACAAAATTTTAGTAATTTATACATTGATTTATTTGAGATTTAATTTTGGTTGGGAATAAAGCAGATCAAATGGAATTCTATTGAGAAATACCTTGGAATTATCAAAAATCGAGAAATTTTCTATTAACCTTTCTGGGAAAGCTTTGAGTAATTTTTATTTCGACTATTTTAAACTATTTTAGACTAGATTCGTATTAGAATGCTTGTTGCAATCCTTCGTCCTGGGACACATCGAGGTTTGGATAATTTAGATTGATTTATTCCAGATTTAATTCGGAGAAGTAATACAGACGTTACAATTATGTCGAAATTTAAAAAATTCCAAATTTTGAATTTGGAAGGATCGTGAAAATTTTCTATGATTCTTTTTGGAAGCCATTAGATTCAGATTGCTTTCATTCATATGCAAAGATGTATAACAATAGGAAGTAGTTACAATAATATATTAAATAAATTTCGTGTAAATAACTATAATTGTTTTAGTAATCTGTGGAATATATAACAGAATCCATAAAAATACGATATCTACAGCAATGAAATATTCTGTATTACAGAATACAATATTCTATCGCAAAGATAAGTTGTGTTGCGTATTGACGCAAGTATACCATACGGTTATAGTCTGAACAATAAGATCAATCTGCTTTCAAAATACCATTCAACTTCATCAACAAAATCATCAATAAAAATATCCAAATATTTTTGAACGATAACATTCATATATGTGTTTGATCCTCAATTAATAATTATTTATTACAATAACATGGCAGTTTAGAACACTAGAAGCAGTTCCTTATCAAAATATACAATATTTAGTTGTCAATCTGTAAACACATCAATGTACAATTACTTTAAAACAATAACTAATTATATAATCAATGTTTAAAGTGCATCTTAGGATGAATAACATTTTGAGTAATTCCGCATTTCTCTGACAACAATGCATTGACGTATTCATAGAATTTTCCATGTGGCAGTTAGTTATCGTGTTCCTCGACAGCTGACAATGAATGAACGAATTCTTCTTTTCTTCCAGCGTAGCACTTTGTTCGAGATAGGGTGTAGCTTTATTGCCATGCAAATGCAAGTAATACCGATAACTCTGATAATTGACCCTTCTTCACTCGAAATAGCATTATTGAACACTTCGTATATATGCATACGGTATATTAGCTTTTCTAATAATAGTTGTGTTATTAGCATTCTTACATAAAACTTGGAATTTCTGAATTTTCTATTAGAATTAGAAGGACAGAAATGATAAATTTGATTAATAAAATATGCAACGTAATTACGATGAAACAAGTTTCCATCCTTATTTTTTCAATTATATATGTTAATTAAGATTCTAGAATTATCATTATTAAAAATTATCGAAATAATACAGAAAATTGATAATTATTCAACAATTTTGAGATTGTTACGCATTTCTTCAATATAAAATAGAAATTATTTATACTCCTTTAAATAATTCTATAGAAATTTGCACATACTATCAAAAACTATTGCAATAATACAAAAAACAAATAACAAAAATTCTGAAACTATTGTAAATATCTCAAATAGGAAGTAGAAATTATCGTTATCCTTTTAAACAATTTTATAAATAATTTATATACCTCTTTTTGCCTCAAGATAAAAGCTTTTATACCGTCATATAATGCACGTATTTTATTACAAATATATACGATGCGCGCTGTTGTACATTTTTACTTGCATCCGTCATATATTATAATTTACAATGCAAGGACAGATTATTGACCCTTAGCGAATTGACACACGTGACATTCTCCTTCTTAAGGCAATTTAATATTGAAAAGCCGCGGCGATAACCTTGTCGGGTCGTTTGATTGGATATTAATGGATATTAATAATTTCATATGATTCGCGTAAAAAACAATGGTCTGTCGAGAAGACGGCAATGTCACACAAATAAATCGGACATCCCCTTGTCGCGATGGTGCCTCACGAAACTTCTGGCTATGCGATTGCTTCATCGTCCTTGCATACTTATGAATACAAATTTTTTGGATAACCGTGCATTCTGATGCACCGGTCGTATTTTTTTCCTTTCATTCCTACCGGTCATCAAACAGGACGACTCGTTTCTTTTACGTAATGAAACGACGAGGAACGTACGCGGACTGTGTAGTTCTTTTACTTCCATGTTCGAATGTGGTTCACGATTTTTCTCTTTCTTTTTTTCTTTTTTTTCTTTCTTAAATTATACGATTTAATTATTTCGTTCGGAGGCGCAATCGTGTATTTTCGGGCGGAATAAAGTTACCGGTTTCTTCTTTGAGAATTTCTACCGACGTATTTCGGGCTTTTTCTGTGTTCGTTACACGTGTTTTTTCTTCTTACGAATTATCAGTAGGTTGTTAAGATGTCGCTTCTTGACGTGAAAAAGTGTTCAATATTTGCGGTCTTCTTCATTTGCATACTAGAAGTAATGTTTCATTTTGCGTACAGCCGACATCCCGATGCTTATCTAAGACAAATATCTCGTCGGTGGTTAATTTGTCATCGGTTGCTGTGATACGTCAAGGAAATTAATATAGTCTTTACTTTTGACAAATTAATAGGTTTCATTTGTTTTGGATAACGTTCTATTTGTATTCTCATCCTTACGAAGTTTAGCTATAATTAATAAGTTTGTTATCTTAAACCATAAAATTATGGTATCGAATCAAGTTAAAATTAGAATATGAATTTTATAAACGTGCTTGCTTTCGAATCGTTTAATTGAATGGAAATTGAAATTTTTATTTACCGATTCTATTATGATCGAAGAAAAATAGCATACACGCCATGCTATAAGCACGAGATTCCCAATCTATGGGTCGCGACCCCAAGGGGATCGCAAAGTGTTTCCTGGGGGATCGCCGAGGTTATTTTTACTTGCATTATACAATTATTTCTATAGAAATTTTGTACTCAATTATTATTATAGAAAATGTTATTACATAGAATTTCAGTCCTTGTTTGTTTCAATATAGATTCCGGTATGTTAATTTTTATATATGCAAAATATCAAACATATATTAAAATATTATGTGAAATTCAATTTAATATTCAAATTTTTTTTGATGTCTTAATACTTTTTAATATTTCGCATAAAGAAACATTTATACGTTGAGACCTATAGTAAAACTAAATAAAATGTTCAAGTATTATTAAATATTGAGAAATATTGACAATATGTGTGACTAGAAGTTATAGATCATTTAGTAAATAATTACAATAGTCTGTGTAACTCGAAAAAGGTTCATAATTTTTATACAATCACGAGATACGTTAAATTTTTCAATCATTTTGATCACGATAAGAATTTTTTAATTCACGAAATAAGTCGAAATGGAGAAACTGAAGGAGTTTGGTTTGACGCTGTGTAAGCCGGAAGTATTGCGAAACTTTGTAGGTTCTACAAATGCGTCTGGACGTTTTATTACAATTGCGAATAGTACCGTAAACTCGTAAACGCACGTATACGTAATATGCGTGTCGCAGATGTTTCACGACCAAATGCATTAGAATACGCACGTTTATGGCTGTGCGTAAACGCAAACGCCTTTGTCAAAACGTGTTTACACGAACTTACGGCGAGCTTGATGATAGTCAATCGTGCGGAATATAGCGAACGTTTCAGCAATAAATATTTTTATTTCTACAGCCGATAATAATAAAATACGATGCGATATTGGAGGTCAATAAATGTCTGCAAAGTGTTTATTATAATGTTCATTGCGTAAAGTAATGTTGCTTATTCATCAGTTATGCATTATGTTTATGTTATCAGCAGTTCGTCGAAACAATCTGAAATAACTTTATCTTGGTTTCGTACAATGAACCACCAAGGTTGCAATATGAAGATTGTTTATTATTCGCTGTAGTTTTTGGATGAAATTTCATTAATATTGCTTTTAACGTGTAAACTAAATAATTAAATTATCAACTCGTAGGCTAACAGATGATACGATATTATTCAATGATAAGTGAATCGATATTTTACGTATTGCACACGAGATAATATGATACGACGATTATTTTATTATCACGTACATTTTAATCAATCGGCATATTTATTTTTCATTTATGTAAAATTATTTCTAATTTGTGTATTTCACGTACGTATGGGTATTTGGAAATGAAAAATTTCTAAAGTTATAAATTTAAATTACAATGTTGATTTAGATATATAGATAAATAGTTGACACAACTTTTAATTATCAGAATGTCGTAATGAAAAACATTTTTCTCTTTCTATTTTAATTTCTTATTTTCTCTTTCTATAGTAAAGTTATTTAAAAGTTTTATTAATTCCATATCTCCCAAGTTATTCTTTTATTTGATCTAGAGACAAAATATTTGTTTTTCTTATCTTTCTGTATATTTCAAAACTACTGGTTATCACAGTATTAGTTATCCAATATTATACGTCATGTTCATCTATCAGGCACCACGTACTTTGTTTTACACATTAGATAACGTGAAAATCAGGAAACCGATATAAATTAATTTATCTCTTTTTCACGTAATTTTCATGTATCGATCAGTTCCTGTCGTAGAGAACACAAGACACAAAAGGTATATTGTAAGTTGCTTAAAAATTACATTCTTCCCTAGTTCTTATGTAGTTCAATTTTTATCTTATCACGGGTTGGGATCTTTTTAAACTTGAAACTTATAATTATCATTAATGGTACATTCATTACTTGCATGTACGTAGGTACTACATCGCATGATTACTATTATGCTATTTAACTTTCATAGCACTGATGACGACAACATTAAGCGTGTTACGAGATAAAGTGTCTAAGGATAGATAGCGGTGTAATTTATTAGTGTAAAATATTTAACATTAGGATGCTAAGAAGTGCAGGTATTTTATCATCTTTTTTTCTACATGATAGAAACCGCGCTGATACAGCACTTAGATATCTAAGGGAATATAAATTAAGTCCCGGGAAGCATTCAGGTCACAGTGGGATAAGATCGAAAAATTATAAGTTACGTTTATTAGAAGGGGACCCGGGGTAACTTTCTCACAGCTTTAGTCGCGCGGTGCATGAACTTTAACGTTAAGTTCAAGACACTCTTGTAACAAACTCAAAGCTGCACGCTCATTACGTGCATCTAGCAAGCACAAGCCTTTAAATTTCTAACTTTAGCATCGGCTTAGCTGTTTAAATGGCACGGGAAACAGCACGACCACTTTCGTCTGAACACTGTGGTTTCTGTGGAATTGTAGAACAGATAGCAACTAACACATTCCTGTCATCGAGTATATTTCACCTAACAGCAAAGTGCTAGATTAAGCACTTTCCATAACCGATCATTTTATTCTCCTGCTGCATCTTACGACAGCTTTATTTAAAAAATAAAACGAAATTTTTATATATTTCATTTATTTACTTTATATATGTATTTCATGTAATTGAAAAAAGAAATAAGAGTTCCAGGAAGCTGTGAGGCAAAATTAGTTTTGTATATAATCGACATTTATTTTAATGATTTAACAATAAGCGTGATCTCTGTACCTGTTATCGAGTTTCTTACTGAAAATGTTAGATATTTAAGCTGCCGAATTTTTACGTACGTTAATTTCAAAAAGTTCAAAGCTACCAATGTTTCCCAAGACTTTTACGTTTTTTCTTTGTGATATAAATTGTCTAGCAAGAAACGAACTGAGAATCTAATTAAAAGTTCATGGTATCTCATAATAGGGTTCTATGACACAGTTGTTTTTTATTCATTCTTGTATCTGACTTATTCCATAAATCAGCTATAGATTTGAAAGCTTTTTTGCTACGTGGCGAGCAGAGATGCCGTGGCTTTAAAGGACGTACTCCATCGTGACAAATCTTCTTTCACGCTCAAACTCCACTCGCAACATGCACGCGGAGATCTACACGCGCGTTTATTCTGGACAAAGACAGGATGTCCCCGTGTCTAAAGACGAAGTGACGCGTATCTTTGCCAACGCCACGAATACACACCCGAATCACGATAAAGGGATAGTTGTCATGAATATGGTTATGACTCTTGATCATAGTGATACACGAAGAACGTCAGTATCCGCTATTCACGACGTGCGACTAAGTTACGCCAAGACTCTCTTCTAATGCATCAAACAATAATCATAGTACCTAGGATAACTTTTAATTAATAAATTACACAGCTTTTAGTAAGAGATCGATACGTATTCAATCGATCGAAAGGCAACCGTTTAGAATCATCTCAGCTACATCTACATCCTTTTAAATATTTATTACTGAACGTAGAACGACATTCGATATATCGTATTTAATTACTTTAACTGTACATTTCGTAAAAACAGCTATAAATGATCATTTACCACTCGTTCGATCATTTTTCTCACAGCCGTGTTTAGACAATGGTATCTTGTAAACTACATTTAGCTTACAAATATACTGAAATTAAAAGAACACCCTCGACAGTATCCACCTAAAAACGTTGGATAATTTCAATTTTAGAGATTCAATAAAACGCCATATAAAGCGATAGCTTGTAGCCAGGCGTCGGTAATTGGTGGAAAAACAGCGAAACACGTGGAGCGACGCTAGAATTAAGGCAAAAAGCCGATGACTCTGGTAGGCCGAACGGGAATACGACGATGAAAAGTGCGGTGAAAAGTGTCACAAGCAGAGAAAGACAAGACGCGGCGCTCGGATAGTAAAGAAGCGATGCACGCGCTCGACGCATCGGTCTAACGGTAACTGCTTCCTTTTACGAGATTAACGATCGCGATCCTGTCGTTTTATTATCGAAAATCCTGCGGTGTAGCGCATCGCATCGAGTCACGGCGGATATGGCGATCTAATCTGCACGAAGACGTACGGCAGCCGGATTTATTCGTGGTTCAGCGATCCTGTTGAGCGCGAACCTGCACGTTAAGGTCCCTTATAGTCGTCCGGGCTCGTTGCGCGAAACTCTCCCAAGCTTATCGCTATGGTCCAGCTACGAAACCGGGAAACAAAACGGGCCCCGTTGTGCCCGCCACTTTACTGAAGTTACTAACAAGCCTTCTCTTCTCCTAGTATATACACCACCCCCGTCACCCTCCGCGTACACTCCTTCCTTACGTTTTGCCGGTCGAGCCGGCTGAAAAAAGAGTACCGACACACCACGAGCGGAGAGAAAGAGATTTATCAGCGAACCACCGCGAGACTAGCAACCCGATAGACGTGCAGATAGGCCGTCGTTTAAATAAATTACCCTCCAAAGGCTTGGCTGCCCTGAACCTTCTTCTCTCTTCTCTTCTCTTCGTTTCGCGTTTGCGCGAGCTTCGTCTTAGACTCGTTTTAACCACTTGCCACATACCTGTTGCTACACACCCCCTCGTGTTTCTTCTCGTTTGATCTACTTTCAACCATTATTTCACGTTGCTGGATTATCTCGCTGCTCGTTCTCGGTAATTGATATTCTCTTCAAGTCTGTTTTGCGGGCGATGAACGCTGCTTTGTCGGATTAGCAGTTGATTCTGTGTCGCCTATCTCACGCATATATTTAATGGTTAGGTTCGATGAGAAGATTTTAGGTAAAAGCAAGTATTTCTTGAGATGGTTTTCTTAAAGATTTGATATGAATAAGAATTTGAGGTGTTCGGAGTTTCCAAGGCTTTCAGGATTTGGTAGAATATTGATATATGGAACGTGTATTGTTGGTCCTCTGACGAAAAGAAAGAACAGGTTTTCGTATTCAGAAAGATATTTTTATAGAAAAAGCTAAGGATCGTAATGGCATAAGCCAATTGTTACTTTTTATGAAACAGTATTCTGCGTTTGTTGTCACGAACAATTCACGTTGTTTCTTCAAATTACGAAAACATATCGCGGCAGAAGATGAAATTATAATTCGACTAATCACGAAACTAAAAGAACTTAAGAAAAGCAAGAACTGACCTATATATTATTATATAATATCTAATTCAAATTCTTCAAAAATGTCAAACCTTTCACTTCTAATTTTCGATCCGACGTATGTTTCGCTGATTTCGAAATGATTGCGTGGATTTCTCGATTTCTCAAAGAAGTACATTCGATGGAATATTTCGCCACTTCGCGTTACATAAATTTAATTTTAAGGGACTCAGTCTTCCCTCTGGATCTGCAGACAAGTGGCGGAGAATATTTTTCGCTTTATCTGTTTATCAGCTTGCTCCCCTGTTTCTTTTTTACCAATGTGTCGGCAGTTCCCGGCGCTGAAATTCTTGCATATTTCAACAAGTATTTCATTTTCATGTTCTTTCGCGGTGGCTCTCGGAAAAAATCGAGATACGGTTTATCTGTTTAGTACCACTGTTAAATAAACGCTACTGTGACATTTCATCTGCGTTATCATTACGCTCGTGTTATCGCTGCGTGTATCTGAGTATTATTATCAATTTTTCAACCTTAACGTGCATTGAACTATATGACTAACTAATACGTAGACAATCACTGTTAAATTTACATACACGCGAGCAATTATCTTTTCTATGTAAATCGCATATGTTTATTTGTAGAGTGTTAAAATTTAACGTTTAATGGAATATGTCTACTATGTTCAGAATTAAAAACATTCGCGATGTATGAGATGGAAAAATTAATATTGACTTGATTTTATACGTTTTTTTTATATGATTTTATTCGTCGTACAATTGACAAAGAACAATGCACAATACACATATTATAACGAAAATTATGTTATAATTGAAACATGCTATGTTAGTCGCATAGAGAGCAAAATTTCGTTACTTCATTTAACGAAACAAAATCTCTTTTCGAAGCATGAATTCAAATTACAGCAATCGCGATTATTAAATGTACATTCCAACTCACTTAATTCGGTTCGGAGCTGAATGCCAATTGCTACACCAAAAACTACAGGTAAAATCTATTGAACTTTTATTATCCGATACAATGATCTCTAACTGTTTTTATTTATAACGTCTTCGCGTAAGATTGGAGATAGATTGTTAAGATTTGTAAATGATTACATTTCCCCTATGTTTTAGCTTTATGAAACCATAAAGTTTGAAAGCTGTGCTATTAAATAAGCGAAAGATTTTCTAACAATTAACTTAAACATTTCTCAGAATGGGTTGCATATAAATTTATTACTTCATCAAATTTATTTTATTCCGCGAATTAATAAGCATAATTTCTCGAAAGGGTTAAAAAGGAAGTTAGAACGTTTTGCTTACGTTTCGTAAGAGTATTACAATCTCGAACTCGTAAGTCGTGCCTATAGTATCTGCCACACGATTATAACAAGCGATACTTGAAATTTCTCTCTCTTTTACTACCCATCACGTGAGATTTAACCGCTGGTGTCATTGTGCCGAACATACACAATTTTTTTGCTCTTTCCTCCGCTTCATTTAGCGATGAAGCGTTTAAAAAGAAAAACGAGTTTGCTTGCGCAAGGTTATCGCAGTGGGATTACCAATAAGCGCCTTTTTCATTGGTCACGTTTGACCGATCGCATCTATTTTCCAGTAATTAACGCGTTAATTAAGATTCGTTCTTCGAGGCTTCGCGAGAGTGTCGATATGTGGGGCGTGATAAATGCCAAGTACGTTCGACATGCACTGAATTTCGGACGTTGAAAAGATTCTCCAAGCTTTTCAGTAATATTGGCTTGGCAACTAAGTGATTGCGGATTTTGTCATTAGGTGCTATTGACAAATCCGCAATCACTTAGTTGCCAAAGCAATAGATATTTAAATTATATGACCGTGAATGTTTGTTCACATTTGTATTTTTATTTACATCTGGTGGTCCATGTAACTTTAGGAATATTTCGCTCCTTTCTGATGATATTAAAAAATGTTTCAGGTTCAAGTTGAATGGTTTTGGGAGGAACGTAATTTGACGTGATTAGCCTTTTCGTAGATGAACGCGTAGAAGATATACGAACATCACCAATGTTCTCTTTAAATCGGATCATATATTTTTGAATATTAGTCGATCCGGCTGGACGTTCTTCAGACAATAGACGATATCTGCTAGATTAGTATAGTTCTAAGACATAAGTAGGTGAATACTTTTTCTGGAGAAGGTCCAGCTGAATCGACCAACGTATTAAAAAACATGCGATTTTGTTTAAGAATGACGCATTCGTCTATGAAGATGGTAATTTGTTCTTGAAATATTCTTCGATATTATCAAAAACAAGCGAGATGTTCCAGGTAATAAAGTTAGGTGAACCAGCCATTGGTATAACTAAAGGGATAGAACGTAGAACAAAATTTGTTCCAATTAAAGAAAGAGATATTTTGCGAAAGATTTGCACTGGAAATACTATTTGTACAATTCTAGCAATTTTTAATCGCGAAAGATTATTGCTCGTTAATAACAAAATACCGATAACGCTGTAGTAATTTAACAACGCAATGAACCTTACTCAAAGTGACTTTGGATTCCTTCAACTCTGACTTTGTACGGCTCTCTCATGATTCTTTCATGACTCTCGACAACTCCATACCTTTTCCTCGAATCATATTGTACTTTTAAAACTTCGTAACCACAGTACACGTTCTTCTGTCGAACAATTAAACTTTCAAGCGGCACAGTGCATTTTAAAGCTCTACGTGACACCATCCCAAATCTTCACTTGCGTTCTTCAATTCACTGCTCGCTCGCAACCTATTCCAGCACGAATATTCGTTTGGTTCCCAGTCACGATGGAAAGCTTTCTTAAAAAGTTCTTGACGATTATTTAAAAAAATAGGGTTTGGATTACCAGCGGTAAGTACAGCATTGAGAATTAATAAAAGATTATACGATCTGCATCTGAATAATACACTGTTCATATTTATTAGAAGATGTTTCACGCGACATTCGATACGAATCTATCGAACCTAGAAGATTTTGTCGTTCCTGTTTGCGGTCTTTACCAATGTATAAAGAAGATTACACCGATTTGAAACGAATTGGAAGAATAGGGTTCAATGTCGTTGTACGAAAGAACGTGAAAGAACTGTCAGTGTGCGCTACATTCGGTCGAAAGTTGTCTCGTCAACAGGAACTTGACATTGTATTTGTTCGTATGATACACAGACGCGAGCCAATTTTTATCTGTTGCGTAAGATGCGAAACGATGAGCATTGCAAACACAAAGTATAACTCTTCCCGAGTTCTCAGCCTTGTGTTATTTTTAATTAACCAGAATAGGTCAAGGTGCGAGTCTAATAATCGAAACAGAGTTGTCAGAGTTTCGGTCTCGTTCGATTGGACAAATACCTCGTGACGAAAAGTTGTTTTGTAAATACGTAATACACGTCGAACGACTGGAGAATTTTTCCAGATTTTTCTTATATGAGTCATATCCAGCGTGAACATTTCTATCGCTCGAACGAGACGAATTCTATTTCAGATTCGCTTAGACGATCGAATTACCGTGCTATACGATATTTTAATAGTTACGTCGATAGTACAGCGCATCGATTATCTAACCCACATCCTTGTAAAAATTACCCGTGGCTTGGCAAACGCAATACAATCCCGGCGATCTCGGTCGCGACGGTGCGTTATTGCGTGATAACCTGCGCCAAAGAACGTATACGTTTTATTCACACCTGCCACTTCCTCGTTATTTGTCTTCATAGAGATGGATATTTTTCTTTTAACAGCGAATGTAACGATACGATAATAATACAAAATGTAACATATTCGCATAAGCAAGAATAGGTTGAGATTAATTTTTGAAATGTGCGGTAAGATATAGGTAGTTCCATTTATAGATTCTATATATTTATAGATACTATATCGATATAAGAAAAATGATCGCAAACACATTGGAACGTATTGTCTCGTTGAACTTGAGAGGTGGGATCGTCGTGATACCGGATATATTAAAATCATGTGAATATTATTTTTGTAGTAACAATAATATTGTAATATACATGACGATATAATACGTAGGTGTATAATGTTATAATTGTAATAATAATAATAAATGTCGACGCAATTTTGACATATCCTGTATCGGGAATTATACAAGCAAGTTATTTATATTATGGACTTAATTGAGTTATCGAGTTTTCAATTTCTTTTTACACGTATCTTTATGTATTATATTTTATAGAATAGATTCGATTTTCTGAAGAAATAAGGTGAATTTTAATACAGCTTTTAAGGTCAGCTTTAGCTTAGCTTAGCTAGTTAATAATTAAAATGACGAAAGTATCGTTATGGGAAACTGGAAAGTGCAGTGCAGCTACATAGTCTTACGTGTGCCATCATTTATGTACCTTGAAATAACATTTCTTTTGTTTTCTTTTCGCATGCTTTCTACTTGCACGACGGATCGAAATCCGGTTTTGTGTAAACTTCAATGTTTTATGTCTTCTTTACTCATAAAATATTCTTATATTTCATACGAAAGATTTTGATTTTATGTAATACTTGAAGGGAAATTTCAGATATATTTAAATATAAATAATAAACATTGATTTATTTGTTAAACGTTATAATTTAACGAACAATATACAGTATAAATAATTTATTATAAATATTGTATTTAATCGCTATTATATCATGAACGTTTTATTGAAATAATATGAAAAGTCAGCGGAAATTAAACTCAAGTAGAAAAGGATCGTCTGTCGCCAGACGCGGCGGTACACGTATGACTCACTCTATACTCTATAAATCCTCGTACTTGCATTATTTACAAATCTTATGCATCAAATATTATTTTTATTAATAAGATCTTTATAATTACGTTAATTAAAAATAGTTATTAATTTATAAAAATGTAATAACATGTAATTCAAGATTCATAATCCTTTAACATCTGCATCCATATAACGATACGGATAAAATATCTCACGTGTCTATTTTCCAATATTTATGATCGTTATTTCGTGTAAAGTGGAAATTAAAGGTATTTGGTTTTTATGTAGATGAGCGACGCGATGTTACAATTTTGCGACGATGACGAATTCGGTAGCTTCATATTTTCAATTCAAACAGAATTATTATTATATTTGCACGTATATGAAGTAGGTATATCATTAAAAACATAAAAAACAAGATCGTCGAAACTGTGAAATTCTACATTTAACATGGTAAACGAGCAAACTGATTTTCACTGCGTTTTGAACGAACGAAGTTTTGACTTCTCATGAAAAGATAAACGAAATGTTTCATTAAAGCGACAGATCGCATGAAATACCACGTGACGAAATATTTCTCCCATGTACGAGATTTTAATATACGCAAATTTGTACTACGATGACACGCATATCATACATCACGTAGAATAAAGCTGCTAGTTAAATATTTCGAGTTAATTTTTCCTCTATAATGGATAATTTACAAAATTTTAATCAAACGTTATAGAACAAAAATTGTAAATCTCGACCTACAATTAAAAATTACCTACAACCATAATAATTATAATAACTGAAGCTATTGCGACTAACTTAAAAAAGAAAGTATCGCGTCGTACATCTTTCTGCTATCTATCGAGTTCGACAATTTTTTCAACGTCATTCTTCTCTTTACACATTATTCAAACATATAGATACCTTTTAAATACTTGATTTTGGTATTCAATAAATTTTACTACCTTGCGGGTATTCCATGACTTTTATAAATAAAATACTTCCTCTCCTCCCCAAAAATCCAAAAGAAGAAGCGCCATAAAGATACGAGGAAAACAGCAAGTTTAAATTATATCTAAATATTTTTTCTGCACGATACGATTCTTTTTATTCGTTGCAATTTTTAATCCGACCTTCGTTGTGTGTTAATCAACGATTATTAAATTAAGTACCACGAATGCAACCCGCATCGCAAATCATTAAGTTCTCAAAACGTGGGCTGTCCGAACGTCGTGCACGCTTCGTTATTCCAGCGTATCCGAACATAATAAATCGCGCACGAGTAATTGCAACGTTCGTAGAGGTGTTTTGTCCGAAAGCATTAATGACTCGTTGCAACCCTGATGCTGGCACGTCTCGCGTTCCTTTCGCTTCCATCAGTCTCCCCGTTCGTAATAAGACGCAGATGCTGGTTGACTCTTATTATTAACCCCTTCCGCGACCGGTTGCTCACCTCCGAGTGGACTTCATCTAGCCAGACTTGCAATTACGCGGCCGCGTATTGGCTTTAAGGCCACGATAATTGACTCGACTCACGATAAGGTTTGACAAAATTCTAAAGAAACGGCACCTATAATATAATCCTGAGTATTTTTTTAATTGGCTTTTCTTCAACGCTCTCTTCAATCATTTGCTTTCGAACGCTTGAGGCGTTGCTTTTCTCTTGTTGCACTTAATCCATACTCCGCTTGAGATTGCTACCAGTTATCGATGGTATCCAACGTTATTTGCGAAAAAGATGAAACAAAGAAAATCATCGGGATATGCATATACGTAGGACTGAATATGGATACTGGAGATTTTTGACTTTTACAAAAATTCTTTTTACGTTGGTTCTATATACTCGCTGTTTTTAAGTATTCGGTAATAAAGTCGCTCGAAATGTATTTTTATGGAATTGGAATGTTATTAATTAAAAGATTTGCGTATTGTTTTTTCTTTGTTTATGGTAGATCTCATTTAAAGCTATCCATTTATTGGATAGTTTTGTCGAATAGCGACGTCTTTTCTATTGCCCAGTCTCGCTAATCCGTTTTATTAATTTCTCGATTTAATATTCAGTTAGAAACATATTCGCCCGAATACAGCGTTCTATTTTTTCGCAAAAGCTTGCTACAGATGAATATCCTTCACGTTCGAAGACATTAACAAGCTTCCTTTTAAATTACGATTTAATATGATAATTACACGCGTTATTGCCGAGTTAATTTTAGCAACAATAAAATCTACAAACGCGAGAACGCAGTGAAAGATGAAGCTAGTTCATCGTGCGTTGAATTTTTCGCATTAAATACCTGTCACTAAGCGAACGAACCGTTCGGAACAAGTGAGTAATTGAAATCCATGTAGCAAATTGAGTGCGCGTATCTTAGCAAATAGTATCGTTTGCTCTTCGACAGACGGATATACCATTTTTCTACGTGGTTAATACGTTACGACGTCTCGCTATGCAAATTCGATCTGGACTTTAATTTAGAGCGTACGAGTAATTTTGTAGCACGATGAACTGGTTTTGATAATAAATTTTCGTTCGCGCGTAAATCGAGACTGATCCTCGTATTTCGCAGTAACTCGTGCACGTATCAAGTATGTATGTAAATTAGTTGTTTCGAATAAACGATAAGCATTACAGCGCGCTTGCTTCTTTGCTGAATTGTAGTGCATACAGATCCATATCGTCCTTTCTTGCGTATGACTTTTACCATCTCGTTATTCGTGTGCGGCTTGTCAGTGTATTTCGATACGTCGTTGAGTAATTTCTTTATGCAAATCGATTCCTGAAGAGACGAGTTTTACAGAGCTCCTGTATATATGTTTTTTCTTTTCAGTGATAAAGTTGATCGTTGATTAGACTTCTCAGAATTCATTGCTTAACCAAACTTATAGAGAGATCTTTCCTGTTAAATTAATTATTGTTAACAGAATTCTTAGACGGTCTTAGTACACTGATAAATCTTATTTTCTAGATATCATACGGTTATTATCGATTAAATGTAACGAATTACTGTAACGAATATTCGTTTCCTCGTAAATGAATATTTACTAACGAAATTGCTCAAAGTTGTAACATCGAAGCATAATACGATAGTAATTCAGAGCATTGTATGAAGAAGTTGAAGGAATTTTCTCCACAGTCTGTTTTTAAATATTCTTAAATTATTCAGAAATACCAAAGAAACGATCAATTTTCCAAACATCCACTGAAAGTCCCTCAAATATTAAATCTCAATCATTCGTCATTTTTCCCATCGCTCGAAATCTCTCCATCTTCCCAATAAAATTTCAATCAACGAAAAACCCACGAAACAGATGCACATATCGGTAAGCTATTCGTCTAAATCGTAAGCAAAACGTTTCGAGACTTCTGTATATTCCTACTCTATCGTTTTTTCTCGGCAGTCGACTCGCTGGATCCAGTGTCACGGGTCGCAGGATCATTTGCCATTAATCTAACGATATCTGCCGCGATTACTCCGTTAAGATTTGTTGGTGGCACGAAAGATTTATTTAATCGTCCGCACGAATAAATTTTCTCATCGCCGTTCTTTCTCCACCAGTCCAGGACGATTACATCTGCAACTCGTAAGTCTCCGGCTAAATAGAGAAGGATATTAATCCTCGTTATAGAGGATCTCGCGTGAGACGACTAGCAACTCGTGTAATCGTCTACGAACGCTCGGAAACCGATACCTGTTTATTATTGAAACGGTAATACGCGTAAGAATGCGTGCCACGGTAGAATTTTCTTCTCCTGCCTCCTTTTCAGTTCCTCTGGCAATTATTAGCGGACGGGTTCGGTGTTCGTTGGCGATATTTCCTCGCCATTTTTTCGTCAGTTTTACAATTTGCAGCGCGAAACAGGTTGCCTCGAATGAGATGCAAATGAAGGGGACGAGCTCGATTGCGTTTTATTAACTCAGCTGCAGGTTCTCGTGAATGACAGACGCGGCACAGCGAAATTGTAGGATATGGCATATGTAAATGTTTCAATGATCTGGATATAGGTACATAGTTATAAAGTGGTAGTTAACGGAGAAGAGATGGAATGATTATTTATAATTCTGTGTACGCGTGTTTAGGTGACTTCTGTGACGATTAATTGTAGAAACGAGCATAGTAATTACAGTTTATTCGACTGCTCGGAAAGCTTGTTCGGAGAAGCAAGTTTTTAACTGAAATTCTCGTGGACATAAAGGTTCTTGATATTTTTTATATTTCTCTTCGTTTTACGATACGGTGTATTACTTGACTGCACCTAAGTTTCTAGTATAGCGTGAATCATCGCGTTGGAATAAATCCTAAGTGTATATTTAAAGTAGATTCGACGGAATAAAAAAACTATCCTTTACGATAAAGAAAATACGATTATCATAGCTATAGAGAAAATCAACGCGATTTTTTCATACATTAAATGTACGAGAATTTGGTTGCATCTTGGACCTCAGTTTGATCGAAAATTTAGCTTCCCTTCCTATCATCGAAATTTCGAACCTTGGAGAATATCGTTGATTGTCTGTAAAACGAATAATTGGCACTGTTACAATCGTAGAAAGATCAAGATCAAGACTACTTAACGGATTTAACGCCTCACTCTCGCTCCTGGGGTTAAACAGTCCAATTTTATAAAGTACTTCCTTCTAACGTCTCAATAACTCGGCCACAAAGGCACGCTAATACTCGAACAATATTCTCCATTTATCGTGGGCATTGTTGCAGCTTGGCACATTCAAATCGTCTGAACTTTCTCTTCCCTTTTACGTCTACCACTTATCGATCAGGTTCATACAGATAGACGTCTGCCAAGTCGTAAATTTGCCCAACAAGTTACCTGTTAACAAGTTTGAATCATAGTTCTACTTACTCGGTCGCAGATTCCATGGGGTGAACTTTGATATCGCGAATGGTTAACATCAAGCAGATAAGAAAGAAAACGTCAGTCGTACAACAAAGGATTAGCGCGAGGCGAACGTTGAACGTTTATTGAAAGGTAAAGGTAGAATTTCTTATATACGTCGGACGATACAGATTTATGTCGATACAATGGAGAAGCATACGCCATCGCTTGTAAATATCCGGGCACTTTGGTCTATCTAAGGTAACAATAAACATTAAGATATTGCATTAAAATATAGGAATAACAAACGTTGTATCAAAGTATAAAAATTAATGACAAATTAGTAATTAGAAGAAGCAGTCAGTACCTTTTCTTTAGATTATAATGCTAAAGTACTTATTGCAGAAAATGTAGCAATAATATATTTACTATTTAAATTATTTAGTTTAAAATTAATTTAGAAGATTAAATTATTTTATAATTAAATTGTTTTACAATTCAAAAGTAAAAGAATAAAAATACTTCTAATTCGACAATTACAAACATCTTTATTATCGCATATTGGCTGACGAAAATCAATTTAACCGCATTGCAATATTCTATTATATGTATTCCAAATACGACGATTATAAAGAACAGCATCATCGCAACTCATTCGTTCCTTCGACGAGTAGGAGAATCTCCGAAGAATACTTAAAAAATAATTCTTAAAATACCATTCGTAACCACACGAATAATATTCTTCCTTTGAATAAATTGGAACAAACGAAAATAGAAGAATTAAGAAACAACAGAGGGAATATATTAACAACTTTGAACAATATAGCCATTTAAACGAATAGCGGAAGTATATCCGGAAAAGATTAGACGTGAAATCGTCAATTTCTGTAATATACGCTATGTTAGTATACGTATCGGTAATTTCACAATTAAAATAAATTTTGTATCAAAATGTATCAAGTGTCTGTATACTTTTAAACGACAATGTATCTACATCTAGACGCACGAGTTTGATGTTTGCATGATATCATCTCACCTTAATGGAGGTTTGAACGAGTCAACGAAATGAACGACGAGCTTAGGTTAGGCTTGATTAATTCGTCGATCGGTACTCGGTGTTGCAACGATCTTATCCCGTGCGAAGGTTTAAAAATAACCAGTGGCAGAACTTGTCACCGACTTTCTCTGCTGTCTTAGAAACAGCACGCCCGGCATTCATTGGCGTGGCGGCGTGCAACGCCGATGGAACCCGTTGCGCTTCCGCCTCTCGTCCCTGTTTGACATTCGTCGACTTGTACCACTCGGATCCGTAAAAATAATCATCGAAAGACTATTTGTCTTTACATTTGCTGAAATAATCGTGGAATATTTGTCTTCTCGGAAATGGCACGCTTACGCTTACATTGTGTATGGTCTGCGATTTTTTGATCGAACCTTTCGCTTAAGTTTGGAAAAAATCGGTAAGTTGGAGGAATTTATAAAGCGAGCAGTGCTTTGGAATAATTTATTTTCTTTTTACCTTTATATTTCAATAGCGAAATAATCGTTAAACGTTCGCTTTCTTGGAAATGGCATACTCATATTTATACTATGTATGGTCTACGACCTATCTATTGACCCTTTGGCTAAGTTTGAAAAACTTGGTAAGTTGGAGAAAATTTGTGTTTAACTCGTGTTAACGTGTATCGTTATATATCGCAAAAATAGTCGTTGGCTGTGATCGTCCGTCTTCGTTTTAATAAAAATAATCGCGAACTGTTTGCTGTCTTGGAAATGGCGCGCTTGGCATTTAGTACTATGGTAATAGAACATGGCGACAGAATGTGTCCGTTTTCTTGAACAGAATTATGTACACGTTGAGTTTAAACAGTATTTTCCCTATAATTTTGAAAATATTCTAAAATTAGTTGTTCTCTGATATCTTTCTGATTTAACGATACATTTGACGTTTATTCGCGTATAATACGAAACGTTAATAGAGAACTCGCGGCATCCTCGAATTCATTGGCACAGAATAGTCACGTTTGTGAAAGAGATTATTGGCTGTTTGCATTCACATTTGTAAAAATAATCGCCGACTGTTTGCTGTCTTAGAAACGGTATTCTTGGTATTCGCTGGTGCGATGCAGCATCCACGTTGCATTTCTGTCCGTTTTATCTGTTCAGAGTTCGTCGATTTACGGTTATATCTGCATTTGCAAAAATCTATCACCGTATCTGTGAAAGTAATCCAAGACTTGTTATCTTCTCTAGTATTCGAAAGGTATTCCATGCTTATTCGTGTCACTGTGTTAGACTGATAGCATTTGCACTTCCGTATTCTCTTATTTCAAGTTTCCTAACAACGTCTAAATCAACATCTAAATTTTGCAGAAACGCTGCTTTCCTATTTATCTTTCTATTTATAGAAATAGTTTGGATTCCTTATCTCCTTTGATATCGGTATACACGTGAAGAGTTGATCGAATGCGTTGTATCTATCGACGAAAGCATTTCAATCTGTAAAAGTTATTGCCAACTATTTGTTTTTCTATTCGTCGAGATAATTACAGCTCTGACCGATTATCCACTGAGATAATCTATGCATTCGTAACGGATTTCATTGAACCTACGCGTTTCCTTTACTTGCAATTTATTGTACTACGACAATCGAGCTTTTCGCGAAAATAATCGCAGATTCGTTATCTTCTTCGTTATCCCAGAGATGGTATTCTTGATATTCACGGAAATAATCGTCGTCGATAAAGTTCATCCATTGAATTTTTGGCTTCGTTGTTTAAGATTTGTCGATTCGCCGTATTAATTTCTTAAATTATCGATGTGTTTAATCTTGCTTATATATGATAATACAGCTATTTAAAACGACGTTATACTTGTTACATAGAAGAAATATGGAATAATTGGAATTAGAATCGATAGAACTGTAATATTAATTCTCTATATAATTGTAATACAATTTTAAATGTTACAAAATATTTATTTAATATCGAATATTACAAAATCAACTTATAATTTCTACGGTAAATAAATTTACTATGCAATATTCAAAATTTTATACTTTTATATAAAATTTTATAATTTTTAAAGGTAGAATAATAACTACGTAACAGAGAATTTTTCTCAACAGAAAATTGCGAATTGCTTTAAGTGTGTCTAGAAATAGTACATAGGTTATTAAACCTCCCACTTTTATATTCATGTGCAAGACAAAATTTCAAACTTTTAAGGAGAACTTAAAATAGGGAAATTACCATATCACATTCTGCTTCAGGAAGCAAGATCGATTGCTATGTGTTTTAAACGAGCATTTGTTACCACGTAGACGTAACCTACAAATAAGGCTAGTCTGTACTATTAAAAAAATTCAGGGTTTCTCAATGGTTGCATACAAATACCTTGCACGCTCGCTCTATGTTGAATCAAGTTTGTACCGGCGCGGTAGTGGAGCGCATTTTAGAATGCACGTGCCGGTGTATATACGTATCCGTTTCGCATTCATTGCCAAAGGAGATCCAGAGATATATTATGGCCGATAAAATGTCATCCCGCTTTTATCCTATGAAATTTTATCCGATGAAAGAGTTCTGCAAATTACGCTTGAATTTTCTTCCTATTTTTTGCGTTTCGGCTATCCTCAACGCGATATCCTTAACGCGTTAAATAGAATTTTATGAAATTCTTCCGTTATTTCGACCTCTTTAGAAATTAAAGTTCACAGAAATATATATTCTCTTTTTTGTAAATTGTTAAAAAAATAACGTTGTAAATTATTCCCGCAATTTTGTAAATTATCTTTCTAAGAAATATGCGATATCGAGCATCAAGATTAATTTTATTTCGTACATTTAAGAATAATAATTGTTTACGGTAGAATAAGGCCTGAAATAATTCTCGAGTAGAGACGCCCGTTACCACAGACATGTGGTACGTCAGATTATTTGATAATTTTATATATTAAATTGCCGTATTGTAAAAATTAATCGAATGTTAATCGCCTTTTTTGTAATACGTATTTGTTAAGGTTTCTTATCATTGAAAGTATTTAAATGTCGAAGCTCCTACGATTCTTCATTAGATTGTGACGATGAAACAAAAATTTAGATTATTTAATGCATACAAAACGATTATTTAATACATAAAAGAATGCCATAAAAAAGCATCGGATTTTAGATTTATATAAATCAAAGATAGTTTACAATACTACTTTTACAACTGTGAAAGAAGAAGAAGACCGAAGTTTATATTTAACTTTTGAAATGGAAGAGAACTTCATCTTCTACAACTTAATAATATTGATGTAATTAAACAGAAGATCCGATTAAATAGCGTTAAGATAGTGAAGCATAAATTTCATTAGAAAAAGAAAGGCGAAGAAGGAAGTTGCTATTGTATTTTATAATATCATGAAATATCGAACGTAACTCGATGCTACCACCCAACCAGGACTTTATTGGTGTTCTGTCGCGTCTTATCTAATTGATTTTTACGATCTCCATCCGTTCCTTGAATATAAAACGATCTTTCGAAACGCAGACAGCGTCACAATTTCCATCTTGGCTAAATATAAATCGCGACTTTATTTATTCTTGGCAACGAATCGACTTTTGCCACCATCGAGCCCTCGCATTATATTTTCAAGATGTGTCGATGAATATTCAAATGCGTCGATAAATTGTTATCTTTTTTCCTTCGATATTGTTTTTACGGTAAAAAAAGAAAGAAAAGAAGAAGAAAATAGAAGAATAAAAACGAGTTTAATAAGAGCAGAATGCGTCAGTTATTTATTGTCGATAAGTTCCAAAGTAGGCTTCTTGTACAGGAAAATGAAATATTCATAAGCATCGCTTTTTCAACACGTAATAAATTGCCGAAGAAATCGTTTCTTGTTGGTGAATTGACTCATCATATTCCTTGCAGTGTGGCATACGCAGTATAAGTAACGTAATTGAAACGAGCCGTATGTTTAGTTTGATCACAGAGAAAAACACAAAGTTTGTCTTCCTGTAATAAATAGCGATGTGCCGACAATTCAATAAAACTTTATGTACGGAATTATTATACGCATGGAGATCTATTGATTTAAATATATCCAACGAGAAACTGATTGAGTTTTGCCAATGAAAGATACGAATTTTATAATTAAATGAAACTTTAATATCGTTAAATACCGTGAAGCGATACAGATATTCGACGATGTCGTTTAAGGGCGTAGAAATTGGTCTAATTAGCGGTGGTTTAATCGTTTGTAATTGTACGTTGCTTCAATGGAGATGCAGCTTTATCTTTTAAGAAAAGTTATATTACACAGACTGTTATATGGTAACGACTAAATATTTTAAATCGTATGCAGAAAAAAAATTAAGAATAGTATAGGTTCTATGGCCTTTTAATTATTTCAAACTTATAAAAAAAACCTCTTAATATCAGTGATTAATCCCGTCTTGATGAAAATGCAAAATAAAAAGACACAATTTGTAAAAATTTGTGTATCCCATAATCATTAAACGAGATAGACGTCTCATTAAACATTTAATCTTTGAGCATGTTGCTGTAACGTTGCTGTATAAGAAACGTTGGAAAAACGAATCACGTTGTAGATACATTATAGCAAAGTCATGGGAAGATGAATGTCGCTACATCATTCAACTTTTTTCTTCGTCATTTCCTTCTCACCTCAATCAAATAAGAAATGCAACCCCGTGACTCATCTCATTCCAGGTAAAACATTCGGTAAAAATATTACTCTATCGGATACCTTATCTTGTATTCAATTATCTTAAGTTGCATCTGATGAAAAAGCGAATAAATATATTTATTATATTAGTGTTGGTCATTCCTTTCCTTTTTTTTTTCTTAGTAGCATTTCTGTTCTGCAATAATAATATGTTAGATACTATGTTCAATAGCATGATATATACCTTATTTTGTATTCAATTATCTTAAGTTGCATCTGATGAAAAAGCGAATAAATATATTTATTATATTAGTGTTGGTCATTCCTTTCCTTTTTCTTTTTCGTAGTAGCATTTCTGTTTTGCAATAATAATATGTTAGATACTATGTTCAGTAGCATGTTATATTCGATATTAATCATTTTCTCAATCTAATATAGAATTAATTATATGTTTATGTGAAAGGAGTACTTTTATAGAAGTTTATAGGTAGAATAGAATATTCGTATAAATTTACGAGTTACAATAGTTTAATTTTTAGAATTAATCGTAGGAATAATTTGGAAAGTGTAAATCAATCTTTCGATAGTTATTTTCAAATAAGACGCAACTTTCATTACTACATTTTTTCGATACCTTTTATGATTCTCCAAATATTTTGCAAGACAGAAAATTCTTCATTTTCTTTGAGGAATGACTTCATTCCTGTGACACCAAAGAAAATGCAAGTTTACGTTACAGATGAAGTACTTGCACGCAAACATTTCTAAATTTTGTTTCTGTTTCTCTGAATTTTCGAGTTCCTTAATTTCCCCTGTAAGATGCCTAAATTTTATTAACTGCGCCTTTAACATTTAATATCGCGTTTGACAGCTTTCAACAGCAATTTGTGATTGTACATTATTTGGAGAAATTTAATGTTGCTGTGGCCTCCTGCGGATTTTTGATATTTCAATTTCTTTCTCGTTTCAGAGAGTCAAAAGACTTCCCAAAGAATGTTAACACAAAATTGAAATACAAAATCACGCACATTAGAAACAATTCTTCCTTCAATACTAACAAATCTTCTAACAACAAAAGACGCTATTAAACGTCGAATAACCCAAAATGACCGATAAAATGCGATAGTGTTAAATATTACGCGTTTCGATAACATTTTTCTGTTTGTTTTGATCATCAAATGATAAAGCACTAGAACTTTTGTGAAAGTGTACAAAATCCTGAATCATTCAATAATCTTAGAGATATGCTATAAGCTGTAATATCTTTAAAGTGATAGACGTTTTACGTCGTATGTAGAAACGTAGGACTTAAGTCGTGACAATTCTTATCTGATATAACGCCAAGTAGAAATTATTGCCTTTTCAAGTAGGATATTCATCTACAATTCGCGCTTTTCTTCAATTTCACACGCATCGGTGTTTGAATATTGAATATACATCAAACGAAAGTCTTGCGCGATCGAAGGAAATTTCTCTATGCAATCGCATTCTAAATTGATTATCAGATAATGATCAGATATGATCGCGAATGAGGATATCTTGACAAGCAATTGAAGATCGAAATTTGTTAAGAATAATAAATAAATATCCATTTGTACTCGTTGATTTATGCTTTTATGAATTTCAACGAAACGTTTGAAACGATTGATCAACGCTTCTATATAATAACATTGAATGTTTAAAACGTGCAACTTCAGCCACCATCTAATGATCGTAGGTCACAAATTCTAAAAATATAATGCAATATTCAATCGCTAGTTAAAATTCAAATCTTTTATTTTCTACGATATCGAAATAGAAAATTGCGTATGAAAGTGCTTTTTACGGCAAATCAATTTGATGAAATAATTTTTACAAGAGGTATAAGTTCGAAGCACGAGCAAACACGAATTCGTAGATTTTCGATTTTAAAAATATCACGCTACCGACCGAAACTCGAATCCTTCGTTTCTCATAACGTCGAAATAAAAAATAATTTTCGTCCAAATAATAATTTCGTCGTGATAGGCGCGAAACAATCTCGTGAAATGACGTCCACAAGATCACGAAATACGCGTTTAAAGCGAACAGACGTGAATTAAGATTAGCAGAAACAGAAAAAGAAAAATGAACGATTCGCTGTACTTGGTTTAGGCAGATAACTGGTGAACGACTAATGGCGAACAATCGGAACATAAGGAGATAAAAGAAAGGTTGTTGACTCGGTCGGATCGGTGATGCATCGTCGATGGAATGTTTCTCGAGGTGAAAAAATAATGGCGTGGTCGTGGTGCGATAA
This sequence comes from Bombus soroeensis, assembly GCA_014737365.1. Classification (NCBI taxonomy): domain Eukaryota; kingdom Metazoa; phylum Arthropoda; class Insecta; order Hymenoptera; family Apidae; genus Bombus; species Bombus soroeensis. The sequence goes on from JACXIL010000171.1 coordinate 3,919,158, forward strand.
CCTAAGTTGCAGTTTATCGGTGTGTCGTGCAATTAGTTTTCGATCAACGGCCGATTAAATAACTGCATGGACAGCACGATCGAACGAACAATACCAATATTTTCGCCGTGAAATTTTTTCTTTTCGCGTCTACGATTCACGAGGAAGGGGAAATTGATACTTCGATACGAGATTGGGTTACTGAACGAATTAAATGGTAAATCGTATAACGTGATATGTAAAAGTTTGCGATCTTTGTTAAGATTTCTTTATGGATAATCTATGGCCGAATGTATCTTACGATTATAATATGAAATTTTCGAAATAAAATTCATAACCACGGTAGAAAAATAATAATGTATCATTGAAAGTTTATTGTGAATGTTTATTGCCTACGATTATATTTAAAATATAGCGTTTTGGAATTGTGAAACCGATAACTACAGCGGAACAATAGAAATGGATCGGTGAAAATTTATTGTAATTTTTCCTGATATCTTTTATGGACAATTTATAGTTGGATATATCTTATAATTACTAAATATTTAATAAATCTTGGGAAGAAAATTAACAACTGTGGAGCGGAACAGTGAATCATTGAATAATTCATATGAATCTTACTTTTATTAAGCACGTTCCATTTATGTCATTTTTTTAATATTTCTCGCTATCACTTCGCAATTTCTTATGTGTTTTATCAGTTCCTTAATTCTTCAAGATTATTAGAAATGATAAGAGGCTTCGTGGACTATTAAGTGTTATATAAACATCGATAAGATCATAAGTATTACATTACTTATTAGTTTATGAACTTTATTTATCATGTTATAAAAATATAAATTCTTTGGGATTAATAATGATTCTAGTTATTATTGAGATAATAATCTGTCGAAATTTGATATCTTGTATTGTGAGAGGCGAAACAATTCAATAACTTATATAAAAATTGATCATGAATAAAATTTCCTAACGAAATCATAGTAAAAGATCTAGATACGTTATCAAAAAATACTACGGAAATATTTAAGTTAGATTAGCTAATCAGATTTATTTCTAAATTTTCTAATTTTCTAATTTTTACATCTCTAAATACAATTAAAAGACTGGAGATCAGAAAATCATATTTTCAGTAATACGTGAGAACTAAAGTTTGTAATAGTTTTTATTTACAATTTGATAATTTTCATCACACAAAATAAGGATTTATCGCAAAAAAGGGAAAAAGTCCATCGATTTCCATTTAATATATTTATATACATTTTCAACCGTATCAATTTAATGGTATCTATAAGGCACAATCTATTTGTAGCGAAGTATTCCAACCTTTCATTGAAGATGTAATTGATTTATGTCTCATGAATTCTCTGTTGCTTCATCTATTCCTATTGAACCGTAAAAAATAATGTTAGCATGCAACTTTCTAAAATATTTTCTAGACACGCTGTGCATTATATCTTTGCTAGTCGTGACTGTCAACAGTTGCAAAATTTAAACAATACCTTTACTTTAAAATCCTCGTAACAATCCCTTGAGGCGTCCCTCATAAATCTCCTCCACCTCCGCCGTTTTCAAGAATGCCCTATGCAAACTTGCGTTCAATAAAATCTTTACTCTCAAACCATATTTCATGATGTTCTTCCCCCTGCTAATTAATTTTATTTTTATTCTAACAAATTGTTGTGTTCGTGAAAAATTATATTCTAAAACCTACCATTCATTTCAATGTAAATCTGATCGATTTTACGCATACGAAATCGAATAATTGCACTTTTGAAAATTTCACGAAACATAATCAAATAATAAAATACAATCGCTATGTATTAAAAATTGCTACGATTTATTTAAAATCGAAACGCTGATATTTCACATTTTTTAATTCAAATATATCATTTAAATCCAATGGAACTTAAACCTAAGATTTGAATAAAAATTTCTTAAACGTGTGATATATTCCTAATAATGTATAGTCGTATAAGAAATCAAATAATTTCATTCTACAGAGAGATCGTAATTCAAAATATTAGTTTTTAAAATTACTAATTCAGCTAGGAATTCCTTTAATTTGAACCACAAAATTTCGCTTATAAAAATATCTCGTAAAATCTATTAATAAACGCAATGATCCCGTTCATTTGTCTTACCACGTAAAGGAGTATTCTACTGGAAACATAATGTCATCGTGAAAGATGAAAGAGGAAACGCAAAAGTAGTTTGTAGGTTTGCAGGGAAGCGTAGAACGGTGAAATAAGAGTAGTAAATATTTTCTCGGCCGAGTAGCCCACGCGTAAATATATATCGTCGCCCCACACGTAATTTGTTGCTAATCAATTAGAGCCAGGATCTCGGCGTTGATTGGCCGGCCTTCTTGTAGCAGTGAAGGCGATAAATCTGTCACGATGAATTGCGAGGCTGCCCTAACTCGTGGGTCAAGTAGTCACGATTTAGACTGTGTCGGTGTATAATCGGACAAAAATAATAGGCCTCTTTTACAATAGGGGGACAATAGAATTCGTTCTCTGGACGACGACTGTACTTGCGTGACGTTGAATCGCGTCCCGTCAACGCACGTGTGTCTAAATAAATACGAATTGATTCGATACAGGTAATCCACGATCCATTTCTTCCTAGTTTCTGATTGATTTCAAAGCAAGAGATTGGAATTCATATATTTATGCTAATGCTTGTATCGTTTTAGTGGTTTACGTATCAGAATATTTGAAGCGAGGGTAAAAAATATCAACTTGCAGAAGCAAATTATCTGTTGCTTTGTTATTTATTAGTATATTATCGATTACAATTATCTGTTATTATTTTACAAATAATAATATCAGTAAGTAAATAAGTATTTATTTCATCATTCGTACATTTCAATTTTTTTTTTTGGAATGTAATATGTATAGTGTAAGTCTAATAATACAACAATAATCCGTGCAATATGCAAAAAAAAAAAAGAATTGTAATACTATTTGGATAGTTGAGTCATCCTCCTTAACATGCAAATAATAACATACTTCTTTTTTTATCCCCTTTATTAAATATTCTTAATTGTACAATTAATTACATTTTTTTAAGAGACTAAAAACAATCATGAGGATTCCGATATAATTATCAAGAGTCGCTGGAATTTTCTATTGCTGTCGTATACGCGTATATTTGTAATTTGTTAGTGTGTGAGCATGAGTACACCGGAGGAGTGTAATAATAATACACAGGGAAAACAATTTTCTTTTGTGTTAAAATTAGATTAATTGTTTTCAAAGATTAAATGTTCTCAAAATAAGATAACCGATTATTTAACTTCCAAATGTCGTATTTAATATATATTTCAGTCGTAAATAATACAGTTACGTTTTATAACGTAATAGTATTTGCTCTCAGAATCGTTTTAAATTACCTCCGCATTACGTGTCTGACCTGATCGGCGTATTCACTGTGAGGAAATCTGTATTCCTGATGCAACCAATGTTGATATACTATAATAGAATCAGAAACTATTCGAGAGATTATTTTAGGAAACATTTAATCGAATCTAAAGTACCAAGTAAAACAAACAATCGTTTCTGTTGATATTGCAGCAATGAAATAATTATCTGCTTATAAAGAATTATTTGCTTATTCAAATAGTCCTAAAAGAATATTGATTAATTGAAGATAATAAATATTTTACAAGAATTTCCTTTTACTATCTCGACGGCAACATTTATTTGCAGTGCGCAGAAACCATTAACGACCAATACCGTGAAGCAAATATCTTAAATTAGCAAATATCGCTTCTCTTGTAACAGCAATTCTTAAGGAGTATATATTTAGTCAGCGTTATAAGCCCAGTAATACAGATGGTTTAAGATTTTATACAAGACTCTACATATCTTGAGAGTTTTATGATTGGTTTAATCGACTGTGAATTAACGAGAACGAATATAATGAATCTTTCTTCTTGTCTATCTTCTCGTTGTCTATGTTGTAAAGGAAATTAATATCCCGAATCGTATCTTCTTGAATGAGCGACACTAACAAGGGATTTTATTTTCAAAATTCACCCTAATTTCCTCTCTTTCTTCTTGTAAGTAAATTTAAAAAAAAAATGGAACGAGTGGCAAAGTATTTATTTCTAATAGAGAAATTTCTATAATTATAAATGTTTGAATACTAATACTAAAATATAAGGAATATATTTAAAAATACAATATAAATATTGTAACAACAGTGTCAAAATATCGAATTTGGAAAATCCATAACAGAATCTTATCTTATAAATTGGAATTATATCTTATCTTATAAAAAAGAATTATATCTTATAAATATTATGTATCGTTTTATTATATTTTATTCATTCTTTTTAAGCGCACTTGTATTATTTTTTTATTCAGCGCCACAAATGGCTTGGCTTTTGTGATATATAGGAAGAGGAAAGATTTATGAAAATTTTTGTATTAGATTAACGCACAACTTCAGATTTAAGATCTTTTAATCTATGGAATAGGAAGCGAAGTGGAGGTAAACATAACGACCTCGTGTAAATATATCTCTTTCCGTAATTATCAAGACATTGCAGTTGAAACATTCCGGGTAAACTTTATTTATCGTTATACTACGTTCCATCATACTTTTTCTTAAGATATCTCAAAGGTTGACAATGTAATGTATTAATGTCAGGGATTAACAACAGGAAGTTTCCACATTAATACCACACGAAACATGCGAAGTGATATCTATCTTGTTGAAAGGAATTCTATATTTGTGTCAGATAACAGATTAATTTTAGCATTAGGTATATTAAATAAATCAAATGTGAATCAAGTGTGATGATTAAAGACATGTTCATTTGAATAGAACGATTTTTGGATAGCAGAATATTCATTTTATCTTGCACTATCTTATTTTCTGTAAAGGATAATGTTATTAACAATAACGAAAAATAAAATATAATATAAATGTAATATCGTTTCAATTAGTTATAAGTCTCATAGTTTCTTTCATTTCATTGTAGATCGTATTAGTTTTTCAATGTATTAAGTTACAGCGATTCACACTTCTGTTTCTTAGATTTTCATGTAGAATATATATTAATATTGCTTCAGCAATTCATATCATACATCTTTTTTATGCTGTTTTTCCATATAAGGTGTTAACAGACGTGTCTATATGTCAATAGACACGATAATGTCAACTTCATATTCACGTAATGAAGGAAATGCTTACACTAGAATATTTGAATAGTACAGGACACTCGACTAATACACTGTTCAAATAACAGAAGCTTTACTTTACTTGCTTCTTCCAATATTGTCTATATATGTCTTACTATCTTTACTTACAACACCAATCGATTTTTTTTTTTTTGAAAAATGAAAAATCGACATTCATCTTAAAAAATACACGAATTATATTCTCTCCGTTACATTAATTTTACTAAAAATCTGCACCATGAATCTTAATTCTACTCTCTTAAAGTACCCACAATCCTCTAAAATACGATCGTTCGTATTTCAAGATTAGAATTTTCGATAACAATTTTTTACGATTTCTATTAACACGGTACGTTTATTGTACCATATTAACACAGTAGTTTACAAATTCTTATTAATATAGCAAAGTTTCGTGACTTTATTACACTTCTCACATTTTATATACTATTTTTTATTATTTAGTAAATGATTTCTATGGATTTCGTCAGTAGAAAAAAATGGATGGAGAAAAGTACCGGAATGACTGTGCTGCAACCTCGATCGACATCAAAATAACAGTTCAAGTATGTTAGTTATTGATAATCATTCTTTACGACCTTGTCCTGCGCTACTAGTAAAAATTGAAACTATTATTATTTAGTAGAATGATTGCATTCCTATCAGTAAATGGTCTATTCGTTTCTAATGATGTAAAACTGACTAATAGCGTAACACACGTGTCAGACGATAAAACGGAATCAATAGAATGTTTTGTTTTAATAAGTTTAATGAGAATCATTCTGCGTTACTACCACGTTATGCAGTTTTCTTGAGGAACATGTAAGAAGCTACTCATTTCGTTCTTAATCTATTTGCCGTTCTTAAACCTTTTCTTGTTGCAATTATATACCAGCAGATTATGCGTGCACGTTTGCCAAATTCTTTTTTCTTTTATTTGGATACACATTACAATCAATTCTCTCATTCAGAATTTTAAGTAAGTTGTTTTACAAAATAAATTTAACGCTTTATTAACTTTAAGAAAGTAGAATATTTCTTATTAAATGTATCTGTAATGTATTTTATAAATGGTAACATATTTTATAAAATATATTTTATAAACTAAACATTGAAAGAAGAATTTAGATTGTATCCATTGTCTGTTGATATTATTGTGATAAACAAATATATCTTTGGTCTTCCATTTGATAAATACAGAGATAATATGATCTTTGATTATAAAATTTAATTGTAATTGAAAAGTTACAGTTATGAAATAATAGAATCTTATATATTCTATTAAAATAGAAGTAAACAATTTTCTAATGGACCTAGATATTTATGAAAATAAAAAGAAAATTCAACTTTCTTTTGCAAGTTGGAACAGAATTCTCGATGTTCTTCTATATTAAGTATCAAGTTGATAGAGTCTTCAACATTCCATTAAGAAACTTCAAATCTGAAATAGAAATGGAAACATAACGTATAAATTTAGAATTTTCTATTTCTAAAAACCTATAGCAATATAGAATTGACAATAGAATATTAAGTATTCGTTTAATAGAGTTCGATTCTCCTAAGCATTAATCTAATAAAGTTGAAACATAAATTTAGAAATTTCCGTCAAAGCAACAAAGACGAAACTCGCAATATTATTCAACAATCCAGAGTCGAAAATAGAATTGTACATATTTCAACTCTAAAAATAAACGTAGTCCCACGCAATCTGCAAATGGAACGTTGCTTTCTAACCACCTTGCGTGCATAGACACGAGTGTATCTACTGCACAAGCGTCTCAGGAGATCAACGAAATTTTATACGAATCCGTTCGATCGAATCGAAGTTTTCCCTTCGATACTCTGGGAATAGAAAACGACGAAGAGATATCGAATTACAACATCGTTCGTCGTCTACCAGTTTTAATTATTTGCTAATCACGCGGAGCTGTCGATAAATTCCATTGCGAGGAATGTGTCGAACGTCGAACGTAAGCCGTTTTTACATCTCATCGTCTCCTTCCTCCCAGGTGCAATGTTCTCGGATCGCGTGGGCACGTACACGCGTGCAACGAATCCTACGCATGTTTAAATGAACGGTTGGCTGGTCTGTTCACAGGAAACCGACGATTACCAACGCGTGTTCCTGTAACGGATCGTTGAAAATCGCTTCCGAATCGATCACCGAAGACGCCGCCTTTGACCATCGAATATTCATCAATCGTGACAGCACACGGCTCCGACCAATGTCGGTTCGTGATAGTGATTTAAGAACACGTTGTTGAGGAATATTCATCGTAGCAAAGGACTGCTTTCTAGGAAAATAAGGTTTTATAACAGCGATGCTTCGCGATGATGATTTAAACGCACTGCGGTGAAAAATGTCGTTCAGAAAAGAGTTTGGTTTTAGAAAAATCACGTTTGATATTAGGATTGATTAGGAATTAGGAGCGAGTGATTGTTTTATATCAATGTAGATTTGTGGTAGTAATTTTGAGAAGGAATATCGTTTAGGAGAGAAATTTGGTTTCAGAAACGTGATTTTTAATACGAGTGTGGACTGCTCGTAATGATCCAGTGAAAAATATGGTTTAAGAAAGAGATTTGTGTTTATAAAAATTGAAATAATGATTTCAGAAGAAATATCGTTTGCGTAGAAAGTTAGTTTTTTGGAAGGATAATTGTCGATGTTGGTATTGATTTGTGACGATAATTCAACGAAAAATATTTTGGAAAGAAGTTAGGTTTTAGAAAAATGATATCTGATATTAACGTCAGTTTCTAATAATAGTTCAAGCAGAAAGAAGCTGTCTTTGAAGAAATAACTCTTTATAACCGCGACAGTTAGTGATAATTCTCGTTGAAGAATAGATCCACTTTCATCAAGTAGGTCGATTCTCTGCAGAAGTAACTCACGTAAGTGTCGTTTAGTCATTAGAAATAAGAACACCTATTGTTAGAGAATAACATTTTTTAAAGGAAGTTGTTGTCCGGAAAAATATTTTATCACGTTAGTGGCGCCGTTTCAAGAACACGTTATTACAGAACATTTCATCTATAACAGAAGGCCATTGATCAGAGATATCATTAATTGGAAGTCGAAGCTGCAAATATCGCCAGAAAACCTGCTTCCCATGAAAATGAAATGTGTAGCGAGTACAAATTTCTCTTTTGTTGCAAACGTAAAGTTCGGAAGTAGCTTCAGCGAGGTAAAACAAATTTTAAGTCTTTTCACTTTCCACATGTACTTTAACCGAACGTGTAATTTAATTTTGGCATTAATGCTTTGCTATAAAATCATTCTGGAAGCTTTCTGATTTCATGATTGACGCAAACGTAAAGCGTTTCAAACGGCACAGATGTGTTTTAAAGCTGAAAGTGACTATCATCGGCAACTAAAATAGATTTGCATCTTTCTTGCTTGTACGACTCAGTTCGGTATTGTAGTTGTTATATCACACAATGAGAAGAGGCGTCTTCGAACATCGCAGTGTTTCGAACGGGTACTGCAACAGTGTTGCGAGTGTACTTTAAAGTTCAAAGGTACTGGAGCATACCGTTGTAGCCATTTCTTCTTTTTTCTACAAAGAAGCGACATTGTCATACCAATTGCGATTTTATTAGATACTGTGTGGGACGTGAACGTAACTTGTTTCAATTTGCATTGCTATATTGTACGGAGGATTCAAGGATTTAATATACAAAACTTTGAGTAAGAATGAATTGCAGAATATGTCAATGTTATTTGACCACCTACATATTTTGAAGACAAATATTAGAATTTTATTTTAAATCGAGAAAGATATTATTTTCATACGATTCTATGCTTTTCATATATCGCAAGCATTTTTTTTTTTATCGTAATGCCCTTTTACTACAATTTATATAGAAATTTTCTCTTCTCTTTCTTCAAAATATTTTCTATCGATTATTTTCTCTAACTTTTAAACTCGTTTCCTACATTCCATAGAGAATTAAATCTTAGAAGCTTGAATTTCTTTACAAGCTATGCTCTATTCTTTCGATCTTTATAGTAGATCTAAAATCGCACAAGAAACGAGCGAATTTCTCTTGTTCTCGAATTCAAGTTCAAACAAATCTCAGAACACTTCATTGGGTACTGGCACGCTAATGTACCAGGTAGCAGTCGTTGCTGGATTCTTCGGTTGAATTGGAGTCATTATCGTACTCGTACACAGAAACACAATTATTGCCGGCTATATTTGGTATAGAATAGCAAGCAACGCCGGTGGAATATTAAATTTTAAAAACAGAATCCCTAGTATCATGTATCGGGAAGTTATTGCGGGTAATTGATCGTACCGTTATTGAACATCGCACGAGCAAAAATACGGGGAAAAAATTTGGCATTCGAATATTCAAATCGCCGTGCGAAGGCATTGCTTCTTCATCACTATAATTTACACCGTATCTTAACGCAAATTCAGGATCCCGTCGGTTACGTTCATCTTTCGAATTGCTCAATTATCGAGAAGAACGCTCGACCTCGGTTACTTTGTGATACTCTGAATTAATTTTAAAATCATAAATTTATGAATATAAATAATCAGGATCTTATAACAAAATTCAGTTCTAATAACGACGCTTTGTTTTTATAGTACCGTGTATAATTGTTCTCGTAGGTTAGTTCATTCTTTTTTAAGAATTATAAATTCGTCTAGAAATCACAATTAGAATGTTGTAGGAATTTCTAGAATTTATTCATTCTTAAGGATCAGTCGTAGCATTGATGCTACTAATCGTTAACTTGTTTTCAGTTTTATTATAATTTACTTTCGTCATAGCAAGACTTTTTACAAATCCCATTTTCTCATATTGTTATATCATAACATAAATGCGAATAAAATAACTAAAATACACATAACGTTTTACGATCGCCACAAAAAGAAGCATCGTCAATTCCCTTTTTTCTATACAAATATACAATTGAATATTTTAATATATTACCAAATTTTCTTATTATGCAAACAAAATTCAAATCACAGTATCCACACATCTCTCTCAACTCTCATTTTCCCCAAACGTTCCTAACATCTTACTATATCGTTACATCATCCTGTTATACATCTCGTATCACACGAACAAACTTCATCCTTCCACTCCGAATCGTACATTTAATTCACGACATCTCTCTCAATTCTCATCTCTTGGAAATGCTCTCAATACCAACAAAATTGAACTCCCACCATACTATCGAGAAACTATCGGCACACCTATCAGGCGTAGTGTTCCTAGCTTTCCTCAGACCTATAACGTAACATAAAACAATCGAAAAGGACGGAATATCGTGCGATAAGAATCGTCGTAAGTGGCTCGGAAACAACCGTGGCAGATGCAAAAGGAGCTACGAACGACCTAAAACTCGGCAAGAGGCAGGCGCCCTTCGCATTCCACGCACTCGTGTCGTGCATTCGCGACTGAATCGCGCGTAATCATCTCTCGATCGCGGCGAGTCACCATCGCTGGTGAAGGAAAAATCGTCGTATCGGGAATACGTATGTTTTTTCTCTGCATGCACGGCGCTCGCAGCCGGCTATGCAGCGCGCGTGTGTTCCACACAGCGGTGGGTCGTCGTCTATCGGAAGTCTAGGCGTGCGTGATAGATAATCGTTATGTAAGAAGAGGCTCGGAGGCTGTTGGCCTCCAGACTCTTTGACGTTGAACCACGTCGCTCGGGCACGGGGAACGCCCTGGCGTTGGACGCGGCCGCGGGCCACTCGGCGAACTTCTTTCTGTATTTATGGTCCAGATAAAGAAAGTTTACGATTCAGATAGGATCGACGTTGTCGGTGGGGCGAGGTGGTAACCTGAACTACGAGAGAAAGAGAGAGAAGACTTTGCATGCCGCAGGCGTAACGCGCCTTCTTGTTCCTTTTTCTACGCATAATAATAGAGCGAGTGCCTTCTTCCTAGTCGTGTAGCACATCCGACACGACCGTCCGGCTGCGTAATTATTTCGGAACGACACGCGATTTGCAAGGATTTTAGCGCGACTGCTTCCCTTGGTGGTCTTGGCCGATCGACGCTTCATTTATTGGCCGTGCCTTTTTATTCTTATGCTTTTAATCTTATTGAATGGAAGGTGTTCGTTTTTGGGGACCTTCAGATTGTGATTTTTCAGGTATCGATATATTTTTTCCATATATTTTCTGATCGTCAAATAGGAGGAAAGGTAGGGAGGCGAATAATTGTAACCTTTTCTTCTCTAAGAATAATAATAAGAGAGTTTTCTTTGGTTGTAATTACTAGCTAGCTAGTCTCGTGCCACGTCGTAAACTCATTAAGTCAATTTAGCTTCTAAAGCGTGACGTACTTTATGGCTGTTGCCAAAATATATGTAATTTGTGGTTGTTAGTTGTTATAATTCCCGCATCTTTGTATATTTAGTGTTTGTATCTCTTGACTGGATTCCAAGAGTATTATTTTTAGTGCAAGAAAATTGTTAATTTTTGGCGTTCATTGTAGGTTAACTCGCTGAAAAAGAAAAAGCAGAAACCGGGAACTATGGAATTAAGTGCTGACAATAATCGTGTGTGATACGGCACTCACCAGATCTGGCCAAAACCAGATTTAATAATTATATAAATATGATAAAATGAACCACGTTACGTAAATATCAAACTACTTTGTTATAAAGTAACATTACATACGTGTGCACCGACATAGGAGAAGGTTTAGCATCTTTTTTTTTTTAAATCCAGGTACTATATGTATAAATTATATAAATTCAAATAGCGTTGTTATATAATGTTATGCCTGACCAAGACTATAAATGGTGGTAAATATGTTTGACAAATATGAAAACGTTGTATTCCTTTTTTAAAATTTGAAACGAAATGACTGAATAATAGAACATTCCTACTTTTCGGTATTAATCTATATCTTGGAAAAATACTAGAAATTACTTTTTTAAATTTGTTCTTGTAAATAATTTCCACGCATACATTTCGAATATGTGTGCAATATCATTTAAAGTCAGAAATATAATTATTAATTATATAAATTTCTATGACACGAATCGATCAAACGAAAGACTATAAGCGTCAGATCATATTATTTATTGCTCTCATATATATCAACTTTTACAGGACATATTTCATTGCTGTTTTCTTGCCGTTATTACGTAGTATAATTTAGTTAATAACTTCGTTAATTTCTAGTACACGATCTCTTCGAACCAACTTGCAAACGCAACGAAAGTTGCAACGCAATCCATGGAATCGTATTACGAGTTATCTAATTCGTTTATCATTGCCATAATTGGTTTTCTTCTTTTCCTCGTCTTGTTATTATTATTTCTTTTTCTTTATAATGCGTAGCATCGCGTGTTTCTCGTTCGACCATACACGTCAATCATTTTCTTCGGATTAGTGTTGTCGCCTTGTCGCTGTTGATTGGCGCCAGAACGTCAGAGGTCAATCGTCAAACTCGGCAGCTTGTTCCGACTTCTATCAGTTGTTATATTTTCATAACGAAGCAACATTTTTCTAGATAAGATTGTAGACATTAATCCAGATATACTTGACTCTTCGTAATATTTTTCCATATTTCTTGCAATACTCTCGTCTTGTGATATTTTTCCGACTATTTATTTTCCGTCTACTTGACGTCTGAATCGAATAATTTTCAAAAAAATGGTTACTCATTTTCGAAGATCGCTCGGTAACGTTATAAAAATCCTGGAATATGAAATTAATTCGCAGCGTTAAAAATGTAATAAATAAACGTACATCTATCTCTAAAAATATTGGAAACGTGGGGTACGTGATGTAATGGGTGTGTACGTGACTTGTTGTATAAAAATAAATTGGAATCCTGCGAGAACTTTTTCAACGAAGTTTCTCCTTGTATTTTTTTTTGTTTCTGGTTTTTTCGTGAAAGATTTATGGGTTGAGGATCATTCGAGTGCGTACATACGTACTCGACTGAGAATTCATGCTCCGCAGTCTATAGGTTGCAAATTTTTGTAACCGTTACTTCTACTTGATCTCAATTTATAGCAAACATCCTGGATAAGTGATATAATTATGGTTAGAAAAGAATTACACTTACAAAGTACAAAAAATGTCAAAAATATAAAGAGAAGTATTCGATGGAAGAACATATCAAGGTCAAACGAAGGTCATTTTAATTCTTCTAAGTGACAAATAGTATATATTCTTTACAGAATAATAGAGGAAAATTGGATAAACTATCAAAATCATTTTACTAGATTATTAGTTGTAGATTTTGCTAAAGAATTTATGAAATCCAATAACTTTTACCATTTTTTCACCGTTATTAAAATTTAACAATAGATTCACTTATAATCAATAAATAAATAATAATAACGTCCTTATATATAAAGAATTAAATGACAAAATAATACATTATTTTCAACATCCGTGTCGTTTAATCTATCTATTCAAAAATAAAGTTGCTAAAACCTTTCTATTCCTCTCTGTTCTCTGATGCTTAACTTTTGAAGAAAAAATAGAGAAAACGAACGATCACTCGTTTCGCGAATTAGAAGAATCGATATTTTCAACGTCTCAAGCGTTTTTAACTTGCACTTTCGCGTGCTGCCACAATATTCAGATATTTTAATAAAAGAATCATCTCTATCGCGATTATATCGGCATCGGTAACTCGAAAGGTGTACTTATGAATTTCGCACGGTTTAAACACCGGATCACCGACCAGGCCAGATAGGCAGAACTGATCCCTTGCCAGCGATATATTTATCTTGTTCTAATTTTCACGCGGCAAAGCTCGATATCTCAAATATTTTCCTTCCAACGATGCTAAAAACAAATTCATATTTTCCTCGTTCGATATTCCTATGTATCTCCATAGCAGCTCGATTCGTTCTTCCCTAACGCTATCGCAACGTATAAATCACTCTCGTTCTCTGGTCGTTCATTCGCCTGTTACAAAAAGGCAGCGTTAGAGGAAGTTCAATCTTTACTTCGGTCAAATATCGATGAACCGGAGTATTGATGTATCGACGAGATTCGACCGGTGGACTCATGGTGGTCATCACGCTCCATTTCTTGACCAATTGCTTTCGATGATCGACTATGGCGAGCTCGGCGCCAAAAATAATTGCCAGACCTCTGCGATTGCAAGGCAGAAGGCGAAACGAGGGCGTTTCTTCCTCTTCATCTTCGTGTGTACGTTTCGCAGCTGCGTTGCTTTCCCGTGCACCATCTTCTTGTTTTTATTGTCTGGTTGTCGCATACGAGTGCGTATGGAGCGGCGCAACAATAAGCTCGAGGGAAAGGTGAGACTGTAAAGATTATTTTCTTCACTTCGATATGGGTAAACCGTTTTCGAATATTCCTGTGTATATGTTCTTTTCCTCTTTTCTTTTTATCTCTTTTTCTTTCTGTTCTTTCACTAAACGCAAACGACTAGGTTTCTTCACGCGATGTATGGTTAAATGGATAACTCACGTTTAGTTATCGAAATTTACATGTTTCTGATTGTATTACGTTTCTTAATGGAGATTATTTTATATCATGTTACGAATGATATTATAGACTGACCTGATTGGCGTTGCGAATGAAATGCAAATATTCACATAAATTTATATGTTTTCGTTTATATCTTTCTTAGCATTTTCCTAAGAGAGAATATTACGATTTTAATATTGCAAACGTGTATTTGTATGTTTGAATTAAGTAGAGTGAATCTTCTGTTCAATTTTTCTACTAGCTAATTACATCATTTTGTTATCAATTGTCGTTATGTAATATCGGCTATATCGTCATTATTGGTTGATAAATTCTCAAATGATATTTATCTATTTTGTTCTGAACGTTTCCATTTTATCGCATTTATTTCTGAAATATCTTACATTGAAAGATTCATTGTTGCATTCTAATGTAATTGCAAGAAGATTTCTGTGTCGTAAGAGCGTTTTGCGCGTCAAAATTTCAACGCGTAAATCTGGATGACGATCATTCGCATTTCCTCTGTTCGCTCTTTCTATTCACATTTTGGCTAAGAGCCAACCTTGTGATCTGCGCTCAAATTTCTCCACGATGTCATTAACGCGGGTTCATTTTTGTCATCTTGTTTACAAACAATGATGGTTTACTGCGAATAATTAGTTGCACGAATATTTCTATAATATTTATATGATATTTCTTGAGAGGAAAAATTTATTAATTTATCTGATCTTTGTTATTACATTTTACGGACGTAGGATGAAACATATGGGACGTGTTTTGTAAAACGCGGAGTAATTTTCTCCACTCGCTAATGACTCTTTGTTTTCATAACGTAAGCGATAAATATAGGCGGACAGCTGACTCGCATCATCAATTCAAAAAAGTGTAACTTAATCACAGGGTTAACATCCACCGTGCCATTAACTGATTTCTTTTTAATAGTCAGCGCTCATCAAAGAATATTTCAAGTCTATAAATCACTTTATTCACACTGTCTTTTAATAGCGATCTTTCATTATTACTCTCTTTGCCGTATTATCAACCAATCGTTACTGTACTAGAATAAAACATTATGAGGCATTATAAGTTTAGACTCGTTCAAAAGCCTCAATATTTTTCAATCGTCGTTTAAATCATTTAAATATCGAACGATTGGAATATAATACTTTGAGAGAACCGGATCCTAAATTTCCCATCATAGAAAAACCGAATCAGCGAGTTGTAATAGTTTTAGAAGAATTGAATTTTTATATCACATTTCAAGCATAGATTCAATCGGAATTTTTACAGTTTTCCGTTATACGAACGATCGAAGGATAAAACAATTTCCAGAAGAGTAAGATCTTATACAGTATTCTATATACAAAATTCGCAAATCCTTCAATAATTAATCATTCGAATGTCAAACGATTGAGGTCTTATAGCTGTAGTTATAGCAGCGAGTATAGCTTTGTAAGCATAGATCTAAAACCCTACAATCCTTCTACGATTAATTAGAAGCTCGAACGATTGAATTGCTTCTAAACGAATAAAAATATATATATATATATATATATATATATATATATATATATATATATATATACGTATGTATGTACGTACATCGTTTCAAGTAAAGATCTCTTAAACATTCCCCGAATTTTCCATCGTTCCAAGCTCAGACGTTCGAATTAACAAATACTTCTTGCGTAACAAAGGCTCATTCAGTATTGTAAACATAGATCTATCTTCAAGGATTAAAATATCAAACTTTCTCAGAGAAGCTCCATAGACAGTTCATAGTAAGGAAACTTCATAGTAGAATTTTCATTGTCTATAAATCTAGGCATTTAGAATATGCAAAACCCTCCAACGGTCATTCGAACATCCAAAGATCGAACCACTTTCGAACGAATGAAAACACATCCGTTAAAAATTCTTCGAACATTGCATCGTTCAATGATCGATCGATGGTATCTTCAAAATGATCTAAAGGAAGATCAATAAATCCGACTGATAGAATCTAACTGCGTATAAATAGAACGACGCGCTTTATTTTCATTCAAAGATGCTGCGACGTAGTATTACACGATGCACGATGCTCGATGGACGCAATTCGAAGCTATTACAATACAACAACGTTGTAATGGCAGTTGTAACTTCAACTGTAGGAGATAATACTATGATTGTGCTCATAATACGCAACCTAAAGAACTGTCACAAGCGTCGAAGGAGCCCTACGACCGTTGCTTCTCCCTTCGCGTCGCTGTACGCGACAAAGAATCAACTAACCGATGAATTTTTTCTCGTCGTCGTCAATGTTGGTGTGAACATTAACGTGGACGTTAATATCCACGATAAACGAGACAGCCGTTCATTATGACTTACACGAGACGCGGCAATTTTCTCGCGTTTATTTTCGTGGGTGGATTGAATTGACCTTGACCAATTTTTTTATCTCTCATATCGTTGTATTTAGAAAGTTTCCTATGTTTTAAATGCTCTGTTGCCTTTTTAGCGACGTAAAAAGTACGCCGAGTACGCTATGAAATATATCAAGAATGAAATTTAAGTAACATTCTTCGTGATGTTTTACGATAAATGCAGTGGTAGCAACGGTGTAGTACTTTGTCATTTTAGTTACGTGCGTTTTAGCCAGAAAACTAATTTCTCTCAGTTTTTAGTAATTACTCGTTATATCATCGCTTAAATATTAAAAATCGCTAATAGCGAGAAAGAAAATTCCCAACGATGATAAAATAATTATCAGGTCGTCAGAAAAATTTCTTTCGTTTTATAAGAAAATAATGGATGCACAACATTTTTCGTTTTATACTATTTTATCGAATTACGTATGATCCATTTTGTTCTATCAAAATAAAGATCACAACAGTTCGACAGATTTGGTTTCATGTTTGTATAAAGATGCATCGTTGTAAAAGACGTGTCTGCAAAAGAAAGACACTTTCCGGACAACCTAATATATTCTCACAAGTTAAGTTATATTTTCATAACTAAGCTCTTAACAGATTTATCGTGTGGATGTATAATAGAACTGCGTCAACGTGATATTATAATATCTGTTTGTAACTTTTATAATTTTGAATTTCATAATTTTTATAAATTTGAAAATAGCGAACTAATTTTCACAATAATCCATGAGAAATGCGTGTTCGTTCTTCTTATAGTAAACTAAGATTCTATCATAAAAATTTCATAGAATCTATACTTATGTATGTTTCATAAAAAAGAAAAGAATTTTTGCACGTTAATTATTTATTAGCACAAAGCATTGACAATGAAAAGACAATGGAAATTCGATCAGCAGTGTTTCAAATCTTTGCACATCGGCGTATATCGTTCATCTGCAGCATGACAGCTCGTGTTTCTCTGTTCTAATTTCTTTATTCGTTAGCGATAAATATTTGTTATTTTTAATAAATTCTTGTTTCAAGCATAAGACTTAGAATAATTTTTCTGAAATTTTCGTCACGAACGTAAGGCACAAGGGATCATTAACACCATCGCGTAATTTTGTTTCTCAGGTTAGTCCGAAAGGGTTTTGTCGTGTATTATGCGGAAGACAAGATTTACGAGCCGATACGTGCAAATGCGAGATGAGAAAATTTATACACGGTGCTTAAGATTCGATCCGCCGACCGCGAATTGTATTCAAATGACGATCGTGAACCCACCGTGACCTCTCGCGTGATTACGAAACTACCTTTAAATTCACCTTTTCATAAGAACGCTCCTCCTCTAGTGCATAATTAATTTCTCTCTCGATCATGCCTCGCTTCATCACACAGAGAACTCTAGATAAACGCATGGGATAGTTCGTTTCGCCTGATAACTAACGTGTATCGTGTCAATTAAGAAAAGCATTAAAGAGATAAATCTATTTACACGATGGAGAATTTTCTTTTCATGAAAAATCTGCATATTTATTCAACTTTCTATAACGCTACGTATGCGACCTGCAAGTTTCATAATATACTAACTACCGGCTATAAATATCAGGATATTTAGTGGGAAATTTTTATAAATACATTTTATTTTGTTCAGTGTTATACCGTTTATATTATGTCGTAGCATTTAGTATTTATGGTACAGTATGTTTATATTATATGGCGTATGCGATGCAAACGAAATAATAAAACTTATATCAAGTTAGTAATTATTATACTTGCGACGAATTTCCTGACAATTTTGTTATTACATAATTCGAAATCACTTGGACGGATATCATTGGCAACTTTCTTTAGTCGAATAGACGAACGTATTTTAGGATTTTCTTAATGTAACGCAGAAAACTCTAAGCTGGCTGTCTTTTAAATTCTTAAATTTTATGAAGTATCTGAGACCAAACTTCTGGTCGTAGTAATTTGGAATGTTTATACGTAATTCGTACGTTCTTACAATGGAAACGTATATTTTCTTCGTTAGACGACGATAGACGATGAAAAGAATCGACTGATATGTAAATGTCAGAAGGAAAGAGAATTGTCTTTGAAATATGCGCGCTCCCTTTTACGGTAAAACTCCATTTACGAAATTTTAGTTAATGCTCGATCAACTGAAATTTCGCTGGTTGAATTCATTTATTTGAGCTCCTATTATACGAACGAAACTTAATAGGTTGTGGGTAAAATTGCCGAGCACCCATTATATAATTACGTAAACTGTTTGTCTCTTCGACAAGTTTAGGTAAATGGAGCTCTACCGTATTATACAAATTTTGCGATAAAATTTCCTTTCTCTAAAGTATTATCTTCTTCTGAATTTCCAGGCGAGCACCGAGAGTCGAGAGGCGGAAGAGCAGGGTAGCAGCACGACCTCGCCCTCGGAGGGCAGGCACGCCGACGAGACGTCCGGCTCGCCCGTCCTCGAGATGGGCAGCATGGATTCGGCGGGCAGCGCCCACAGTGGCGGCCCTTCCTGCGGCCTGGTCAGTTCCCTTTTCCCGAGTAATTGTCGTGGTCGAGCCGAGGCATTCGCCAGACGTCTTCATCGACGATTAACGTCTCTTGGTGGCGAAAACAGTTCTCAACGAAACGATGATTCCTCGTTGCCAAAGGAAACCTCCTGGCTACGTTCGCCGTCAACAGGAAGAAGAATAATAACTAACAACTCCAACAATCACGTTCTTCAGCATCAACCTCGTCACAATCCTAACACGGATTTGTGTTACGATTACGATCTCGAGTATGAAGATGGTCTTAGTTCGCCGGCAGAAGAAGCTACAGCAGCGGAAGTCGCGGATTTAGTAGTGAATCCGGAAGTATTAAAATCGAATCATCATGGAATTCACAACAGTTCACCGATCGAATCGAAAACCAGTATAGATTCAGAATCTGGACACGTTTTCGCGTCTCCTCTGTTAGGAACGTCTCCAGATAGCGATTCCTCCGACGTCTTCTTCGACCCAGAATCATCCGATGTGGAAAAGCCGAAGAACGAAACGTTCTTCGATCCCGTGACGACCTCGGACAGTGAAATGACTACGTCGAATCTCTCGAACGGTTGCGACATAATAAGGCCCAACA
Organism: Bombus soroeensis; assembly: GCA_014737365.1. NCBI lineage: Eukaryota > Metazoa > Arthropoda > Insecta > Hymenoptera > Apidae > Bombus > Bombus soroeensis. The sequence goes on from JACXIL010000171.1 coordinate 3,939,282, forward strand.
GCTTGCCCTGTCGTAGAAGGCCAGAGATCAGCGTTGAACATTCCGAGGACACATCTGAATCGAGCGTTTCGTTCAAAAGGAATAATTTTTGCGATAAAGACCCGAGGAAGAAGAACTTGGTGTGCAACTCGGAGGACTCGAACGATAGAAGCTCCCAAGAGACATCCACGTCGCCCAGTCATGAATCTCTTTGGAGCACGTTCGACGAGAGCACTGTGTCCCTTCAGGACGAATGTCCCGCAAAAATAAATCCTAGTTTAATCACACACCAGAACCGGCTTCCCAAGTCGCATTCTGATTCAGAGATACCCGTCCACGGACCTAGTATAATGAGCACTTCGGCGAATAAGGATAAAAGAATCGATACCGATGAAGTCGATTTTATTAACTTTCTGTCGGAGAATAGCAAATTGGAGGATATCAAGAACGCGAGGAATCTCGCCAAAGAAGATACTTCGGATTCTTCGGATAATACGTACGAGGAGGATCTTCCATATGACGAGGAGAAGCCCAAGGCTACACTGGAGCAACAATCAAAGATTTTATCTTTGAAACTCGAAGAGATTCCTGCCAATGAGACTGACGACCATTCGACGTACAGCAGTATGATCAACATCCCTGGTGCTCTCACCCTCGAGTGTCCTATAGTAGAGGGAGTAATAGAAACAACGATAAAGAACGAGATACAAATACAAATAGAAAATGGAACTATAATAACTAACAGCGAGGAGGATAAGATGTGCCTTCTGTTGAAGAAGCTCGCCGCAAGTCCAAGTATCAAAGAGGACGTTCATATAATTGAGGAGCCACAAGACGATAGTATCGAAGGAGAGGAAGAAGAAAGACCTCAGAAGATCAGACGGTGTTCTTCTTTGAAGACAGGAAAAACGCCACCAGGGACACCTGGAAGGAAGAAGATCGTTCGATTCGCAGACGTTTTAGGCCTAGATCTCGCCGATGTGCGAACGTTCTTAGATGAAATCCCCAAAGTGCCGAACTCAGCGTACAGCGACTTGATCTACGATGACATTTTCCATAAAGACACCAGTCCTGTAAACAGCTCGCCAAGCCCAGCTCAATGGGGGGCCAGATACATAGGTAGTCGACGGGAATCAGGCTGCGCGATGTCTTCGCATAAACTGGACAGAACTTTGGTGCCTCTGTTTCAACAACCTGGTGGTCTACCTAATTTCCTGGATCTAGTCCGTGAACGTCGAGTGTGCTTAGAGAACGTGCTGGTCCAGGATCCCGTGTCTCTCTGTATCCAGGGTACGGTCCGCGTGATCAATCTGGACTTTCACAAGTCGGTGCACATCAGATACACGTTGAACTCGTGGCGGAATTTCAGCGACTTGCAAGCCATCTACGTACCTAACTCGTGTGACGGTTTCAGCGACAAATTCTCGTTCATTCTCTATTGTCACACGCTGTCAATTGGTCAGAGGCTGGAGTTCGCGGTTCGATTTCAATGCAAGGGCGAGCAGTACTGGGACAACAACGCCGGACTCAATTACTGCTTCCAGTGTTTGCCTGTTTCTCCAGCCGTTGGTTACATGCCCATCACTGCTCAGGAGGGTCAGCATCACGAGTGGTCGCCTGTGTTCTACTGATGGACATCGTAGATCGAGTATTGGATGCCGCGATGGAGACACAGCGATGCTTCGCGTAGACAAGGAGTTTGAAGTGGATCCGAGTAAGGCTAACTAGCGACAGATGGAGAGACAGAGGGAGAGGGAAAGAGAGAAAGCCTACGGTTGTATAAACGTTCCTAGAGTATATACCTTACTGTACATAACTGTCCTATTCTCGAGTCGATCGAAGGAACGAGAAGGCAAGCCGGGGAGCAGGGACCGCACTAGCGTCAATTATTCTTTCCTGCCGTTTTCCGGACAGCCTTTCAATGGACTGGAGAAACTCGACGCACCTGTTAGACTGACATTTTTTACACGTTCGTTGTTCCTTGTTTACGAGCGAGAATATGTATTCGGTATAGACGTGATACCACTTCTATAAACGAACTGGGACTGTAGTTGAGAGAAGAAATATTAAGTACGTACGCATACCTCTTTGAAGATGACAGAGAAGAGGATTTAGTCTTTGCCAGAAGTTGGAAGTTGAAGAGGACATTCGAAAGGCGAACGAACAATGAAACGTTCAAAGTATCTGGCAGAGCATGGAGGATTATTTTCACGTTCCTAGAAAGTACCTAAGTCTACAGAATTTGCGCCATAATCGAGCCTAACGTGTTTGAAAGACTCTCAAACTGATTATAATGCGAAATGACAGAGGTTAAAGGTTATGAGAGAAACTGTTACTCGAAATGAGATGTTTGTTGAAGAGGTTCTAGGATGGTATTGCTTTGAAGACGAAATCAAGGGCTCTTTTTTCTCGTTTCTTTTTTTTTGTTTTTTAGATATTAACGATATTTTACGTAGTTGCATGAATATTCTCAGATAAATTAAGGTTGAAACGACCTGTTGATGAACTTTTATCCACAAACATATCTGCTCAGCAACTTCCGAGCGACGACCAATCCGGTCTTGCTTACGAAAGTTTTATTTAGCACGTTCGCTGCTATTAACGCATATTGGGCGTTGATTCAATTACTATACATAAATCCCCAATAAGGTTGCAACGAGGAGATAACTGTTGTATTTTTGAGTTCGTGCGTCTCGATAAAATGTTTTTAACAGGAGATACAAAACAGTGAGGAATGTAATAAAGTAAACTTGAAACGAAGATTTCCCTGATGAGAAGATAGACGGAAGGCGTTTATTTTAATAGCAGCGAATGCGTTAATGAATTATCTATATAGCGTGTACTCTTAGCCCCATAGATAAAATGAAATTACGACGAACCAACTTTATAAACTTCGAAACGAAGCTTTTCTATTCGTTTAATGAAAACGTTCGACCAGTGCCAATTTTGACCTAGTGCCATTGGATCAATTATAACATCGGGAAATAACACGAATCGAACATACGTTATACCATATTCATAAATATTTTTTAAACGAAATGTGATAGTTTAATAGCAACGAACATCATAGTGGGTTGCTTTGTTCTTCTAATTCTAGATTTTATTCGCCAGATGATCGTCGAAAATCAGGGAAATCGGGGCTTGATCGATTAATCATTAAATACCTGTATAAATCTCCAAGACGATGATAGTAACTGATCATTCATGATTTTATTTTTATTATGCATGTATATTTGTACAATTGCTGGGGTGCTAGACATGCAACGAAATTACGAAAGGGGAGATTTTAACAGCTTTGGCAGTAAATTTATCGTTTAGTTCATTGTTAACTAATTTCAATCTTAAAGTACTTTCATTCTGTGATTCGAGGACTTGAAACGATCATCGTGTGGTACGCAAATGTATATGCAGTGACGAACGAAAGAAAGCGTAAGCTTACTGTTTAATTAATTTCTTCAATCGTTTTCGAATAGTTTCAATAAAAAAGAAAAAAATAATTCTTTTCAATTCGATTTTCATACCGTGTCGTATTTCGCAGCGTGAAAATGAAACATTAAACGATACGAAAAATGTTAATAATCATTCAAAACGGAATTATATTTGCGAGTACATCTGAATAGATTTGAATAGATCAAATATATTTTTTCAGAACTAACTCAACTAATATTAACAATGAAATCTTATATAACAAGAACATTTTGTACTAAAACAAATGAAATTTTGTAAACTACAAATCATTCGACCATCTAATTTCAAATTTTAAAATCATATAATCTATAATTTGTAACTTTCCAATTAGACAAGTATAGATGATTATTATCAATATGATCAAAAATATTTAATACAAATTACACTAGGAATCACTTGCATAAGTATCGACTTTCAATTTTCTTTCGTTCATCACTCTACATTGTGCATGTTATACATTGCAGAATACAGATAAAAACGATATCGCTTATATTTAATTTGCACTACAACGAAAATATTAAGATCAAACGATCAATTTCTTAATGAATTTCTTCGACAAGTTCTTTCGTTCGTTTCTACGCTCCTGGCATTATGCGTGAACGATAAACGAACCATTTACGTTAGTCCTCACGTGGGATAACGATAATAGTCGTCAGTGCAATCCAAGTTACCGGTTAAAGAAAGCAGAGACATTTTCAGCGTTTTGGCAACGATTAGAATTTCGTGAGTCACAATAGCAGTGACAGCTGCCAAAAATAAGCAACATTGTCCTGTGTCGCGTGCACGAGATCGCATTGGGTAATGAGATCGACTTTGTTTATCGAATTCCAAACGATAAATGACACTTACCGACGATTCGTGACTAAACTTGGTACAGTATTGCCTGAACGACACAGACCACATTAACAATGAACCAATTGTAATTAAAGACGTAAATACCCTCGTGAATTATTACGACCGAGAGAAAAGAATAATCATAGGTCGCACGATAGCGATCGAGATGACAACGCGATATAGTATTTCACGATACCACGATATTTTTGCTAATGTTAAACGTTTCTTTTGTAATTTTGACCACCGTTGCCGTTAACATGTTTTGCACGTGTTACATAAAGATACGTCTTTCGCGTTCTGCAATTAAAAGACTTCTTCTTCGCTGTACAGTATCATTTTCGAAACAGTAATCCTAGATCGAAGTACAAGAATTTTATATAAAAAGAAAAGACACGGTACCTATATAAATATGTATATAAAGTGGTGATTAAGTGATAATCAGACTGTGGATTACATGCAATTTAAAGTGAGAAAATCCGCAGAATGCAGTCGATGCGCGAAAGTATATAAAACATTTAAAGTACAACACTTGTTATAAAAGTAGTTATTGAAACAAATCTCTCCTTAGATTCCATTTTTTCTTATATATATATATATTCATAAAAATGCAAAGCACAAACATCCACAATCTAGTGACAACACAGAAAATACGTATTTTCACGTAACGCACGCAAAATGTGTCAACTATTGCAAACGTCAATAGTCTTCGAGGTAGCATCAGCAATATAACGTTAACAGAGAAGCGAACAAATGATGTTAAGATTACATTATATATTGTTAAGATATTTTTTGTAACAATTTTCACCGTGAACAAGTGCTTTCTATATGCTATATATATAGAGAACATAAACACAATACAAATTGTACATAAGCGGCGTCAGTATTGGTGGCAAGTGTGTCTCGAGAATGAGGGTGTCGTTTTTTTTCTTTTTTTTGTATAAATCGGTCGATTTTTAATCGTATATTACCATATACAGTCTGTTTGGGCAATGTTTGTTATACACGACATTTTATTGTACATATTCATCGATACATTTTACACAATGATATATTTACATCACAGTTATAATCGAGTCTCTAGTTTTCGGTATTCTATTTCTCTCTGCTGTTTTCTCTTTTTATATATATATATATATATATACATATATATTATGGTGAATATCGATTTTTTCTAATTTTATATTGAACGCATGACAGATATCGTTACTTTGCTATTTTACTCGCTTTGTTTTATCATATTGTTAACTTGGGGACAGAATGCTGCTTTATTAATCGATCCATTCTGTAAACACTTCGTCTTATCGTTATCCTTCTACGTATTGGTAAGAGGAAAATAACAGAAAAATGTTTTGCAAGAACGAAGAAACGCTTCTTCTTACTAGAGAAATGAAATTACGTTTCTTTCTTAACGCGTTCGTTTCTTTTATCCGTATAGTCTATATTTTAACGAGATGGTATTTTTGTTTTCTCTTTTTTAATCGTTTTAAACTTAAGCGCAACGTAACCACCATTATTGAGGCCCTCGATATTTACGCGCGTATCTCTGCCCGTAAACACACAAACAACATAAATCGAACGAAGCCTTTTCCTATACTTTGTCCTCTGTACATATGCCTCTTAAGAAACAAAGTTCGAATTCTATTCTGGTTAACGGCAGAAACGATATTCTTCCACGTGTTAAGAATGACGGTTATTGAGATTTATGGAAACAGTTATATAAGTACCAGTCACGAGTTAGGATATTTTAATCATGTTATGAAAACTTCAACCTGATGTACAAGGTATTTTAGAAACCACTCTATTGTATCGCAAGGGAGGGAAATTTGATATTTCTTTCGTTGCTATAATATTTTTATATTTTTTAATAGTATAAAAAAATTTTAATTTCCTCCTATATATCAACGTTATTAGACAATTCTGTATAAACATCGAAGTAGATTCGTAATGTTTCTCAGTACTTTTTTCATAAATATTTTATGAAGAAATTCCATATTTTCATTTACGAAAGAAGCGCACAGATTATATAGGGTGACAATAAAGGTACAGTAGAGGGATTGGAATTGGAAATGCACAGTAGTAGGACTTGAACGAAGATAAATGGCGAAGAGGAACGAATCAAGAAGAGAGAGATCCGTCTACTGCCAGACACGTTTTGTGTTCAACCCACTAGAAGTTACGACCTTCTAATTATCATTTCACAAATTGCATTATCCCAAAAGTGATCTCTATCCAAATTATCTCGAAAGTTCATCGACATTTCACTAAACATTTACACGAATTATTAGTCACACTACGATGGTGTTAAAAAAGAAAACAAAAAAATAGTTGGACTTAGAAAAAGCCATCAGTCATCGGGAATTTTTCAGAAACAGTTGCATTATTGTTCGCATTATTAAAAATTTTAAACTAATCTCTGAAGAATACGAAAGACCATTTTAATCTTTTGTTTTCGATCTATCACAGAATTTCTGAAATATCTTATACTCATCAGGTTGGAAAAACGAAAGATTCCGGAAACGAAAGCAATTTATACTACTAAGAATTGTTGAATCTTATGGAACATACGCGTTTTAAATTTTACAAGGTGCAGGGTGTCACCCGGCAACTTCAACTTCATTTAACACACAAATCCTAAGTTCCACAAGGGAATTCTCATCATTGATGAGAGATTTCAAGAAATTTGTGGAAAATCAATTTCGTAGCCTCGAACAACATCGCGAGAAATGTCGAAAAACGACATTTGTGACCGTGTGACACCCTGAGCAAACCGGAAACGAATTATTTTTCTTAAATCTTTGTTCGCGTTTGCTAAGCTATTGCCTCACTCGTAAGATTCTTCCAACAGCGACGAGACAAAGTTTCACACCGAGTGTCACTTGTTTCGCGTTACGAAATCGATTTCCAATGGCAGCTACGATTTTTACGAGAACCTTACGATATCGAGGGGCTGAAAGAAGCGCAGGAAACAACACTGTAACGCAAGTCTCGAACGTAGAAATATATTTTGATACGGTGTCATTTTGCGTTGGCTGATTCGCCACCGTCGAACATTGTCGTTATAAAGATTTTAAAAGTATCATTTTCTGTCTATTACAGAAATTTTAATCTCCAAATTATCGTTTTAATCGTTATTTTAGATTTGTATGATTTTAAACAATTTGTATATGTGTTCTTAAATATAAAAAATACAATTCCAAAGAAATGAAAAATTATGGGAAGCCTGAAGAATTTGTATGAATGTTAAATTTATTAATTAGATAAGAATTATCGGTCTCAATCAGAGATTCGAGCAAATCTCTGCGAATAAATCAAGGAAACCTGAACGATTTTCACGAATTTATAAGATTGTTCTATTAGATAAGAATTAGCAGGACCAAGCAGAGGTTTGAGCAAATTTCTGCGTTAAAATTATTGGCGATCGAGAAAATCCGAACAATTTTCATGAATTTTTTAAATTCTTTAATTAAGTAAGAATTGTCAGAATCAAACAAAGATTCGAGAAAAGATATGTATATATTATATCGAAAGTCGATTGTAGTTATGTGTTTAATTAGTCGAGAAGTTTGATGGAATGAAAATTCGTAAAGAAAAATTCTGCTTATCTGGTCGAGTTGAACCTCTGGTCTTCTTAATCAGAGTAGCCATTTGCAAGAAAGAAACGAAACAAGAATGGATTAATCGTAAGAGTGCTTCGAGGTTCCATTTGCAATTAGTACGAGATTCCTCGATGAATCGTTTAGAGATTTGTCTTTTGCTTTCTTTTTTCTTTTTTTTTTCGTCGTTGAAATGGGGACGTTTCTACGTTCGAGACGAAACGAACGGGAGAAAAAAAAAACCATAGCTATAACGGTAGTATATTTTTATATTCTAATGTACACGTAAGCATACGTTGCACCTCTAGTCCGTAGAGCCGTGAGCTTTCGTCCAATTACCGAGCCTTTTGCAGTTTTTAACGAAAGAAAAAAGCAAGAAGAAGAAAGAAGGAATTAATTAACGAAGTTTAAATGGACAACTATTATGGTGTTAAGGTGCGAGAAAGAAACGGAGAAAAAGGAGGAAAGACTACGTGTATATGTGCGGCGTGTATGCGTATGTGTGTGCGTATCGGCGCATTTCAGATCGTATGATTGAGAAAAAATGAGAGAGAACGAACGGAGGAGCATGGAAATAACGAATAATCTCTCTGTCCATTTGTAATAGTTATTTTTACTTTATAATTTTTAACTCGCTACTATTAATCGTTTAATGTCTGTTCCTTTCCTCTCTTATTTTTACCCAATTTGGCACGGGAAGAGGATAAAACTCGTTTGTCCTTCCGATCGTCGAATTTCGATTGCGAGATCAGTGGATAAGAATTAGCGACGAACAGACTGTAGACAAATTCGCGAAACGAAGATAATTCTTCTCACCCTTGAAAAAGTAGTCTAATTATAAATATTTGTTGCCGTCTATTTATTTTTTGTATCGTGGATCCTTCTTGTTTCACATTAAATCCACTTTTCGTCGATCTGTTAAATAAATTTGTAGATACTGTTCGTTGCAATTCACGTCGATCTTTCACATCTGAAAGATCCTTTGAATCGAACCTGGTATTTCATTTGTATTGGATCATCGTTCTTTGCCCTTTACTCCCGTTTCTATTCTAAATATCATTTCAAAGGAGAAAACTATACATTCGCAAAGGGAAATTTTCGACAAAATTGCTATCGCAAAATTGAGCTTGTGGTAAGATTCGTTGCGCATTTTGTCCTCGGCAATTATTATTTTAACGAACATCTACCATTATTTATGAAGAAACCACGATCTATGGATCACGGATAGGTGCTCGAATCAGAGCCAAGACTGAACGAGACAATTTCCATAAAGACTTTCACTGTATTTTATTCCTTCGCACAAGTAACACGACCGTAAATAATAATGCGAATTCGTTAGGTTCATAAATGATGGAAGAGTCTGAGAGAAACCAAAGGGAAGACCGCAAAGAGCGATGATACTCGCGATCAATTTCGTCATCGATTTCATGAACGCTGTCTTTGTATAATTACTCGATTGTTGTTTAAGATATAGCGCGATTCGTGGGAAATTAAAATTTTTCTCAGAAGGATTTAGCATACGAGTTTTGGGGCTTTCACGGCCCGGATCGTCGCACCTGACACTGTTGTACGCATTAATTATATTCCAAATTTATTATACAATTATGCTCGAGACGTTCGATTAGAAGTTGCGTTCAGAAGAAATTTCTTTCCGATGTTTCATCAGCATCGCAGGTAGCTTTTTCGCTGTCTAAAATCCGATGTCCGCCGTGATACGTTTTTAGACACCGAAGAAGTTAGCTGCAACGCTGGTGAAACATTGAAAAGAAATTTTCTTTGGACGCAGCTTCTACTCGGAAATATCGAACAGCGTTGTGTAGAATATCGTTCGGTGTGTCAGCTGAATTAGAGTTTTCGAGAAAAGTAATTAATTGTGATTGTCAGTGAACAATCGTTGGGTTTCCTACGAAGATTGGAAAAGTTGGCCGATCTTACATCGAACTTTTTTCTTCGTTGAATCAGCGTTGCTGATCGTAGTACATTCATTCAAGGAATTTAATATATTTCTATGTGTATATGAAAAGTTTACTATAACGATTAATCAATCTTGAAAAGTTATTATGACTGAAATCCTCTATCGAAAATTTCTGAGGAACGGAGGATAGAAAATATTTTAGATATCAATTTTCTCGAAGACAAGAAAGAAAAGATTTAATTACATGTCGAAAATAGTTCTATAACGCATTCTCCTTCTCTTTTACTTGTCTTTGATAGAGGAACAACTCGTTGTTTAATATTTAGAATTACGCTCCACTGAGAATTTTCAAAGAATAAAAGAAAATGTTATGTTGGAAAGATTAATTATTTATCCAAATAATTAATTCTACAAAGAAATCGTTTATTATATATTATTTTAAGAAGGAATTACTTGTTATTTAATATATAGAATTACGCTATACCTTGCATGTTCTACCCTAATACGAAACGATAATACTCACTGAAAATGCGTGGAAATGTTCGAATATTCCACAAATCCTACAATTACGATATTCTCTGCTTTACAATGCAATATTTCGTCTCTGAACGAGAGCGTGTAGCTTTAAATTTCGAAGATGAGTTTAATCGGCGTCGCAAAGACGAAGCGTCATTGATACGAAATAATCATTCGATATTTTCATGTATTCGATATTTTCGGTCGGTCGAAGGCCACGGTGCAATAATTGCGCTCATCGAAGCACGTTTTTCTTTTTTTATATATATTTCTACAGGGCCTCCATGTATCTATATTAGTAAAAAGTGTAGCGTTTCTTACTGTACTTCCTTTATCTACATTATATACTTTGCTGTTAATCACATTTTGATTATTTGCGAAAGGTCAGTGAAGTTGTATATCAAATATACGATTTAGAAAAGCAACAAAAAAAAGGTCATTGATTTATTTACTGCGTGTTATATTTATGTTCATATTAATATTAATGTGTATTTTTTACGAAAAAAAAAGAAAAAGAACGAAATACATTTAGAATTTTATCGATTCGTGTACCGTGGACTTCAACGACGAAACACGGTGATGCTAACCCTTTCATTTCGTTCGATATTTTACGTTATTTACACGGAAATACGCATTGCAAACACGTTTCTTCTTCTACAGTTCCTTCGCGACACACAACGCGTTACTTTATCGATCAGTCCTTTTTGTCTTATGAATATCATTTAAGAAAATCATCACGTCACTTCGACAAGACTTTAGTTCGTTAATTGGACTCTTCATTGATCAACAACTACGATTAACTCTGGCTATTTTTAATACTAACAACTTTTAATAAATCCCTGTTAAGCCTCAGCTGATTATCTCGTCAGGCTTAAGCTTAACAAATATTTTTCTACGAACTTGAATTATTGTTATATTATCAATATCATATTGAGAAATACCTACTTCTTCTTTGATATTGTATTAAAAGGTAATTTTATAGAAAGAGTTAAAATATTATAATATTCTATAATCTAAAGATTCTGAGAAAAGAACAGTTGAATGTTGTATTTTTTATAGGAAAGTAGTTTTCAAGTTCGGTGTGCTTCGTCGATTAACGTCACGTTACTAAAATTTTTCTTCTGCGTTTCTTCGTCCTCTTCAAAATTTTCATAATATCGAAATATTAAATTACATAATATCATTGTCATCACGTTAAAATATTGCTTGTCTATTTTCAATTACGTTACATAGAAATTCTGAAGAAAACGAGCGGAATTTTGTTATCCTGCAATTCACATATTTAAACATACACAAGCGACATTAAAATGGGGAAATCTTCAAAACTATGTGATATTTAAATCCTTCTTCTCAATCATAAAATAACGTTAAGATCAGAAAAAATCACCAAAAGTTATATAATGCACTTATCTTACTTTTCTTCTTCGATCTTCGTATACGCATATCATATCGTAAAAATCGATCGTCTGACTTCTTCCTTTCTTTTTTTCTTTTTTCAAATCATTCTTTTCTTTTTTAACGGAGTTAAGTAAAAGTTGGTCTCTGAAGAAGTTTCACCGTACGGAAGACAAAGCAACGTTGCTTCGGACTGATAACAACGATCAGTCGATTTGCGTACTTTTACTAGAAGAAAATGGAAATAAAGTAAAAAGGTAAAGAAAACAAAATATGTATCATGTATACGTACAGCGAGAAACAGATTGTAGCTGATACAAACGGTCAGTCCGATTTTTAAAATCCCTTTTCCTTTTTCTCCTTCCACCATTGTACGTCGACGAAACCGTAATTTTTAATCTCGTTTGTTTGTTTAGATGTTGTCTCTCGGTAGTTTGGTTTAAGGTTTCGCGTTTATTGTTATACAGTGCCGAGTATGGCGTGGGCGATAGCGTTTAAGGGTTCTAATGGAAGGAATAATTGCGGCGAAACGAGGAACGAATGTTGATGAAGGAATGAAGCAAGTATCTATACGTATAAATAGACGTATATTATATATCTGTAACACATGTTCTATATGTTATTAAGACAATAAATGGAAGACCGATCGACAGTCTCTTCTTCTATCCTTGTAAGATATTTCTGGAATGTTAACGTTGTTATATATTAATTTAGATTTAGTTTAGGAATTTCGATTTACTATCGTCTCGTTTAGTATAGTCCGGTCCGATTGGAAAATTTAATCGTTTCAAATGTATTGTAGTAGATCGATCGTACGGATAACATTTTATTTATCGTTATTTATAATTATTTTATGCACGATTGAAAATACAAATTTGTCTTCTTTTCCTTTCTTCTGAAGTTTCTCACGGTCAATTGTAAAAATACAGATTGGGAATAGAAATCAGTTTGATTTTGTCATTAGGTTTCTGTTACACCTCTGTATCGTCCTTATTAAAAATTGTATTTCGTTGCCTATGGATTTCGGCTGATGATAATAATTTCAGCAAAGAGATCGTTAACTCGAGAATTTTCAATCATGAAGAAGAAAGACAAATCTGTTTCTGATATTATTTAAAGTAATAGTAAACCGATGTCTAATGATAATATTCTCTTTCGATATTTGCGATAATAAAAGACAATGAATATATTTCAACTCGGTAAATTTCGAACGAACCGATCATAATATCTAGAGATAATTGAGAAAAAATGGTTATATGTTTAGCTTGGATGATATCGTTCAATCGATTGTAAAAAATAATATAAAGGCAAGTGTCAGATTCAGCTCACGCATGATTTTCTTTTATTAGAACTTTATATGCGAGATTTTATATTTAAAGCAATTGTCGAGTAAAAATGACGCAAAAGCACGAAACTTATTTTTAAAAATAAAGTTAATTGAAGAGTTATTATCGGTAGGTGTGACCTGGCAATCTGGGGTTACTTTAAACCTTAAGTTTATCACTTGGGTTGCAGATAAAACGAGGCACGTTGCGATTCCACGAATTGCACGATGTCACTGTTTTCTTCGCGGCACAGCATTGTTTCATTTTTTACGTTATCTGCGTCCAAAAACGTTAAGCCCGAAAAGGAAGAAAAAATAGTCCATGGAAATGACATATGCAGTTCAGTCTCGAAGAATCAATCGAACGTTCGATAAAAATAATTTTTTAGAAAAAATAATTTTCACAGGGAAAGAAATAATGATAAATGGCAATTGCTATCCAATGCTTTTAATTATAAAATTCGTATTATTTAATAACTTCCATTATATTTTACTTTTAACAAATTCTTGATTCGTCAATTCTTGTTTCCTCATATTTTGAAGATATTTGTAATCTTAATTTTGAGTTAGTGGTGCATGCATTTGGTAAATAAGAAAGAAACATATAAAATAACAATAAGAATTGATCCAATAACTTTTTATTCAATTTAACTTTCCATCAAAATGTTCAAATTGTTATGTCTCTGTATTTCCATTACAACGTGTGTCCCTTGTACACTGAGCTTCTCGATTATGTATAACAACGACAAAAATCGTTCTATTCATTTTTTTGTTTCTACACAAAGCAGCAAATCATAGAATAATTTTTCATCGCAAGCTACAGAATAATCGAGCGGTTGAAAATAATTGAACTCTACCTTCCGGTTAGGCCAACATTCCACGTGTATTTTTAGAGTACTTTCAGCGATGCCAAGTTTAGCTCGTGTATCGAGTTTGCATTGTTTTGCATTGCACAAGCGTTGTAGCTTTTGGAAACTTAATCTATATTCGTAATACACGGCACGAACGTTGTTGGTGGCGAATTCGATATGTTTTCCAGTGAATTTTAGCTACGGTCGTAATCTGGCCTGACACAATTATCGTCGATTGCGTTACGCTTTTTAAAGCAATCAATTATTTGCTATAGACCCGTTCGTTTATAAATAAAATTTACAAATGTTTTGTCGCAAACTTATAGCCAGACACACGATATTGTTCGACGAACGATTAAATTAATTATATATTATTCTCGACTTTTGGAGACCATATCAATATCCTCTCTAATTTTCCATTTAAAGAACGTGTGATACAAAGACTACGTGCTAGAAGAAGATTTTGTGGAACTAGTAAAAATCGGTTTATTCTATTCTATGTTTGTTACTTGTTCGATCATTCACCTTTTACACAGTCTTTTTTATCACTATTATCTTAATCTGAATTATGTTAATCATAGATACTGATATTAATTACCAACTTATCCAAACTAAGTGAGTAACAAACTTCGACTACGATGTTCTATTTATTTCAAGCAATAACGGTCATGTGATGAATGAATAATCTGCGTATTTTATAAATAAAATATCGCTTGAAACGACGATCAGAACAGTGTTCTTGTTATGACAGATACTATGATAGGTATAAGAATGCTATGATAGATAAAGGGAATACTAAGGTAACAAAGAAAACAGTGAACTAATAATTAGAATAATTAAGAAATGTTTCTTTTAACTTTGTAATTTTACAACTGCTGTAAATCCAATTAGATTGTTAATCTTCTATTCTTTTGCGCTTATAATTATGTCGAAGTAACAGTAATTTTATAAACAAGTGTAATACACTCCACTACAAAACTATGATATACACGAGAATCGAGGAAGATTATACTTGGCTCGTTATTAGAACTCGTTGATTTCTTCCTCCTTCATTCGTAGTGTTATTGTTTGTTTCATACGCGTGGAAGCATACTGTTCAGTTCTATATACAGAAATACCAAAGTCTATTATTCCAAGAATTCAGACAATGCACGTAAACATGTTGTGTTCTTCGCGACAAAATTGTAAGATGGTTGTTGTTTGCTAAAGAGATCACAACGTAATGAAAAGTGATTCGTGTGATTTTCGCTGCGGTAATTGATTTCAAGTTGTTGAACGTGTTATCTTACGGCGATTGTTATTTCTAGTATTAAATCCACTCTGCTTGTAAAATGCCTCGTCGAAGCAAACTAATTGGTAACTCGTAAAAGAAAAAAGAAAAAAAAAAAAGAAAAGGGTGGTTTCATCGGCAGAAATAGAAATATTAAAAAGGAGCCGCTGTGCTATACGTAACTATCTAAAAGAAATAAGAAACTGTATGTACTCGAAAAAAACAACTTATTGAACAGGAAAGACAAATTGGTAGAGGAGGTATTATGGTGTGGACAGCCATAAATTACACTGATAAGAGCAATATCAAGTTTGTTTCTAATAAAATGAGCAGCAAAATATATATTCAAACAATCCAAGAACTGTTAATGAAATATGCCTGTTAAATGGCTGTAGAAAATTTTATTTTTCAAATCACGACGATTCAAGCAAAGTATGTTAAATTTGGAAACAGTTGATATTGAAGTATTATCATGGTTCGCCAAAACGCCAGATCTGAAGATTATGAAAAGTTACGAGAAACAGAAATGGTACTACACGCTATTAATAAATAAATAAAAATTTCCATTTATTTTGTAAAATAGTATTCCGTGTCTTATGGTTTCGTCGCACTGTTTTTCATTGAGAAATCTGCAATTGTAAATAATCTCTATTTAAATTGGAATTATTACAAGTATTTTTATCGGAATATATCTATTTACTGCAGTTGTTCAATCGTTGTACTTTAGTGATTCTACAAAGTTATGTATTTATATGATATTATTCATTAAAATCTCTTTTTCTCTCTCCATAAATGCCTTGTAGTTTTGTCGCGGAGTGTATATTGTTATAGTAAACGTTCATATAAAAGCAGACAGAAATTTCATTTGTATCACATCCTTTCGCTATAGTAAGAATAGATGGATATCGTTATAGATTGAGAAAAAAGAATTCTTATAGTAATTTTATGTTTCTCTTGTCGATAAGAATGATATAATAATATCTTTACACGAGAGGAAAACTTCAGATGTTCTACATTGTACTTCGTACTAACGAAAGACACCTAAAATTAATTTTTAATCCTTTTTACACATTTAACACATTCGTTGCTACTGGCGCAATTACGTCAATTTAATTATCTAAATACTTAACTGTAATTTTCTTATTTAAAATTTAATTGTCAGACTTTAAGTAACTTAATGACGTAACTGTTGCTCTTTCATTTTCATGCGTCCTAATAAAATAATTTACAGTCAGAAAGTCGTACAAAACAATGATATTAAACTTGCTTAAACTAGAGATATTTTTCATTTCAAAAAGCTATACATTTGTTGGAAAAGAGAACACTATATTTTAGCAGCAACCAATGTGTCGAGTAGAATTTAGGTGGAGAAAAAAGAAAAGAAATCACGTTGTTCGAAAATGGCAGCTGTTTATTACGAAAAAAAAGGAAGGAAAACAGTGGACATTAAAAAACGGCTTAAGTCGACATTAAAAAACGACTATGTCGTCTGGAAAGCAAATACCCTAATGGTTACCCTGTGTGCTTCTGTCGTTGCAAATAATTAAGTATCCTTCGATAAAAAGCAATTTCTCTCTCTCTCTCTCTCCTTGTCTTCCTCATCAGTCTTTACAACGTTCTTCAATGGATTATCAACGAAAGAAGCGATCTAAATAGCGCCAAGATGTCGCGCGTTCAGAAACACTCGTTGCATCTTTTTCTTTACGCAATAACCGATAACATCCCATCAATTATTTAAATATTTAAATATTTAAATAAATATTTCTTAATGCCTCGTCTCGTAAGTACATGCTCTCGTTCGTATAATTAAGTTCAGCGATTATATCGCCGTTTATCTTAAGCTACGCGATTATACAGGGAAAATGATCACAAAATAAAAAAATAGGCACTCGATCGAAGCGTCCTGAATTGAAAGCACTCACTACCGTGAATCACATAAGATATTGCTTACTGGAACAATCGTTCGTTACGATCCATCACGCTGATCGATTTATTAATATATTTAAAGATATTAAATCAAGAGAATCTGCCACGATCCTCTCTTAAAGGCAATGATTCTAATTTCTCTTTTTCCTTCGATTTCTCTTTTAACGTCGCTTCCATGCGCAAGTGGCTTCCCTTACAAACATCTACATTTGCGTCTAATCGTTATCACCTATTACTCGACATACGTTTGTCGCTAACATCACCAAAATTTCGAGGCCAACTCGAACATCTTTGAGATTCTTCCTGCATCGATGTCTATCAAACGATAATTCGACCAAATTACTTCTCGTTTTCAATGTTCTCGACCTTTTTCGACAAGTTATTTATCATTTTTAACTTCCTAAACCATCTCGACGAATCGTTAATCATTCTTAACGCTCACAATCTTTTTCACAAATTATTTATCATTTTCAACCCTCTCCAACCTTTTCGACGAATTACATACTTTCGACATCCTTAAGAATTCCTCGATTTTATCCTCCATTATCAAAAGAAAATTCGACAAATTATCAAACGTTCCCGATGTCCTCGATACTTCGCTCTTTACCGACTTCCTCGAAGGAAAATTCTCACATAGTTAAAAGAAAATTCGACGAGTTACTCGATACTTTCACGGATCGAATAAACACATTGCAAATAGTTACAAACTATTGCTTTCGTACAGAGGCGTGGTTTTGGTCAACTTCAATGCTCTCAGCTGTTTGTATAGTCGTTGCTTGCAGAACTGATAGAATTCGATTTCCCTGGTGAAATTGCTTCGCACTATGTCCTTTACTTCTTCGCTGACTGGTGGCTTGAAGAAGTTTCGATTGATCCTCGTGAACGCGTTCACCTCGTCTGAAAGAGAAAATTTTCTCAGTCCTCGTGTTTCGTTGCAATACGAACATACAGTACTTTTCATAATTATACACACGCACTTTAACCAGTTTCTATTGACAACAGCACACGAATATTAGCAAAATATGTAAATGAATGAGAAATAGCCAGAAGCGATACTCATCATCTTCTTATAAAATCATTAAATACGTTACGTTAAATTACGTCACGTTCAAAATCAAGGAGAAATTCATCGGTAGACCTACTGAGTTTCATCAAAATTTGTTAAATATTTTTTTATGAGTTTGGAAGAAACTTCCTTATCTGATCTGTGTCTTAGAGATATTAAAGAACAGTATGCGGACTGGGAAATTTTTTTAGCTGAACGTGTCTTTTTGGAGGTATTTTAGGTCGATAGAGCCGAAAACGAGGAGCATTTTTCACGGAAACGAACGGTTTTGAAAATTCCCTGTTACGAATATTTGACCCACAAAAGGCTGTAGAAATCCGCGTAAGACCATAATCGTACAGAGCGGCAAGTGGCAAAACAAATGATGTAAGCGACGACAGTTGGTACAGCCAATGCCAATGCTCTAAATGCTAATTTTAACGCTTACTGCCTCACGACGGCCAAAATATAAAAAATAACCCGAACCTAATCCAATACTCGCGATTCAAACGCATACACAGTAAGCTACAGAGCAGCTTAAAAGCAGCAAATTTTTAAAAAAATGTCGTCGAACTCCTGCAAGGACGTCGCATATCAACAGATTTTTCACAACCGAAATTTTTCCAGTCTTATTCCCGTGAAAAATGGCCCTTATTTTTGGTTTCAGCGACCTGAGAAACCTCTAAAAAGCGTCATTCAAATATTTTCCAATCCGAATATGTAGCTAATGGATGAGCAGCAGCTACTGTTGCTTCCCATGATTAATTAATTATTAATTTTTACATTTTACATTTTGGTAAAATTCACGTATTGATCAGTGTCTGATAATTGAGAATCTATGAACATACTAAATTTGCGCAAATGGGAAGAAGTTCTCTGAAAGGAGTGCGAGCTTGATTGGTTGTCTTTGACAACTTTGAGACTTCGTAAAGTTAAGCTCACCTTTTGATCGAAAATGTCACGTATATTCAAGCAAAACAACGTTATCATCTCCGTGTTATACTTAATCTTCTATAACGGTCGGTTGTTAGTTAGAAAATAATCAGAACGAAATATTTTTCCAATACGAGATTGTTCTATCTCAACCATCGATTGTTAATTAAAAGTTAATTACAACGAGGTATTCTTCCCTGTATGATTGCTTTGTACCGGTGTAAAATATTTGTTTCATAGTAATTGTTGGTTAGCGAAGGATTTACAGTTACATGCAAATAAGAGAACAAAAGAATTACCGTAGTAGACGTCGGTGGCGCCTCGGAAAAATCGGGGTATATAATTTTCCAATACCGTGAGAGTGGTATTTACGTCCTCGAGCACTCCGACAACCGCATAGTGTTTCTCCACTGCCATCTTCGCTCGTTCCAGTGCGCCCACTGTGTTGAACGGGCTTCGAACAAACGACAATTGATGAGTATGACAGGTGCTTGAAGTATGGTGTGACAAAAGGTAAAAACATAGAATCGAACGAATGGCGCGAACAAGGCGTGAATAATGCACAATGTATTCTAGGTTGGAAGAATCTCTCGAAAAACTCGTTGAAAGAATCTCTTGAAAAACTCGTCGGAAGAATCTCTTGGAAAACTCGTGGAAGGAATTTTTAGCTTGATTTCTTTGTTACAGTCTTAGAAACAAACGAATACGCAACAATATTGTCGTCTTTGAGAATCACAGAATTTTAATAGCTATCAATTTGTATTCTACTCGTCTTCTACTCCTTTCAATCAATTTTTAATTTATGCAATATATATATTAATATATATATATATATATATATACTCTTTTGTATAATGTACATTCGCATATGTGTATTAGGTCGTCTGAAAAGTTTCTTTCGTTTTATAAGGAAATAATGGATGCACAATATTTTCAGTTTTATATTATTTTATCGAATTACGTATGATCCATTTTGTTCTATAAAAATAAAAATTACAATGTTCGATAGATTAGGTTTCATGTTTGTATAAAGATGCGTCGTTGTAAAAGACGTGTCTATACAAGAAAGACACTTTTCGGACGACCTAATATGTACGAATTTTTGAATAAATTTCGTATCCTCAAGATGTATACGCACTTTTGACCACTATATACTACAGTATACGCTATATACTATATACCTGACAGATTTTCAAATTCTACAAGCTCTGTAAACTCTGATATTATAAGTTAATTCTTAACTTTACGTATTAACTTTAACGTATGATATGTAACTCAAGAAATCTTACTCATCTGTATCAACCTAATAATCGAATCTCTCATACAGCACAATTTACTTCAGTCGAACAAATCAAGGAGTACCTTCAAAGTTACTCGTTTCAGAAGAAAATACATGGAGCAAAGCGTTTAAACGTAATTTCTTCCTTCTATTTATTCGCATAGCGAAGGAAGATATGCACAAAGGTAATCCCAAGGTACAATTTAAAGGGACCTACGTGCATTTCTCGCTGTGACCGCAGAAGAAAAGCGTTTGCCTGCGATGATCGCCGATTCCCTCGTGAATTTCACCCTCCAGGTATCTACATTCACGGTCCGCCTTAAGTACACAGGACTCGAAGTCCTTCTTCAGCCAGTTCGGATCCGGCAGTGGTAGGTCTGGAAATATTTGCTTTCTCTCGACGTAATACCAAGGTGCTCGCACGTAATAGTACCAGGATATCACTCTCTCAACAGGATCCCGGACTATGTTGATGTAAATTGGCTGTGGCAGGTTGAATCTAAACGGAAAAACGTTCCACGTTAGACATCTCGTGGGAATTTAGCTTACGTTACCTACGGCTATGTGGCTTTTGCTCTTCCAGGAAATCCGTTTTTCATCTTTATTTCACGTTTATTTATGTATCATGATCTATCACGGGTTGTCGGTAAGAATGGTGGATAAAGGATTTGTAGCGGAATTCGATTATTCTAGTTTGTTCCTCTTTGGCTCTTTCACGGTTTCATACACTTTTAAAACGTTGATAGAAGTATAGTAGAATCTTGATCGATAGAACGTCGATAAATAGCAAAAATCTATACTAGCGTCGTATATTTTCTTTTATAATTTAATTCTGTTAAATCCAGTAAAATTTATACAGTTTTTATTTCAGGATTTCAGTTTTTATTATAGAGTAGTATAGGGAGGAATTGATAGAATTTTGAAGTAATTGGAGATTATTTAATCTTAAAATACTTACTCTGTGAAGTTTGTGAAACACACGTGTTTTATATAGACAGATGGTTCTGAATAGCTGCTGACCATCCTGGCGAGTTGTAGCTAAAACAAACAGATAATTAATCGTATAAAAGTACAATTTTTATTTTATTTTCTTGTTTAACACGATTTTGGTAAAAATCCTGAACTTTTATATATAAGTATATATAATCTTTAATTTTTGTAAAATGTAAAGGTTCAGGATTTTCATCGTTCACACGCCTCTACTTTTTAAAAAATATTAATAAATGTTGAAGTAAATATAAAAAAGGTAACAGTATTTCATAAATTTTGTTACGTACCTGTTCGATAGGCGCAAGACGAATTGTTTCCACTCTTTGCACACGATCTCTGTTGAAGGAAAAGCCATTCCTCATGGACAGCCTTCTCAAGAGTTCCATGAAGGTTTGAGAGCCCACTTTCGGTACACGATTGAAGAACAGGACGCTCCGGTCCGCTCTTTTTGTGTTGTTGAGTGCGTCAATGTCCAACACTTCAGTTTCTTTGTACTGAAACCAGGTAAAGTATCTTAAGATTTTCATTCCATTGTTCCCTTTCTAATTTCCTTATTTACCCTATTTATTTTGTCTTTGGATTTTTCTCTGCCAGAAATAAAATTTTACTTTCCATTTTCTCGACGTAGTAACTTAAATTATAGTTAATTATAATTACAAAATTCTTAAGTATGTCATGCTTTTTATCAAATGTAATTAAATTAAACGACAATAATAAAAATCAATAATTATATTTGTTTGTTACGTTATCTTACCCAATATAATTACAAGCTATAAATACAAATAAATTAATGTAGAAAGTAAATCAATTATAAAATGATCAATGGTAATAATATTCGAATATTTTAATCGTACCTAATTTTGTTAAGTTTAAAAGAAACAAAAGGAACGAACAAAACCACAATTAACTTTTTTCTATAATAAAAATTAATTTATTCTATTCACAGGATAAAACATAAAACATTTCGCTTTTTTTCAATTTATGTCAATTTCAGTTATGATCTTGTCGGTGCGTGCAAGTATCAAGCAGAAGGTAGTTGTCGCGACGTTAATCATAGGTTTCTCTCTTTCGTTTGGAATCTTCATTTTCTATCCAGTGGGAGAGTCATCCCATTCCCTTTCGTTGAACAACTATTTGTAATATCGGCAAGTCATTCTAGGATATACATGGAACGAGTAATTACTGCTTTGTTTCACCTTGTCTTCTGGGTAGTTTCAGCGGTCAGTACAAACGATCAAAGAAAGATATTAGATAATTGAGCGCGTGAGGAACGTAGATGCTACTCAATTTTATCTGAACCTTGAAAATACACGTTTAATCTTGTACTCGATGAGAAATAAAAGTACATAACAAGAGAAAAGGATTAAAAATAGTTTAAAAGTTTGCATGCCAAGAAGTGAATGAATTGTTATTAATTTTCATTGTCAACTTGCGTTATACGAACGATTTGATTCTTTCCAATTCTTCTCTTCAAAATGCGTAATTTTGATTGCATTCAATCTCGACTTTTATAGGGCTTTCGTGGCTTTGAAATTTTTACAAAGCAAGCAATTTTATGCACAGACTTATAATTATTAGAGAATATTACGGAATTATTAGTGATAATCATTAATTAGAAATAAATATAGTAAGCCGTAATTTTTTTGATGAGGATATAGGAAAAGTATAGAAACAAATTAGACAAATAATTGGAAATTAAGGCAAATCTCGATTCTTCAATTTTTAATTACTTATCTTTTTACTATAAAAGGTTAAATTATAAATACACTTGAATAAGACAGAGGAACACTGATTTTCGTTTCCAACGTTCTATATCTGTTCTTTCGTTTTTGCAGGATGATCACAATTGAAGGTAATTTCATTTGGCATTAACGATACGATAATAATCCTTAACGAAGGATATCGAGTTTATATTTAGATTTTCCTTATTTCAGTTTCATTTTTTCGTTATCAGAATGGCTATTTTTGCAACCTTTGTCTCTCGTATCCTCTTCCTTTTTTTCTGTTACGTTCGGTTGAGCATTCGCTCGACATGATCAGGTCGATCAGAAAAACATCGAAGCAACGCTTCCGCAAATTTATCGTTAATGTAGAATTCAGCCTTCTGGAAAATACTCGACGAGCCTTCGATTGCTTATTGCTTCGAAATCTCCAGCCTTTTAAGAGGATACTTTCTTCAAACGATAACTGCAATTTCTCGTTTGCTCGCTGGTTATTTTATTTTATCTCACGGATGGAATAACTCTACGTTTATTCAGGTATCACATACAAATAGAATAAATCAAACGAATGCTAATAACTTTTACCTCTAATTGCACTTGTAATTGCTTGTATTAGGTTGTCCTGAAAGTGTCTTTCTTTTACAGACACGTCTTTTACAACGACGCATCTTCATACAAACGTGAAACCTAATCTATCGAACGTTGTAATTTTTATTTTGATAGAACAAAATGGATCATACGTAATTCGATAAAATAATATAAAACTGAAAATGTTGTGTATCCATTATTTCCTTATAAAACGAAAGAAACTTTTCGGACGACCTAACAGTATATGGCCACTTCTAGATGTTGTGATGTCTCTCTAGACGTGACCTGTAATTGTAATGTACTATGTTATAGCAAACATATTAAGGTAACAAAAGAGAAATATTTCGATGGCTCTATTTTTTAAAAGATGAGAAATATTGAAATATTCTATACGACAAAAGAAATACTGATACCTTAGATTTATTGTCTACTTTTAGTTTAGAAGGTTTATTATTTAATTTAGTTTAGAAGGTTGTAAAAGGTTTACGTCTTTTTGGCCAACAAGTTTGTCTTTTCATCTGTATCGTGTTAAAATATTTTGTCGATCCATTGAAAGGCGGCATTAAAATTAGAAACTTAACATGGTTTCTACTGTGGTGTCCGTAGGATTTTCTGTGAAAATAGCGAGGAAGACTTGAATCACAGATTAATTGGTTCCAATTATCGTGGAATAAAGTTTTCTATTGTACCATGTTTCATTGCCTTTTCATTTCGTTTTCACGCGTCTATAGTTTTCAATAGAAATTTTTAACGAACAAAATATTTAACATATAGCTTCTACGATCGTAATATATTTCAGTTATATATTTTCTGCTACGTTTAATTTGTACTGCATTTATTTAATTTTGTTTACTTTTTATCATTTATTATGAACAAAGTTCGTAAAACGTAAAGTAGTATAAAATAAACTAGTACATAAATTTCTAAAAATTGATGCAGTTTATAAAATTATTTACAACTTGAATTCTCTTTTCTCCATAAGCTGCTCAAATATATGTGCCAGGCTGCACACAGCAAGACACTTGATCCTTCTTTTCATTCGAATCTCAAGAAAGTGGCAAACAAACTATCACTCAACGATTATGTACCTGCACATAACTCCTGTCACACGCTGTATAGAAGATGTAATAGCATTGGGCTCGTCTTTCTTTCCTGTCCTCGTGACTTGGCATTATGCCACGAATACATTACATTATTACATTATTAGTAAATACATGCGTCTGCACGCTTCCTTCTCGTTTATGGATTCCCCGATTCTTTTCTCCTGGCGTTTTTCTTCCTGAACTTTACATTTTAAACTTTCACGATGATTATTACACGACATATTTTTGTATTTTAAGTTAGAAAAATTTACCAAATGTCCAACTGGACGAATTGTAAAGCACGAATTAAATAATAATAAAAAAAGATATTTTTGAATCCTCGTATTTCTCATTTTAATAGCGCGTTGCGCTCTCTTCCGACGTTTCGTGAACATTGTCCATTTCTTCAGAGCAGATCTAAAGCAAAAACTGTTTAGATATCAATAAAGTTGAACGAACATTATTTTGCAAAATTTTTTTCCGCTAAATTTTATCCTAAATTATTATCGAATAAAAAGTAGAAAAGTTGCGGGAGAGTTAGGGTTTCGTTATTAAAATAAAATTCGCACGAGGTGAAGTTTCACCCACGATAGATCGTCAGGATTAATATAATATCGAAGCTGAAATTGTTTCGCGTCTACTACGCGAAGATACGAACAATGTTCACGAAACGTTGGAACAAAGGACAATGCGCTATTGAAAACACAATCGAAACTCGAGGACCCACACATACATACGTCAATTCTTTACGAATTATGCTTCCCACTATCGACCATATTTGCATAATTTATGATGATTACATAATTTGTCTGGTGATTATCTTTCTAACAACCAACATTGAGAATCTCGTATTTGCCTCCATTACTTTCTTTTAATAATTGCAACCTTGTATATAATAATACAACCATGTATCTCTCTTGTCCTTTCTAGTCTTTTTTCCTTCTTTTATTTCTATTTCAAGTGCAAACCGGAAGAGCAAGTTACTATAATAATGTCGAGTCACGAGTATTTAGTCACTTGACACTGGGTGTTAGGGTCTTCGACTGGATCTACTGGTTCTTTTTATCGGGGCTCGTGTGTTTGCTTTTCTTTAGCTTCCGCTTGGTAATTGTTTGATACGAACATGTGGGCCCTTTGTTTGGCTTAGCCACTGACATA
This sequence comes from Bombus soroeensis, assembly GCA_014737365.1. NCBI lineage: Eukaryota > Metazoa > Arthropoda > Insecta > Hymenoptera > Apidae > Bombus > Bombus soroeensis. The sequence goes on from JACXIL010000171.1 coordinate 3,965,149, forward strand.
ATAGTGTTATTTATTTTTGTTTTATTAGAAAGAAATGATATACAATAGTAGTGGAAAATTAAACGTAAAGTGAAAAGTAAAAAGAAAGGACAGCCTGAATGTATATTGATTTTTGTTAAATCAATGTGTTTAAATATTCCGATAAACGACCACATTATTTTCCCCTTTTTAAATTCAAGTCTAATATACACCTGTAAGTTGCTATTTTTGTTTAAAGATCGAGCTAAATAAAATCTTTATCCAGGAAAGTTTCTACGTTACTGTAAGCGAATATGTAAAAAGTATAGAATGAACGTTATCCAAAATTTATTGAAAGATTCCAGTTGAAATTTGAATTAAATTAGATTATTGTAGTATCGTGGACAAAAGACCTAAGAAATATCGGGTGAACCATAAACAGTGTCGGGAGAGAACCGAGGCGCCGTCAGGCCCGCCAATGTGGCGTCGATCCTTCAATTGTTTAGTTTCCTAGAAAAGGTCTACGTGATCCTGGCCACGGGCAAATATGGAACATGTGCGTGGTGGGCTTTAAGAAGAATCAAAGGGATGCAAAGGGAGAAAGACGAACGCAGTATTAGTTAGGAAGCCAGAGAATGTTAGTTGAGAAGACAGAGAGTGCGAGTTGCGTTGTCGAGAGAGTGTGGTTCGCGTGAGAGAGAACGTTGGATTCGTGGTGACGAGAGTTGCAAATTAACTATTGAGTTGTCTAAATTATAGTACGTTATTGTATTTAATTCGCGTTAAACAACCATCGTTTTCAACATCTGTATCAACATCTGTACTGTACAAACCATTCATAGTAAATAAATCATAATTAGTTCTGAATATTACAATAATAGTTTACGATCCTACATTATCAATATAGATTTTATTTACTAAAATAGAAATTTGAGTGCAGGAAAAGCATAGGATGAAAGCATAAAAAATTCAAGGTGAAATTATTATGAACGCGGATCCTCTTTCTTTTATTCTTAAATTATTAATGTAAGGTTACTTTTTAAAGATAATCAACTTTCTGATGAATCGATCTATATAATCGTATGATATATAATCATGGCGGAAACAGTCGGTGGAATTTAAAGTTTTTCACTAGGACATACGTATTTTACAGTCCCCTTTATAAAATAATTATGAGAGTTTCACGTTTCTTTGATTCGCTATTTATAACGATAACAGAATTGAGAAACTGCCGTTTGAAAACATTCCATGCTTTTTCCTTCACACTCTATATCTTAAATGGATTTTGCTTTGATGAATATTTTTTTCATTTTACATGAATACTGCAATCTGATTGAAATTCCGATAGACCGAGTTTGCAGTTTTATCGATCCTTATCTTCTCTCTTAAAATATCCTCTTCGTGTTATATCTTCCAAGGCCAGATGAGAAAACAACGAACGTGATCTTACAATAACACAATCGCGAATGAAATACAAATGCGAATCAATTTCAAAAATTTCTAATAAATAAACAAGAATACGTGTCTAGTAAATAAGCAAATTAATATAGTCAGTGAAATCACTTTCGTAGGTTTAATAAAACTATAGTCAGGGAGAAAGTTTCCAGATAAGATATTAAAATTATAGATTAAAATATGGATCTAAAATAATTTTAACGCTGCAGTTCTTCTTGAATTTATCTGACTCGAAACTAATATCATGTTTCGATAGATTTCGCTAAATATTTAGTTCTAGTATTCGATACGTTAAAACTCTACTAATGGGTTGACGATTAAGTGATTGCAGACTTTGCCAATACCATCTAATGACAAAATCCGTAATCACTTAGTTGACAACCCAATAGATTCTTGTATATTCCATGCTTTTCATAAATGAAATATCGTAAGTATCGAAAAATTTGAAAAGAAGATAATCGTGCGAATACGAACGCGAAGACGAAGCAAGGAAAACACCATAGTTAAGGAAAAATGTTCTGTTATAATTTAATTACGTGCCTCTTTTGTAATCGGAAATTCGTAATTTAACTACTTGAGATATTAGTAATTAGCATTCTACGTGTTGCTAATTTGCATTCTACATATCGGTAATTTACATCATATGTATCTTATAATTAGTAACGCGAAACATTAAATTGCATGGAATGGTTACTTTTTCTATTAATACGTTTAGTTCACATTACAATTGAAAATTCATCGAAATCCAGCAACGTCGTATCATGGACTTGGATATCCAACGGTTATGCCATGAATTCAGAGTATCGTTCACGGTCGACGTATTTAAGCGATTAACGATTAGGCTGAAAAGCAGCAATGTATTTCGCGGTTTCACGCATCCTGACCACTGTAATGTCCGCGTGTGTTATTTTTCGCTTCTTGTAGGTCTACTTTGTACAGACTACTTCGTATATTCTGTATAATGTTAAATCTCCGTGTTTTTTTTTTTTAAATAACCGTACGATCGTGAATCGTATGTCGAGCGACAGCCATTGAAATATTTCTTCCATGGATCTTCCATGTACACATATACAGTCAGTCACAAAGTCTACGTAAACATGTTGTATATTTTGCATACAGACTTACCAAAGAGACTAAAGATGCACCTCGTCACAAAATTATTTGTACTTCGGTATTATACAATATCATTAACATTATAATATTTCTAATTATCGTACTTCCTAATTATTATTCGATATCTAAAGAAATATTTTCAATTACAATATACAAATTCTGTCTCTGACAATTCTCACGATTTATCCTTCCGTCATATAAAACTACGTCGGCCTCCAGTTCCATTTCTCACTTTTCGTATTTCGTATTTATTATACGCTCTTTCATAACGCGATTACAAAACCAAAAAGAAGACAGCGACGAAGAAAAATACTTTCAATAATAATATCTGTAATAATTGGACATTCTGAGAATTTTATCTCGGACAATTTTTATGATTTATTCCTCCACAATCTAAAACTATCTGCATGCTCAATTTTATTCTATCTCTCAGTGTTGCGTATTTTACGTTATTACGTAACTATTTACGAAAAATCACACAGAGGATAAAGTCAAACCTAGTTTACTGCCAGAAACACTCGACGTACTTCGCTTAAGTGTCCTTCCTTTGGCGTCCAATTGATCAAGAGCCAATTGGCCGGTTAAAATTCAATCAACTGACCTAGGAGACATTGACACTCGATGGAATTCATTGGCTGAGTTTTCGTCATTGTTCCAGTTTCTTCGTTCGATGGACAATGTGGGTCTGTGTCGAGACAGATCGAGCGTTTTACCGTTTGTCAGGTGTGCGTGTGTTACATATGTAACGGGTGGACCGGCAACAAGGTCAACTGCTAACGGACAACGACACGAATCACTTGGTTTTCACTGTTTTTCCATCGACCACCATCGTCACTCTGTTTCTTGCTCATTTTGTCGCCCGCATCCTGCAAAGCCACCGCATTCTGGTCCGATTCTCATTATTGACGATGCTAGACGATGATGGAACTGGTCGCTTTGATACCGTTCGATTATTTTTATGTTACTTCTTTGTCCATCTCTCTCGTTTCTTGTGATATTGTGCTCGTTACAATATTTGTTATTAAGATTATTCGCATAGTTGTTCTTTCTCAACGGTAATTTAAGTTTTTATGGTGCAAATAAAACATTCGAAGTTTTTCCTTCGAGTAGATGGAATATAAGAAGTTTTCGGCTCTGGATAGAACAATTTGTAAAAGGAGAGGGAGATAGAGAATGAAAAATTTGAATTATTCGCAAGGATATTGTATGTGTTGTTTAACCCTTTCGCTACGGAGCGCTTGTGACAAAATGTGATAGTAGTAGTAGTTGACACTGAGGTACGCAATGCTACGAAGTAAGTAGAAGTCGTATCTTGTTCTCTAAATTTTACAATGACATTTATTATATTTAGTAATATCATTTTACTTTATAGAATATAAAAATCAACTGTTTGAAGCATGCAGCGATGCCAGATACTCGATTAACAAAAGTATCTCATGTAAAGTATGAAATAAAAGTATATATGATATGAACGTATATGTACGCTCTTCGTACCTCACTGCTCACTTTTCCAGAGCGTATATATACGCTCTTCGTATATGAATGTTCATTCTTCGAGGGCGTATATACACGCCCATCGGAGCGAAAGGGTTAAAATAACGTTGCTGAGTTTGGTTTGTAAAATGGGAAACAGAAATACAAAAATAGAAGTGAGATAATAAATAGGAAAATAATATGTTTTTAATAATTCTGGGAAAAAACAAAATCGCGGAAGATGATCCTGTTGTAAGTCAGTTTTAAGATTTTCTGTTCGTTTGACTATTTTTATATCTTGTAAGTATAATAGAAGATTAGCGTAATATATTAGGTCGTCCAAAAAGTTTCTTTCGTTTTATAAGTAAATAATGGATACACAACATTTCTCGCTTTGCATTATTTTGTCGAATTATCAAAATAAAATAAATCAAAATAAAAATTACAACAATTCGATAGATTAGGTTTCACGTTTGTATAAAGATGCGTCGTTGTAAAAGACGTGTCTGTAAAAGAAATACACTTTTTCGACAATCTAATACAAGCTTATAGCTTCGATCTAATCTAAATATAATTGAAATTATATGCATTATTTGTGTTTTTGTAGAAATATCAATATCAAGAACTTGTGTATTCTTCGAAATAATTATGTAATTAGTTATCCAAAATAATTCATACGTCGGCGATTATTCGAGTAAAACAGTGAGGTCATCAAGGTAACGGATGTGTATAGTTACTCGTATTTTAAAAACTAGTTCCTTTGTTTATAACCGTAAGAAGACAGTTCATTAGGTAACTATTAAACACTAAGTACTTATTTACGCTGCACGTTTGTACGAGACATAGGTTTCTCGAAGGGTGAACGAACTTTTCCTAAGTTAGATATGTACGTTAGATATAAACCTGAATAGTTGTTTAGGAATGTGCCAATACGTGTAAGAAGCCAAGTTATCAAGATAGATTCCAATCGTAATATTTAAAGAGTTTATATTAGGTTGTCCGAAAAGTTTCTTTCGTTTTATAAGGAAATAATGGATGCACAACATTTTTCGTTTTGTATTATTTTATCGAATTATCAAAATAAAATAAATCAAAATAAAAATTACAACAATTCGATAGATTAGGTTTCATGTTTGTATAAATATGCGTCGTTGTAAAAGACGTGTTTGTAAAAGAAAGACACTTTTCGGACGACCTAACATGTACGAATTTTTTATGAAATCATGCGAACACCACAGTAGAAACCATGTTAAGTTTCTAATTTTAACGCCGCCTTTCAATGGATCGACAAAATATTTTAACACGATACAGATGAAAAGACAAACTTGTTGGCCAAAAAGACGTAAACCTTCTACAACCTTCTAAACTAAACTAAATAATAAACCTTCTAAACTAAAAGTAGACAATAAATCTAAGGTATCAGTATTTCTTCTGTGGTATAGAATATTTCAATATTTCTCATCTTTTATAAGATGAGATAAAAAGATAAAAAATAGAGCCATTGAAATATTTCTCTTTTGTTACCTTAATGTGTTTGCTATAACATAGTACATTACAATTACAGGTCACGTCTAGAGTGACATCACAATGTCTAGAGGTGACCATATACTGTTAGGTCGTCCGAAAAGTTTCTTTCGTTTTATAAGGAAATAATGGATACACAACATTTTCAGTTTTATATTATTTTATCGAATTACGTATGATCCATTTTGTTTTATCAAAATAAAAATTACAACTTTCGATAGATTAGGTTTCACGTTTGTATGAAGATGCGTTGTTGTAAAAGACGTGTCTGTAAAAGAAAGACACTTTCAGGACAACCTAATAGTAATATGACAGTACTGTACGATGGAAGAGATTCCATTAGAATAGAATTGTATAGAAATTGAAGGATTTTCGACATTAATTCCTTTTTGCAATCTATGAAAATACCTTTTAAATAAACAAGAGTAAATATACGTATATATATAATATTTGAAAAGTGAACCATATTTTTCATTATATAATAATAATCACATTTAGTAAAATTTATGCTTATCACAATAGAAAATAGTTCTATCTTCATGTTTGTATATTTCGAATTTATTTTTTTAGAAAAAGAAGTTTCATCAGTGATATTGTTATGATTATTCTACCGAGCGAGAAGAATAAAAACAAGAACATCAAATAACATTCTCAATTTCTGGAATTCGATTACGTTAAAAATATCCTGGTTATCCTTAAACGATTTTCAAAAGTTGTACATAGCTGTGATCCGGAGAATTTGATTAAATATCGCGAGTCACGATTAGATGCGGATAATTGAATTCGCGCATGTGAATACCGGGGATCAGATATTCTGTGGAATCCAAGATCGAGAGATTCCATCGATCGAAGTCAAGGCGGAACCGCATAATTTGTAAACCCATAAACGATTCTATTGTATTTCGAAGCTGTTCTGATATCGTACAATGAATTATCCCAACGATTACGTGTATTCCTGAATGGCAGCGAAAAGTTCTTAAATAGTTTTAAGGCTGAAAGATAAACATTGAATCTTTTCAAATGGAAACTTAGAAAAGGGAAACCCTATAAATAATTAGAATTTATATTTTTTTATATTTTATATTTTAATTTGAAACTTAGAAATAATTATCGTCAAAAATTAGTGGTTTAGTATTTGTTAGTGATGTTAGTTTAGAATGGCACAAATAATAGCGCTAATGCAACATTTTATATATAATAAAACCTCTTTCTACGGTACAATGAAATGAGAAAATAAAAATGACGATAAAATAGTAAGTCGCAAAAATTTGGTCGCCAGAGCTATCGTCAAATTTATTTGATGTTAAGTTAATAATGATAGTCATTTAATTAGATTTCCGATATTTTATTACAATACATCATTTCAATCTGTTAAAAAAGGATATTATTTCAGACATTCTACAAATTATTCAATCGTTATTTTAGATTTTTATAATTTTACTATACAAAAATTACTACTAATTAAACAAGTACAAAATAATTACGAATCAATTAAATTCACTTAATATAATCTCCAATTAAAATTATTACATCTATTTATATATTAAATAATATCAACTATTCCTTCAAAAAGAAAAAATCTTGAGGAATATCAGGTAAAATCATCGACCTCGTCAATCTTCGAAACTCATCGAAGCGAAGAAAGTGTGTTCTAATTTTCTAGTGTGTGCAATACTAGCAGTCAATGTTCTCACCTGAATGTAACAAGAGCTCGAGACTATCATAATCGTATTTTTATGGACGTTTCTTACCTGGACGAATCATCTGCTCTACTTGTTTCGCTCGACCGCGAACGATCGTTGCGTCTTCACGATTGAGAAACGTTCGAAGGACCGTGACAGGTGGTTCGTAATTCCCACGCGTTTTGCGTTAATCCGATTAAAGATTCTTCGAATGTTCTCGTTAACTTGAACTCTCGATCCGAGATTTTCCTGACGTCGTGCTCACGATTATCGTGAGCTCAGATAGACAATAAATTCGAAGATAAAAATGAAGAAAGGGGAGAACGTCCGGTCACGATTTAATCACGATCGAGGATCTTCCGGTATCAGTTCTTTTTCAACCGACTCTTGCTATGTATATAGGGTGTGGATAAAGTTATGGTAGAATTTATAAGGTGGTTTGTCACACGAGCCTCGCAGAAGCCAAACTGATCGACCGTACTCTTTGTTCGTTTAATAAATTCCTCCCATAAGTAAGAATAATCATTAATAAATGTTGCATATAATAAATGTTGATACTGTTTAGTATATTTTCTTCAGAATTCGGTGCTTACGTGATACTCTGGTAGACTGAGGTTGCTGATCTGGTTTAATGAACTGGGTATGAGACGTATCGCTACAAGTTGTAAGGTAAATTAAAAAAAATATTCGTAACGTTTGTTTTTAATTCTGAAATTCCTTATAATTTTTCTACGTAGACATTGGGCAAATTTTTATATTACTTATTAAGTGGAATATCACGATTTCTCCATTGAGAAAGCCTTCATAGCGGTGATCTCTATCGATCTAACAGATCTGGTGGATGAGTTGTTCGGAGTTTTCTCTGGATATGCTGGTTATACAAATTGTTAGCCAGTTGCTTGCTATGGACTTCTATTCTGCTTTTATAATTTCTGGTCGTTTTAGTTATTTCCCCGTGAAATGTAGCAACGTCCAGCTCCGTTTTTGTAACATTATCGTGTACTTCTCAATTTTTGAAGTTGATCAGTGTAGCTCTGTGAACGGTTCGCACGTCATAATATTATCGAATTTGTTGGAATTTTTTAGTTGTTTCAAGTTTTATACGTTTTAGAAATTAAGTTTAATACGGACTGTATATAGGACGCGCATAGTATGATAATTAGAATGAAGTGAAAATCAAGAAAATGATTGTGATCGATATTTGTTTAGATTATTGATTATTATATTATAGTATTTGTTTTATTAACAACATTGACTCATACATAAGTAACAAAACATGTTATAAACATTATATGAAATTTTGTTATCCCCGCGTATCCATCAGATTATAAATTTTGTTTAAAGGCACGCAAAATTAAATACATTTTCAATCCTGATTTTCCGAAGATTAAAGTTTCAAAGAAATAATAAGTCCACGTTTTTTCTTCCACATTACCCGTGCACAAAAATATTTCTTACGCAACTTTCGCTACCTGATTCTTTAAAAACCTAAACTTCAAAGAAATAAGAAGTTTGTTCCATATTTTTCAATTTTGCACTGCATCTGCATAAAAATATTCTTTGAACAAACTCCATCATCTGATCTTCTCAAAATTAGACTTCAAAGGAGCAAAGTTTATTCCATAAGTCGTTTACTTATTTCTTGATGGACATATATCTTTTTATTTCTTTTACTGGGTTCTTTCTTTACAGTGAAAATAATTTTTATCTTAACAAGTTTAATAATTAGACTACGAATATTTATGCAATTTTTTATTTTCATAAACACAACCAAGGAAATGAAACCTAAACGGTTTACTTTGTTCCCTAAATATTGAAAAAACATTTTCGCACATTATAAGCGCTTCGTGTGTTTCTATGCCTTCAAAATTTCTATAAACGCATAAAAATTCGCACTGTATCGAATATAAAGGAAGCTTTGCGAGTAAATTTCAGAAATACAAAATCGGCTTTTAAAAAATGACAAAACTTACGTTTGCGATGAAACATTATAATTCATGTTTTACAAGTAAATTTAAGAAATTACGAGTTAGCCGATCATCCTGTTTTTCGAAAATTCTAAAATTCCAAGAATTATGTTTCCAGTAGAAGACTACAACCTGTACCTTGCCAATGATTGATTAATATTCTTCATTGCTAAATTATCGTTGCAAAAGCACCGCGCGATCCTTGTGATACCAAACTTTCCAAGAAATAACATTTATTCCACGTCTTCCGCGTACTTCTACGTAAAAATATTCCTTGCTCGACTTCTACCACAATTTCTCCCCTTCCCCTTTCAGCTTACAGAACGATCTTGATACGAAACGCATACGGAAACCGTTCCCAAGAAAATCCAGCCCGTTCCTATTAGATGGAGCGCTGCTAACGCGGAATAAACTTGCTGAGAAGAGCTTCAGCCATCTGTCTGCTCGGTTGATCGGTCAACGTACTCTTCGACAATACTTGCTGCTTATTCGATAGACGCTGCGTATACAGTGCACACGTACCAGATAGAATCTGATCCTAACGACGCCGCCGATTCCCGTCTGTTCTGTTCTAAGAATTGTTTCACAGCCACGTGAATAACGTTTCCAGCCGTCGAATCAGCCGCTGCTTCGAATAAAACGTTACTCGAGGAACGTTGCGCCGATTCTTTCGTTCAGGAGGAAATGGTTCTATGCTTCTCTATCTGGAGATCGATGGCGTGAAGGTGGACTTGCGGTTAGGTTCGAAGTTAAATCTTGGAATAGGTTGGGTTTGGAGGAGCAAGCGAGAGATTAAGTGGTAGATGTGTTTATTTCCGTTTTATTAGAGTTGTGGTATCTATTCTGGTTTTATTAGGATCCTGGCACTTATATTAATTTTGTTATGGGGAATTGCGTAATCAGGATCTTTTTATTATTGTTTGCGTTTGTAGCTTCAATTTGCGGTTATCGTATCTTGTAAGCAACTTTTAGGACAGCGGAAGATCGTATCGCTGCTCGGTAACGATAGTGCCACGACTCGAAAAGTTTCGAATTTGCTTTTATTAAATACGAGGTCTACACAACTTGAAAGATGTGTAGATTTTACAAAAGCTTCTTAGATGTGATACGTATTTTAATTGTATCAAAGTTATGGTTTTATTCCAGTTTTATTAAACTTGTGATATTTATTTAAATTCGATTAAGATTCGAGGAGGATTGGGGTAGTTTAATTTACTGATATTCGAAATTAACGATGGATTTTTGCATTCTGGTACATGTATGCTTTCCTAACTGCCATTAGTGAATCACGATCATTATCGATAACGGAATAATCCACGTGATAATCTATTTCCTATTGTTCCTGCAAGGTAGATTCTTACACACGTCATAACGCACGCTACACCTTATAACCCCGTGCCGTGTACTTCTTTATTTGATTAATCGATTCTGCAACAGCTGTCGTGATAAACATCGGAGTATTTCAAATTATATACAATGTGCACGTGCATGATATATCTCACCTTGCTGCAGGCTGATAGTTCGCTTCGGAAACCACTTCATTTTAACTGCTTCTCCACTTAAATTCTTCATTTTATATTACTATTTTGTGTCCTATATACTCCATATACTCATTGTATCTATTATTTTTTCATATTGCAGTCTTCTCAGCTCTTATATGTTTTATAATCCATATTTTATAATTTATAGTACAATTAATTCATTTCTGAATCTAATTATTTAACAAATTTGTTCTATCTTCATTTTGCCTTGTAGTTTCATATATTGATACATGACAGTATTTTAGGCGTAGAAAAAGATTCTGTGTTTCTAAATTCTTGCTCTGTGTATCTTTGTGTACCAGATTCACTGTCTCGACATTTTTCATTATATCGACAGAATCGTTAAAGATAGTCAACTCTTATCTCTCTTAAATTCTTGAGTTCTATGCAACACACAATGATTACAGACGTTTGACCATGTCAGTGTATGTCCATTTCTACTGATTTAGTCGACGCAGCATCGGCCGTGCATATACAGGCCATACTACTGCAAGCCTGGAGAATTACTTTCTTATATTTTCAACGGCAAATTTTTGTAAACTCTGAGAAAATTATTCTCCTTATTAATTGTTAATAATAGAAACGCATTTTTTAAAGTGGTTCCACGAAGAAAACACGATGTATTAAAAATATTATGCACATGCGTTTACCAATACTATTTTTATTATTATTAGTACAGCAGAAAACAAATGCATCAATCATCTAACTAATTAATTATTTGTAAAAGTTGGGATTAAATGACACAAGCCTAGACGCGTTACAAGTTAATAAAGCATACCCAATAACGTATTTGAAATAAAGCAATAGAGTATTAAATTTAAGGCACAGAATATTTTTCTACATTTGATATTTTCATTCATTGCAGAACCATTCTTCTCCTACTTAACATCGTCAATTATAACAAGATTCCTCAATGGCAAGAAAATAATGAATCCATTGAAATAAATTAGTCTGCGCGCAGCAGATAAAAACTTGTGTGTAAGCAGATAATTAGAAGCATAATTGTCAGCGGGGAAGAAACACGCGATGCATTAAGCTGCAGTTAGTATGCTTCTCGACAACAGTGTCCTCATTTTAGTATCACTTGCTTCATTATGCAGCAGTTCGTTAATTAAAATCCAACTCGACGTTGAAAATCTTTTTCGAGCACTTCTTCAATTTTCTTCCGTTTCTAAAACCAGACTGCTTCCTCCTTTGCATCGTTTCTTTTTCTCTTCGCGTCCTTAGCCATGAAAATGATTCTTTGCACGGTTGACGAGATACATACATGCATCGAGGTCTGTGCATCGGTATTGCGCGGTAATTGATTACGTTGCGTTTCTAAATCCGGGTTAACGATAGCTTTATCGTCGAATAATGTTAAAACCGGAGAAAAATTGGCACAACTTCTGTTTAGAAACGGTGTCTTCATTTTACAAGATTTATCAACATGGTTAACAACTTCTTTTACTCTTGTATAAGTAATTTTTTAAGCAATAGAGTTTCTAATTTTCAATTGGTATCGTTGGCTGAATATAGTAGTTTGCATTAGATTTAAGTTGGATTACTTAAGTTTATTTCGTTTTAATTGTAACTATTTCTTGTTTTACGCGACGAAATTTGTCGGTAAGATTTATGGATATTCTAAAATTAAAATGAAGTATCCTGAAAGTAAATAATTTCAAATTAGAAAATTTCACGGATAACTTTCAGTATATATATATAAGGTATCCCCTTGCATCGGGGAATCACGTCGGCAACAGATCCTGCGCACGAGACCAATAAAATAGTTCGTACGAAACTCTATTTGATCTTGCTTTCGAGTTATAGTAAGTTTGTTTCTTTAACTTTAAAATTGTATCTCTATACATTCACAAGATGCGTTCAAAATGACCTGCTTGTATACGAACGCAAGATTGGAGACGTCTTATCGTTGACTGAAAGCGTTTACAGAACTAAAATACAAGGTTCGACGTGAAATATTGAATTTTGTTTATTATAGGTGCGTGAAATTAGTTCAATTATTATCATCTTTCGATAGAATTATTCCAACATAAAACTCTTTAATATTCGGAAACAAGGTTAAACAGGGAACAGATTCGTACGAGCTTTTTTATTGTTCTCATGTCATGTACTGTATTTTTATCTTTTTTTATTAATATACACGCAATCTATGCAATTTGTCTTTTGGTACATTCAGGATATTCTGTATATTAAATTTTTTTATGGGAGCTCGCCATTGATAATTCAATTAATTAACGTTGATTTTATTAAAGCGTAAATTATCGTACGGGCCAGGAGGTCAACACATTTAGATCACAGGCAAAGGTAAGTAAATTGTAATAGGTGACACAAACCTCTGCCTCAATTCTATTTCTTTAATTATTTTCGTACAGAAACGTGCACAGTCCCGTTTATAATGTCGTAGTCTGACATTTACGGGTTGATCAAAGTTGGAAAAATCCAAACCCTAACTTTCTCCAATTCAAAGCTTTCGTTCATTATCACCAACATAAATATTGTTCATATGTATCACTTTCATCTGAACTAACAACATAGAAACATTTTATAACCTTTTCAAGTAAAATCCTCTTCGTCTAGTCCATCTCGACCTCTGACCTTAAATGTTATACTTGCAGAAAGAGAAATCGGTATTTATGGTATATGTAGCGTTTTGGAATCGAGTTTGAAAAATTATACGTATGTAGGAATTTTCGAGATAATTTACTGGAAGTTGACGAGTTCTGAGGAACTTTTACTCCTCGCGTTTCTTCTCATTTTCTTACTTGCAGATGATCTTCGAAATTATTTACCTACATAGTTACATTGTTTATTCGCGATTAGTTATAGAACAAGTAGAAAGTAAAGAGTCGTTTATAAGATAAGCAAGAGACCGGATGCATTCCTTGTACAATGGAATGAATTATCAATGTCTTTAAAAAGTTTTAAGTCTTCGTGAAAGTTTGCATGTACATGTGTTGCGTGTACAAATCAGCAGCATGATTTAGTAATAGCGTTAATGGAGGACATCGCTTCTGCCTTTAAAAGTTGATACTTTCGAAAAGACAATATAGAAATATTGTTTATAAAAAATTCATGAGAAGACTAACTTCTCTACGTGCGTATGCATATGTATAATGTTGACTAATAGTAATATTTTACAATATTATGTTGTAAAAGGGGTTTTGAAATCTGAAGAAAAATATTTACGAACTCAATGAAAGCTAATATAAAATATTGCAAAATATGCAGGTAAAAAGAATAGAAGAATGAAGAAAAGATACATGTTTTAGGAAATCTGTACCTTTATCGCGAAGATACGATGTCTGTTTGGGTAATGGACGATTCCACTTGGACTAGAATCAGTTTGCACTCCTTCTGAAACAAGAGATAGAAGTTACGTTAGTGTGATAAGATAATTGAATAAATATTTCTATATTACTGTATGCAATAAAAGAGAGAAAAATTACATAGTATAAATAGTATTCTACGAAGTAAGCAAAATGTGTATTATAATCGTTGTACTCTTAGGACAAGATTTTTAATCATGAATATTTTTTTCCTGGTTTAATATTTAATTTCTTCTTAATAAAATACGATGATTACCAGCGAAATAATTAATAGCATATAATAATCATGAGAAGCAATATTAAATATTTTTCGATGGTAATTAAAATGTTCGTTATCTTTTTACCCAAAGAAACGATAAAACTTGTAAAAGCGCTTCATGAAGGAAATTTCTTTTACAGCATTACAATTGAAAATTATTCATGACTTTTCGCTCTAGGATCAACTAGTATTTTCATTATTTTTATGGATAATAAAATTTTATATGTTTGAAAAATATGTCACATCGATTTATAGCTCAGTGGATGGTAAGAAATTTTTGAAAACCATTCGTTATTATCATATCGTAAAGCGTAGAGAATCAATATTACTCTTTCTAGCACAAATCCCGATTTCTATGCAGATAATTCATAATTCTTCAAGTGGTTACCGTTTCTCTTCGCAAGAACAGAAGTTACGACTACTTTTATGACTCGTTCAGAAAACTCGTGGATAGTTGACGATCGAGTCATACTTTATAGCTCAGGTTAAACAAGAAACGAGAACAAAGTGTGAGCCTCGTAAGAGATTATTTTTAACTTAAACACGTAATCACGATGCTTTCAAAAAGATTCGATATGATTTCATAATTTGCATATTCAATCAGACTATTGGTATAGGATCATTGGTACGTAACATTTACGATTTTCCGTAATTCGTGTCCGTAATATGTCTATGTTAGAACGTCGAAATTTCTTGGAACCTTCGTTGCGACTTGAATTTCGAATTTATTTATTAGCATTATTATAGTAAAATTTTTATGATATTGTAATATAGTATTAATGACATTAAAATATATTTAAATGGAAATAATCACCGGAAAATTTTATTAAATAAAATTTGTCGGATATATTTGAAGATTCTATCAAGAAAAATAAGAAATAAAAAATTTGTTAAGGTAAAGAATTTTTAAATAATTTACACACACACATATATATAGCAAATTTATTAAGTAGAATTTAGGTATATTTTAAGATATTTATTAAAGAAGGAAGAAATAACAATTTTTGGAAGAAAATATTCCATATATAATACAGGATTATAGATATTCGAATTAAGTAGAATTTACCAGAATTGGTCAATCATCGCAAACGATCAATTCAAATTTTTTCACAATTACTAATAATAATAAATTTACAATGCTGTATTTTTGAGGGTCTAAAAGTTACAAAATGAACAAAGTAGATATATGAAATAGTTGTTTACCTCTTCGTATTACATTTCAGTCATTGGTATAATCCTAATGTTAAGTTTTCCATGAAGAATAAGATGAGATGAAAATTCGTAAAGAAACGACACTTATAAACAATGATGAAAGGAAGTAGAACGATAAATTTTATCGCATAGAAGAGATATATGTAAATTTTGAATAAATCAAATTTTAAAGTAACTACTATTAAAGATTCATGTAAGGAAGTTATATAAGGCATCTATCAAATTTTAAATCAATCGACATTCACCAGGAAGCATCTCGATCTGGTTGATATTTGTAACGACTCCTTTCTCCGCCTCATAAGAGTACAGATGATCCAATGGCTCATTGGATTCCATGTCATTAAAAATCGTGAACCTCGTTTGATACTTTCATTGCCGGGAAAGGTGTTCCGAAAGTAATATTCCAACTCATCCAGTCACGTGCGGAAGCTGTTTCAAATACCACATGTTAAAATAGTGAAAAATATAGATATCAAAAGTAGCTTCCACGATCGTCTTTATATAACCGCAAATATCAGACTGTCGATAGATTTATATTTCTTACACAGAATTTTTCATTTAATAAAGATGCGAATTCTTGAATCTTTACAGCAAGGAAGAAGAAAACATATAATATGTTTTAGAAACGTAATATCTATTAGCTTGTGTAAATTTTGTTCGCACAAGCGTTAAAACAAGCGTAAAAAATCCTTTATATAATATAATTATACAATAGCTACAACAATTAAATATTTGATCATACCATTAATTTCCAATGAACCGTGTTTTTATCAGCTTCTATGCATTTAATTTTTTTCGGATAGATTAAGTAAATTTTTATTCCGACACTTCCAAAATTTCTTTTTGAAATTCCAAAATTTTTGTTTCTATAATATTCCTTACGATGCAGCATTAAGGGATGAATGAGCTTATTACACGATTCGATAAATAAAATAATGCTCTTATTTTTATAATCTAATAAAATGAATTATTTTAATAAGATTGTTAATGCTAAAAGACTTTTTGACGCGAATCAATTAAAAATTAAGAAATCGTATAACGAGATGCAAATTTTTTCATATCTGGGAAAACACAAATGATTTACTATATAGGTTCGGAAGTTAGTCTTAACTTCTTTCATCATCATATATCCATAAATTCTTATCTCATTGGAATTTACATTATTATTGCATATTGACATTTGCAACATTCGCTTTCTTCAACATGGAACAGTCAACAAGAATCTTGTCAACTTCATTACGTCTCTCGTAAGTAAAACTGTGTATTTACATAAGAGAAACGTATAAAATCTATCATTTCATAATATTAGATATGATACATATGAATTTTCGTTTTTCTTCGTAACATCGTGCATTTAATTTAAGTAATTTCTACATTATTCAATGGACGTTCTTTAAATTAAAATATTCTTAGAATACAATAGAATAGAAAAGTAGAAACTGAGGATAGAATCTTTTCCTATATTCTTCATTTCCAATTCCTTTTAAAATAATTTACACGTTAAAAGATCATGTACATAGGCGGAATAGAATGAATTTTAATAAATTCATCTCAACAAGATTGAAATCTAAATTGCTTGAAACCTGACATATCTTCCATGGAACTATCCATTTGTGGTAACTTCGATTTCTCAGGCTCGTTTAATGATAATTCGAAATAAAAAACGTCGAAAGCAAATCCAATTAGTATTGCATCCAATCGTCATTGTCGTGTTGAACAGACTCGGAGAGACACGCTCTATGCCTACGCTAGTATGCCTTATTATGTCTTTATCACAACTCGATCCTCCATGTTGCATTACTTCAGCCTGATTGCTTACTATCTGTAATCCGATTGCTTCGGGAGAACTTGTCCGTAAATCGAAACTCTTTGCATCGTTGCAACTGCTTCGTGGTAATCACATACGACGAACACGAGTCATAGATAAGCGTACGTAAGGTCTGAAGTGGATCATTGGAACACGAGCACGGTATTAACATAGTAGAAGCGGAATAAATCGATTGATCAAGACTAGAATCTCTGGAGTGTTCAGAGTTTAATTCACGAGCCGATGGAGCGGTGCGCTTGGACGAAATGAATATTTCCTTTCTAACTTTTTTTCTATTTTTATTAAACCTCCAATTTCCAAGAGCATTTATAAGCGTCATATTCTACTTGTTCTACAACGTACATTAATGATTACAAATATCTGTAAAGTTTGGTAGATGCGCGGTAATAGTCGATGTATTTCAGAGTTTGGTAATTCGTGAGCTGATAGGTTGCTACATTTGGACGAGATTGATATTTTCTTTTCAACTTCCTTATTAACTCTCTAATATCTATGGCCATTTATAAATGTCATCTTTTTCTCATTCCGTGACATGCACTGCCGCTTCGTAGATTTGTGACAGTAGAAACGTATGAATTTCACAGTTTCGGTATAGAATGCATGAATTTCACAGTTTGGTAACTTGTGAGCTAACAGATTGCTACATTTGCAAGAGATTAATATTTCCTTTTTAACTTCTTTATTAACTCTCTAATTTCCACAGGCATTTATAAACGTCGTCTTTCACTTATTCAGTAACATGCACTATAGCTTATACAATGTATCTGGACATTTTGATAGATTTGTGATAATAGTATGTGGTAATCGTATGAGAACTATTTGCGAATTAATGGCCGAAAGTAACACATAGTTCGGAAAATTAAACAATCCGACGAACTGTTCAAACAGTAAAATAGTACCTACCACAAGCTTCGTCCATTATGAATATCAATTTTCTTACTGCATATTACATTTCAAACATCCATTTCATCGTGTCATGATATTCTATTATAACGTACATCAGTACTTGTTAAGATGACGAAGAACAAAATAATTGTAAAGTTGTGACTGAATTACGCTGTGTTGAAACGATTTTTTACGCACTGGTATAAGCAAATTAATAGTTTATAATATTTCTGGTAATTAATATGTAGCTATCTGTTTTATAAACACTGTTTAGAAAATTTTTTCTTCTACCATATATTATAATAAGCACGGTACTTTGAATGTTTCATATATTTTTACATATTATCTATATTCTACGCATTTCTGTATTTTTAACCCTGCTGTGACCTTTCGGTCACATCTTTTATTCAATCCTACTACTTTGACATTGAAATATATCTCCACTTTGAGCAATATGTGAAAAAACTTGTTGCCGATATGTATAATTCCTGATTTTTGTTATATATTAAAACATTAAAAATAATTTTGTTTGCTAAAACGAGAGCAAATTTAAATAATCGTGTCAAAGTGCAAATTTTCCATGAATGCGTAAACACCTGCAGTCTATCGATAAAAATGATCAGAATTCTATATGTTGAAGTACAAATCTAATATACTGTAGAAAAATATATATTTCTCTTGGTGAAATCAATTAAAGTAGGAAATATTAAAATAATTTTTTTTCTAGCGATATCGTTATTGAACGAGGCAAACAATACTTAAAATCAAATTCTGAATAATTATTCGAATAACGTCCAGTCCTGGATCTAATGAATTCAAGACACGATCGTATTAAAAGAGGCAAGTCAACGTTCATGACGAAGAAAGCGAAGAAACTGCTTCTTGCGATTCTCCTTCCGTTTCTTTCTTCTTGCGACAACGATGGGAGCGGCAACTTTCTAGATGACCGACGGTAACCTCGAAGGCCTTCGATTCCGCCAAGAAGATCGTTGATCTTGGCCGAGAAGCCTGTCGACCTCTTAATCAACGTGATCGTTAATTCGGACCTCGACGTCTCATTAGCAGAAGTGCTAGTCAAGTGTCGCCATGCTGACGTCTTTTGTTCTCTTCCTGGTTCACTTAATTCTCGAATTTTTTTTACTCCAGATAATTCACGTGATCACTTTGTTATTATTAATTGCATATCGTTGTTCGTAACATTGAGCGAGAATTTAGATAGTCATAATATTATACAGGGTGCGGTCGAATACAATTTAAAAGCGAATATGATATGATAATTTATGAAGAAATACGAAGAAAATATATAAGAAAATTTTTTCACACGACGATAATGTTTTCGAGAGAATCCACATTGAAAATTTGTCGAGTAAACTAAACTCGTCTAATTACCAATTGGGTACGAATAATAACAGAGGGAAATTATTCTACACGTGAAAATAAGTGAAAAATGTCGGGTGAAATTCCCGTTCGAATTATTTTTACCAAATAGTTGTATATAAATTTGAAAAATATAATTCTAACAGTACCAAGTCATCGAAACCATATTTACCGTTATAATAGTCGTAATATACTCTACGCGATAATTAAATCATCTCACTTTATTACTTGCACGATATTACATCGGCTTGTAATCTAATTATGTGTATGCTTGTTTCTCAAGTTGCGATAACGATACGTTTCCTGAAAGATGGAAGGCAGTGATTTCGATTTATCATTTCGACCTCGGATTTCAGCACGATCTAAATGTTCATATTATATCATATATTCAACAAAAACTTTGTATCACATGTATGAATGAAATTACACACTTTATTATTTCAATTTCGCATTAATTCGAATCCGAATCTAGAATAGTTCCTTCTTAAGGAATACGGTACACTTCCTGTAAAATACGAAGGAACAATTGCAATCAAATGTCTCAATCTTTTCTAAGATTTCATTAGTCTTTATTATATTTTTATAACAAGTATAATAGAATACATTATATGTAACCGTTAACATATGTATTTCCTCGTTTCAACTGCCCCTTATTATTCAATTAAATCTTAGTCCTTAATTCTCAATTATTCTTTCTTCTTAATCCTCAATTGGTACGACGTTATTCTTCCTGCTAAAATAGGAAGCAATTAATTAATCGAACGTTTTAATCTTTCTCAAGATTTCATTGGGATCGATGTGTATGCTTCTTGTATTGTATTTCTTTTAAACATATTAATATATTGAAGATATCGTATTATGTACTTTATATTTTATTAATTAATACTTTATATTTTATTAATCTATATTTTATGTACTATTTTTATCTTATTATTTATTGCAATCACTACCACCATATTTACTAGCTTTACTTTATTATCATCTTATTTTATTCTATATAATTTTAATACATTCTATGTTTTTAGAAAAGTTGCAAAATATTCAGAACATTCTACACTATGTTCGATTAAACTATATCTTTGAGTAATAAAACTGCAAAGAAATTATTCACGCGAAAATTCTTCGACGTAATGGATAAGATTTAATGAAATATTTAGACTGTTCCTAAATTGTAATTTATAGCGATTTTAATATCAACGTATTATTATCAATTTCGAGGCGCGTTGAATTACGTATGTATGAAGTTTATATCAAAGCAATAATTTATCGGATATACCGATGAATATCGGTAGCAAAACATTGGGTGGTCATGTAAATCATTATAATCTCAGGCATCCGGTTCACACATTATTCTTTCACACTTCTAACGTTCCAAGCGAAGTAGTCCAAGCGTTCGTTACGTGCATTCTATGTTATTTAGCCGAAAGACAATTTACTCGACAAAATATAAGAACAATTTGCCAAGATTAAAATTGAAATTTATTTAAAGTTAAATACAATATACTATACCACTCAATCAAAGTCGTCACACATCATATGCGTAGAAAATTTACATTTAATATGAAATTTACATATTAAAGACGAGATTGCCCTTTCACATAAAAAGCTCCTAATACTCGTTCCATGTACTTAATATATGCAACAACTTACATATATTACGAGACATTAAAGACGAAGCTGCTCTTTACCGTAAAAGATTTCTAATACTCGTTCTGTACATTTTACATATGCAATAATTAATATATTCGTACATCGTCATAATTCGATAAATTCCATAAATGTGAGTAATAATTTCCTTCGTCGATAATATTTACATATAAGAGTTTAATATTTACATTTAATTCTCACCGATTTCTAATTTTTCACCAATATATACATACATCCTATTAATATTAAAACTATGAAGGATTGAAGTATAAAACGTGTTCCAATGAGAACAAAATAAAGAACAGATGAAAAAATAAATAATGTAAGAGAGAAGGAAGCCTCTTTCTATAATATTTTACCAAAAATTATTTAATTCCCGGAGCGTGTTTGTCATCCAAATTCTCCTAAAAAATGCAGATCTATCAACGAAATTCCCCAAAGCGCTAACTCCTCGTTTAAATTTCTAAAAATCGATGTACATAAATCTCTAAAATTATTTTCAGAAATTAAATTCGGAAATTATGAATTGAACGATCTCCTCCGCTCTAATGATAATTCTGGCATTAAATTCACAAATCTGAAGCAACTCTCTCTTGGGTTACAGACAGGCAGCACTTCCTGTAAAAATAGGAAGTAGCGCTTCCAAACGTGCCGACCTTCCTCGATGATCCATCAAGATGAACGCGATCATTTCACAAGCTCCATTACAATCGTCCATTGTAAATTATCCTTAGTTCTACCTTAGATGCTACTACCTTAGATGCTTTGTCATACTTATTGCGTTCTCGCCACAAGCATTTTCATCGAACGGTTAATTCCATTCCGTTAATTATTAGAATAGAGTTACAACGTTGCTGTAAGGTGGCCAGTGTAAGATTCCAAGAGGATTACACGTATCTTGCGCCACAAATTGCTTGGAGATCGTGTCGACCGGTTATCCGATCGAATCGATCACGACGAAGACTTCGTTACGGCCCCTTCGATCATTGTCAAAAGGTAATTAGACGGGTTTAATCGCACGAAACGCGAAATCGCGGCGATCGACGTGATTAGAGGAAGCTCGAGTAAGCTTTATGATTTAATTAAAGGTGGTAATGCCGTTTTGCCTACGGAGAATCCTTTCGATCTGCTTTCTCCTTCATTAAGTCAACATTCAACGATCATTGAAAATTAACACTTTCTCTTGGCTATCTGAAATTGTCGCGATCATAAGATTCAGAATTAATGACCTATTCACGATGTTTGAAGGCGTTACTATTTGATTGTTTCATCTCTCTTTGTTTTGACTGAGCTTATTTGATTTGATGTTTTGTTAGTTTTATTAGCGGAAGTAAGATGTTTATGGAAACTCGTATTTCTTTTTTTTTAATATAATTAGAGAAATGGAATCGGAATAAAAAGTCTGGCCAACTAGAATGTGTTATCACGTTCGCTTACTTAATTTGATGTTTTTCTAATTTGGTGCTTATAAGTAGATGGCGAATGTTTATACGTCTTTATGGACATAATTGAAGAAATGGAATTTAAATAGACATTTCTTTCGTCCGCTGTATATTGTAGCACCCACTTTATTTTCAATATTCAATTACGTACATTCTGCAAATTTGTCTACTTTTAGTATTTATAAATGCATAAATATTTGCAGTGTACTGTTGCTGCTTGTGGATTTTATATTTTAGCAATTATTTTTGATACCTTATTTGTGATAAATTTTGATGAGAATGTGAATAATATATTATTATAAATAGTCTTATCGATGTGAGATTGTTGTTAAAGGATACTGAAATAATATTATCTGTGTATATTATATTCATTATTATAATATACGTATATAAATCATTTTGAAGATATTTGTTAGAAAGTTTATTCAATTTCAAATAAATAATTGAAATAATCAAGTTGTACTCACAGAGTCAAAATCTATAATTACACAAATAAAATACGATCAATGATGTTCGTTTGATGTTTGTTAGTTTATTCTCGTATGAAGTTTCGCGAAACAATAGTAAAACCTAAGGAAGCCTAGGAGATTCAATTATAAATATCAAACTTATTCCCAGAAAGTGTGATAAAATAGGATCAGAATTAAATATATCTTTGGGGAAAGTTATTGTTATTTCTCTTTCTGGAAATAAATCAAAGATTCGTAATGGCATCTTCGAAGCCTCCGTGTATTTCGTAATTCCAAACTTCGTTTACGAGTTTAAATTTCTTAAATTCTATAATTTTTGGATTTAAACGCGATACACGCATCAACGATTATCTTCCTAAATTGAACGCGTTTCGAATAATACGATTTACGAGCGATTACCCAGAATAATTGCACCATACGACGCACTATTGAACTGCGATCGCAGGACGCGAGGAGCTCATTAACAACTTCCTGTTTAACCTTCCTATAAACCTGGATACGATCTATGAACCTTTCTGCTGGATCTAATTTACGTAATACGATTGCAGAAAGAGAAGAGGATGAAAAGGTTGTTATGACATTTTTAACAGCTTTTTAGAAGAAATATTACCCCCTTCATTGGATATTAAAGCTAAATATCACTTGTAGTGTCTTAACCTGTTATCGTTTTAATTACCATTTTACAATCTCTCACGGTTTAATTATAATTTTTAATCGCAGTTCTTCTTGTAGCAACTCTTTTATCGCGTGGCCATAAGCGTTAAAAGTATGAGATGATATTAATTTCGAAGAAATTTTAATCATTCGGGAAAATTATTCATAATATAAGGAAAATTGTAAATTGTATATTTAGAACACGTATTCATATATCAATCATTTAAAGAAAGAAATAACCAATGATTTGATAAATTGATAAATTTATTTTCTACCATTCTAACTGTTTTCTGGTCTTATTGACTTTGTCATTTTAATTGTTTATTCGTTACGTCAATCTTATTGATTGATTAAAAAAGGGTCATCTAATATTTACTTAACATTTATTTAAAACGGGCACTGGATTGTTGAAGAATTTCGTACATTTATTTCACAAATTTACTTCTTGTTCTTGTTCTCTTATATAATATCTATGAAACAATATAAGAAACTGTTCCATTTTAATGGGATAAAATATCAAAAATTATTGTCAACATGTACATTTGTTTGCCTATCATTATTGTACGTGCTATCAAATCAATCTTTTTGTCTTTCAATTGTCATATCATCGTAACAATAATCGACACGTCAATTTGCATTCGCTCATTTATCACTTCTATATACTGCTCATTTACCATTAATGATCAATAACGAAATATGCAAATAAATTACGTACATCATGCAAACAAAAAACAATAATGACCATTATGATTATACGATGATATATTATAATGATTATAACACTAATAGAATTTCTCCTATGTTACAACAACATGTAACGGTGTTTCATGCAATTGAGTCAGCCAATCGGTTCAAAACCGTGTAACTTATTATATAAAATTAAGTAAGTACGAATAATGCATCATGTAATACACGTATTTTCTCTAGAAATAGTGGTATTTTCGTAAGTATTTAATATGTTATGTGTAATAATAATTGCAAGTAGATTTGCAAATAAAAGGATTAAATTCAATTAAATATTTCATTCATGCTGGAGATATAAATCTTATTTCTATATCACAAAAAAATAAACAAAAAAATAAAATTCAACTCATGTTCTTCTAGACAGTTCCATGTAAAATCTATTTACAATCAGTCAATATTTACAATATTATCTTCTTCGATATTACTTAGTACTAGAAATACCAAATTTGTCAAGACAATTTGGGTTTTACATTTTTTGTACTTGTAATTACTAAAAGTATGTAAGTGCTGCTCGGATAAAAGTAATCTTGCCTTTTATCAAAATGGAAACATAATTATACTCTATTTATCTACTTAATTGCATCACATCGCTTTAATAATATACCATCTGTCTAAGAATGAAACATTGAAGTATACATTACAGGACGACACTCGTATACACTCCTGTTCAAAAGTTAAAGAAAGGAAGAAGTAAGAATATCATAATTATAATTTTCATTTTTAAATATTAAAATTATAAAGTTGTAAATTTTTAAATATAATCAATTACAGTTTCAACGTTGTTAATAATGCTACGACTAAAATATTTACCTACTTCAAAAAATCATTGTTCCCCTCGAAACTCCAATTGTCAGAAGCAAGACAATCCCACCATATTCCGATCCGATCATTTTCGATGAATGAAATAAAAATTTACTTCAAAAAATCATCGTTTCTTTCGAAATTGTCGCGTGCTCCAAATTTGTTATCGAAAACGTGCCTGATTCATGATTTATCACTTCCAGATTCGATTGGTAATCGAAAGGAACATTGAGTAAAATGGAAGAAAAATTTCCTCTGTTATTCCGACAACAAAATCTTTCACGAAATGATAGATTCGACGATTTACGTCATTGCTGAGACTTCGGTGCTGCTGGTGGAAATATTTTCTAAAATTTGCAGCACTGGCAGTACACGAATGACCTGGTTTACGGTTTCATCCACGGTGAACTCGTAAATTAGGCAAAAAGTGCTAATATCGTTTTCGAGGAGAGACCGATATCGGAGAAGCTTCAACGATTACAGTAGATTAGATCGGTTCGTGACCAGACTAGCGTGCACGACCGTGAGATGTACCATCGTCCTTCCGTGATGCAACGATGTTGAGATCAGAACAGATCGATTAACAACAGATCCTTGGAAATCCTTTGATCCAATTGGTCACGGGCCGTGCGTGTGAAAGCCATTGCATGAAATTCCACGGTCGTTCGTCACGTCTGGGAATCGTGTAAAACATAACGCATTTTGCACGCACCTTCTTGTTAGTTCTCACTCGATTTCATATACTGTGTACTACCGTGTTTTACTAGTTTCCTCGTCGTTAATTGAAGAATCTCTTCGATCGTTCTACCGAAGGATAAGAGGAAGAACGAGGAAGAAAACGAATAACTTGAATCGCGATGCTTGTACAGATAGTATTTCGTGTAATTAAAACTTGTAATGAAGATTTCTTAATACTCCTATTAAATATCTGGAAATATTTCCAGTCTATTTTATGAATCGGTTTCTTACAGTTTCTTTTCATGAACAGATAATAGAATTTGATACAATTTAACAGGAGTTCTATGATAGTAGACTTGAAATTTTTGTGAAAATGTTTCACCTTTATGATCGGGATTGAATGATAGTTTACTGGATTTTTGAAATAGATGAGTACAATTAAAGATACGTGCAGTTATAATATTGGATAACACAGTTATTTCTAGATATTCCGACTTAAAAAATAATTCTTCGATTTATTTCGCAGATTCCTTGCGACATTTTTCACACATCACTACAAATACAATGTATTGACTGGAACTATATGTACATCGTAGCTTAACTATTTAGTGTTAATTTTGTATCTGAATCAAGGCATTGAAATATCATGAAATTTATATTTAATAACATGCAGTGCTACCTGTTTAGTAATTTGCCCCACGATATCTAAAGCGGAGTTAAATTGGATACAAGTTAAAATTAGGTACTTGATACAAGTACAGTTTGTCTTTATTAATATTCGATCGTGAATCTTTCTAATCCCACGCGCTGATTCGAGCCAATTTATCAAACTGTATCAGTGTATTATTTGGTCCCTGAGAAGTATTCCATAGCTGGAGTGTTTACGGGACATTGAGATATTTCTTCCAAAAGAACAGAATTTACATCCACAAGTCTCAAGCCTCACTATGAAAACTGTAAATCTCTAGTCTTCCTTAGAATTTCATCTAGATTTTTCAAAAAATATGGAAGCTGTTTATGAAAAATATTTTATCTATATCTCACGTGATATCTCTAACATCAAATACATCAGACTTCAAATCATTTTATGTTCGAAGTGAAGAGATTAACCCACACCGTGATATACCGTAATTCTATATTATAAATAAACTACAAGTGTTTATGCAAATTTAAATTTAAAAAAAAAAGGAAAGAAACAGAACTAAGACAAAGATTCATATCATCTTCTAAATATTGGGTTGGCAACTTATTGGGATTGCAGATTTAGTCAATACCGCCTAATGACAAAATCCACAATCACTTAGTTGCCAACCCAATAGTACAACGAGTACTTCGCTTCGAATACAACGAATATTTCCGAGTATTATATACAATCTCTATATTATTACACGTTTAATTTCCCCGTAAATACACAAATTTCCGCGATTTACTTACAAAGCAACGAATTAAACGGTCCGTTAGAAGCTTGTTCGTTTTGAAACATATCCTACATCCTGTAAACTCGATCGTTCGGAGGATGTAGGTCTAGTAGACTTCATCGGCGAGATTCTTCCTTTAACGATGATTAGCATAATCGTGCAACACAATAACTATCTTTAATACGTATTGAGATCGATATTTTTCCCATAGATTTCTTCCCACAAGGAGTAGATCTTCTTGGAATACCTTGATAATCTCGATTAAGACAGTCCAGGGAACAGATTACGAGAACGTTATTCCGATCGTGATGATGAATAATCAGCGACTGGTACTTGTACTGCAGATTTTTACAGCCTCGAAACTTCGCTGCTCGCAGCTATGAATGACGCGACGAACAAACGCTAGACGCCCACGCCGTGTTCCAAGCATGCCACGAACGTATCTCGCGACTGAATCCGTATCTGTATCGGTCACGAAACTTCCTGTCACGATTAAGGTCAAACCACGGCACCGGTCGATGCCAGAGGTCAGCCACCGTGTGTAAACGAAGAGCAACGAACCTTAATTAAATAGAGAATTTTTGCCGGAGACGATGCATTATACAATGCATTATCGCTGTTGAGATCGTCTCTTGGTTTTATCGATTCTCGATTGGACGGTAGATCTGATTGGTCTGAGTCGATCGCTCTTGGATTTCGAAGGAGTCTAACACGGATTTCTGATTTTAAATTATTGGTAACTTGGCCATCTCGTAAGGAAAGAATTTCTTTTCTTTTAGGAGTCAAGTAACGGCCTTTTGGAAAATGATCGATTATATTTTTCATTAAAATTTATGCGTGTCGCTGGCTATCAAAGAGAGCATTGGAACAATGCATGAACTATGACGCTCTTCTTGGTAAATAGAACTATTTTATTAGTTAAAGTAATAATATTAAAACACTTATTTTAGAAAATTCATTTTATAACTTATAAACTTATTCTGGAAGTTTCATTTCTCGAATTAATTTTTACAAACGTGTAAAAATTAGCAATTTTTTGGACACGTCACGATTCTAAGAAACCGACGATAGTGAGTGTCCGAAAATATATTGGGTATATTTATAGACTCGATTCTAGACACGAGAAATGTTGTCCGACATTTACTTTCAGGTAAGTTCTTACAAACAATTTTATTTCATGCTATATTTATAATTTTACTTGAAAAGTTTCTTTCGTTTTATAAGGAAATAATAGACGCACAATGTTTCTTGTTTTATATTAGTTTATCGAATTATACACGAACATAATAATAAAAATATAACGAAATGAATCATATCTAATTCAATAAAATAATATAAAACAGAAATTGTCGTTCATTTATTATCATCTTATGAAACGAAAGAAACTTTTCCGACAACCTAATACAATAAATCCCTGTATCATAAACAATGTCTACAATTACAAGAAACATAGACCAGAAGCAACCTTGTGATCGCAACGAAAGAAATTAAATAATTTAACGGAGGGAGAGACTCGTCAATTGAGAGGAACCGAGTACAAACAACGAAACGCCAAAGTGTCCTCTATCATTTGTATTGTTCTCGTTCAATGCTAATCAGGCGTGGCTGGAGACATGCAAAGTACACAGGAATTTCCATAAGGCCGACGGAAGTCCCTTTACGCGGGCGTACGCGAACGCCGGCGAATTGAAAGCGACAGAAATGGAAAAAGAGGAAACGCTCATTGTTCCAAACGGGTGAAAGAGAGAGAAAGGAAGGACAGTAATCGTTCGAGCGAATAGCGAAGAGAAAATCGTCAGGGCGTTAACAATACCCGGCCACGCAGCCGACAATTACATTTTACGACGCGTTTCCTCTTCTTCGTGTCGGCAACGACTGACCGGAAGCTTCTTCGTGCGCGGGAAAATCAACTATTAATTCATCAAATTTTGCTCGAGAATGTCTTTTGATTAGGAACTTTTTTTTTGGAAGATTTTATATTTGTTATTTCGCGTAACTCGACTACATATTTTGTATTTTTGTGATATTTTCAGAATTATAATGGAAGAACACCTGTGTTTGGTGGTAATTAATTACGGTACATGTTGCTACAAGTGGATATCAAATGTGTTAATAAACTAAAACTAAGACAAGGAATATATCTATTGCTGTAGCTTTGTGTTTGTATGTAATGACGGTTGATGACTCTATAAAATACATAAAGTCTGATTAGAAATACGTATTTCCATCATTCTAAGATCATAACGTTCAACGGATGCACTTACATGTCATAGGTATCTACTTATTTACATTTAATGAGAAACTCTAATAAATTTTACTTGCACATTCCATTTTAAAGCAAATGAGATGACAGATTATAAAATAATTATAATTTTTGCTAAAGAACCTTAGTGCTTAAAGTTGTTGAGTTTAGGTAGCTCTGCAAGTTCGATCTTATCTAATGTCAATCGTTGCTTTCTTTTTTACGCTATTTAATGTTAATCATTTGTTTCATCGGCATTGATTAAACGAGAGTTGTTAACAAACAATATTATTTAAAGTATATTTTATCTACTATATAGATAGGAAAGTATTTTAAAACATTAATCAATTTGGAATTAAAAAATTAATGGATTAAATTTATATATTATTAATAGAATAAAAAATTATAAAGGATTAAAAGCGATTTTACTTCAAAAGTTCGGTTATTACAAGGGAAACAAAACTTTTTCGAGCTCGTTCTTTGCCTCTAATTAGATCAAGGAATTTCTTAAGTCTGATCATCATTTGGAAATTGGTCTGATAGTTTTATTTCGTATTGGATCTAAAATTAAACTATGGAAATTCCTTGTTCTCCTCTCCCGTTCCTTTAATAATTAACCGTAATTGTCGGCGAAATACTACTTTATAAGAACAAAGAGGATTAAAATTGTATTTTTAATTAAACTTTTAATTCGCCCGTTTCCATTTTCACATCAAATTTGTAGAGCAAAGAAATTCCTGCTGAAACTCATTGTAAACAGAGTTCAGGAAATAGTTTTGCTTAGTTTCGAGAAATTCCAAACAAAATGCGAGGGAGTCCATGGACGTTAACACATTTTTGCAACATGCTGTTTAAACTTTTATATCGGCTACGTGTTACTTTTACCAGAAAATTGGATTTTTCCGGAGTATGTTTACAAATGCATTTATTTCCTTCATACCTTCCTCAATTTTGCCGCAGTCCTCTCTTTGCGACAGTTTAACTTTCTAAACTCTACGTGAAGACGTTTAGAATTTCCGGAAACTCGAATTAGATATTAAAAATATTCACATTATAAACATACGTATTCTTCTTAAAACGATATAGAAAATTAGAAATAATGATTTATGATTTATTTCGTTTTTGATCGTTGTATCCTATCGCCATCGTACGATCTCGTATGAAAATTAATGAGAAAGTAATATCCCTTCAAGCAATATAACTTCAGGTATATTTCTTACATTCGTCGAGAAATATAAATCATCTTACCAAATAAAGTCGGCTGGATTTATAGTTTGATGAGAGATGACTTCATGCAACCGTAATAAAAACCAAACCAGTAAGGCTTAATATTACTAAAAGTAATCAATATACCAATTATAAAATTTATTAATTGTAGAAAAATATCTATTTTTAAATTCCTTTATATCCATTTAAAAATATTTTTAATTTCTTCAACTTTACATGAATTGTTTCGTTCATATTTATTCGTCGCGATATATTTACTCCTTTTGACAGCGCACAGGCATGAATCTTTGATGTAATCAAGTCAAGTACAGGGTGTCCGGAAAATCGTAGTAAAACTGGGCCGAACGTGGACTCTGCAAAAATAAGTCGAAAGAACGAATAATATTTTTTCACGTAAGGCTTCGTTTTGAGAAACGATGAGTTTGAAAATCGGTTAAGTACTCGAACTATTAACTGCAAGTTTCTTGTGTGAAAATTCCTTTTTCCGTCCGTATCTGCATTACCGAACATGGCCAATATAGACATTCGAGGACACCGTGTATATCCGAAAATTCTTTTCTCGCTGCGAATTTTCAATAATATCGATAATTTCTAAATATAATTGTCACATAGCAATCTATAGCCCAACAACGCCAACTGAGGGTTAATTACATAATTACGAGTTGAAATACAAGACCAAATGCAAATTAATACGTCGAAGTATTAAAATACATAACGAAAGACAAATATCCAATATTTTCATTTACGCCACTACGACTTTCAGTCTGCCATACATCGCATTCTCTACAGTTAACTTTTCTTCGGAAACAGAAAATACATTTGTACCACTCTGTTCTCTTTCCCCATATAATCCTTATCCGATCAAACAGAACGTATTAAATCTTCCCGGCGAAAAGGTCAAGAAAACGATGTCAATCGGTGAAAAGGTGGCAGACGCGAACGGGGAAAAAAGAAGCATCTTGCAGTAGATGCAATCGATTCGATGGACACGGTTTCGAACTTATAAGACCGGCCTGACGGCCTCTTACCTGAGTCTTACTTCTGTTTTGGCCTGAGTCGACGAACAGGAGACCCGGTGACCCAGAACTTGGGAAAGCGAGGTGCCGCTCGAGGAACGCGGTTGCTGCAACCAGCGCTTCTCTCGAGACGATCTTGCGCTCTAATTGTTCGTGACGGCTGGCAGAGCTGCAGAAACTTTCATCTCCGCCGGAGGTGGACGCCTCTCGAAGGTCTCGCTGCCGCCTTTGCGGATGACCACTATTTCCGGCTTTCCATCCAGAACGGTCGTACGCACGCGAAATCGTCCATCAGGATCGTATCGATCGATGGAGATTCATGGAAAGTAACAGTAACCGGAAGCATCGCCTGGTAAATGTAACCTTTTCACTCGTTTTTCCTTTTTCTCCCTTTCTCCCGTTTTTTTTTATCGTCCGATGAGAAACCTTCCAAAGTTCGCATGCAATGAAATATTATGACTTACCGGTGAGAATGTACGGCTGGGAAAGTAAGGAAGATCGTACGATGCGAGATCCATTTGCTTCGTATTTTTATTATCAAGCTAGTGCTTAGTACTCGCTTTTTATTATCAAAAATTGTAACTTTTTTTTTTGTAACAGGATTTGTATATTAAGCGGTTAGTAGAAAACTCTTCTGATATAAAAATCAACTTTTCCTACCAACTAAAAGCTACTACTAAATATCATAGCTTTGTATATCTCGTAATTTATATTTCATATGTTTCTATGTATTACGCGCACCGTGTTCGTTTTAGCGTCTTTGAATCTCTCACAAACGTGTAAATGTCCGCTGTCTGGTAACGGTGAAACAATTAGATTTCGTCAAAGTCCTTGCTGTGGCATTTTGAAATAAAATGTTGCCTGAATTTGATAGAACGATTTGATTCAACGAAGATTTTCCATGCGACTTGCCTGACGCAGCAAGAAACTGTTTGATTTATGTATCACACACGAGAAGGAAGTTCCAGCGTAAAAAAGAAATTCGGAAGAGTTGTTCAACAACTTTCGCGAGCTGAACATTATAAACACGGAATATGTAGGTCGTGATCGAGAGGCTTCGAGATCCTCTCGAGAGTCTCGGACGTATTCCGGTGAACGCTTTGAGACACGCGATCGATTCTTGGTAATGTGTGTCAGGAATGTAGAGAGGATTCGTGGTAATTTCATGGCAAAATTTTACACAGTCACGATGCGTATGATCGTTCCGTTTTGTTGCTCACCGAATGGAACCATTTTTGTTCCTTGAGCGCAGTTCACTGTACAGTTTACTGTACGTTCCAAACAATTACGAATCCCGTTTCTTTCACAGTTTAAAGAATACGTAAGCGTACGATTGAATCAAGGAAACGGTTTCAGTTTAAGCATATAATTTATCCATTTAGATTGACTAACTGACGGTTCTATCTTTCAGCGTTCAAGGACGATAATTTTTTATATTTAATATACAATAATAACAGTTTTGTGAATTGGATATATGGTGCGTGGTAATGCTGACTTTCTACTTCATTTAAACGTGCAGAGTACAGGAATAGTATTTTAGAACTGAAGAAGAGATCTCTTCATTGAAGAAGCGAGTGTTAATCAATTTTTAACGACGCTAGGTAAGTATTAATAAATATTATTAAAAGCATATAACAGATATAGGATGTACAGTATTGTTATTATATATTTTTCTTAATATTTCTGTTTGCTGTGTTAAGTATATTGTTATATGCTTTTCTTTAGTCGCACTATTACACGTATAAGTGTTAATATTGTAAATAAATATTATTTAATTTCTCGTATTACCAAGTAACTGTTTCTGATGTTTTAATTTTTGTCTGGATAGTTCCAGAACATCTAAGAAAAAGGTTCTTTTACTGTGCAAAAATTTCAAATATTTCCATTATATGTAATCAATTAAGCGAATTATTTCATAAAATGTTTTCATAAAATATCTTATCTTTCTTTTTACAGAATTTTGCGTTTAACCCTGCAAGAGAAGATTCTTTTCAATCGAAACATCGATTGTTCGCTTAAACGTTGCTACAGAATTCTGTTATGACAATTGCTTGATTTCCTTGGAGTCACATGTCCGTAATTAACGCTAAGCACTAATTTAGTAATTTCCTGTTCGCATTTCAACTTCGTATTGCGTAATAAATTTTCTCCTGGATTTCTCGTCGTCTGCTTCGAAATGTAACGCTATTATCTTCGATGTTCGTATTGTAACAGATTTCGTTATGTATTGTATTATACAATACTGTGCAGTATACGATAGCTTGTAGTATATGTACAAATATTTTGCATGAATTCATATTTTTATGAATTAAAAGAAAGGCCTAAAGAAATATAATCCAACAAATATAACGAGTATTAACGATATACTTGGAATTTTCTTTAAGTTGCTCGATGTTTAAATTTCCCATAAATGTTT
Organism: Bombus soroeensis; assembly: GCA_014737365.1. NCBI lineage: Eukaryota > Metazoa > Arthropoda > Insecta > Hymenoptera > Apidae > Bombus > Bombus soroeensis. Next base: position 3,999,507 of record JACXIL010000171.1, read on the forward strand.
GTTCCTTAGTCTGGTAATTATGAAGCAATTAAATTTTATTATTGTAGATTAATGTGATCGATTAATCATTAACTTAAAATTTTATACAAATTTCCCGTAATCATGACCGCTTCATATTTGTTTCGTGACACGTAAGAAATTCCTTATAATTTTGTGTACTCTGTAATTACAAATTAGATATTCTGTTCATTTTCTCTTTTTGATTTTGAGAATTCTTTATAAACTACTCTTTTAACATTTGCTGTTACTATTTACAACGAATCATTTTTAATACTAATAGTATTAATTTTACGATATTACATTTGTTAAAAATAATAAAGTAAATACGCCAACTTCTTTCCAGTCAATTGCATGTTTTACTCAACCCTCGTATTTTATATATTTACGATAATTTTCTCATTAAATAATTAATAATTCCCTCTTGTTTTTTCATAAACATCTTTATTTGACGAAAGTGCAATATATATATTTTTTTATCTATTTTTTAAATGACAATCGTAAGCTTTCCTCAACTAGTTTAAAAAAAGGACGAGGAAAATGAAGATGTGGGACAGAATGGCAAAGCACTCTTTGTCGAGTACTTAAAAAGAGTACAAAAAAGAAGGGAAACCTTTCGAACTCTATATAGAAGGTTCTTTCAACCTTCTTCAACCGCAGTAGATTAATCCAGTGAATCAAAGACATCGAGTTCCACAATGTTTCTGTAGACGTCACCGTTCGTTTTATCGCGATTCCATTTCAGGCCGTGACAATTTCTTCGAATAATTTTTCTTGCCATTTCTGACGTTTTACTTTTATACACGTCGTGGTTACATTAATTATACGCACAAACTCACGTTCATCCACGGCAATCAGGATACTACGATATGATGTTTCATTTATTTCAAAAACCATTATAAGTGCAAGAAAAATGAAACGTGACGTTGATACGCATAATGAAGCGTTGTCGAGACTGTTTGCCACTTGAGTAATTGTTGGCGACCTCGTTTGTTCGACAGAGTAAAGAATTATTTCAATGTATCTCTGTACGTGCCAGCTCTAATATGTACCTACTATTTAATGGCTCGTTTTGAAATTTAAAAAGAAGAACGCAGTCTTTAAAATTGTGCGAGTAAGTCAATGAAAAGAAATTGTATAATCGTTAAGCGTATTACAAACATATGATATTTTTTAAACACAGGCGATTTACATCTTTAACTCGCTACAATATCTTCGTTCTTTGTTAATGGACCAAATTGTTCTACTCGCTCTCTGTTAAACCTTTGAAAAATTATATAACGCAAGAAGGGAAACCATATATTTCACCAAAGAATTCTGAAATCTTCGAAGCTACGTCGTCGTAAATCTACAAAATTTGTATTAAAACTTATGATTCGATTTTTACCGCTCAAGTAAGTTCTAGCGATTACAAGTCAGATTAAGAAAGTTCTTCTAAACTGATGGAAAGATTTCCGACATTGGTACAAGTGCTAAATATTTAAATAACATGCTGTAGTACGTATAATAGATAATAAAATAAACTAATGCCCTCTACTAGGTAATTTAAATTTATAGCACGTATATTGATTCCATGAAAAGGTAGAAAGTGCTATATAAATTGAAAAGTGCAGAAATTTAATGATGTTACAAATATCCGTCGTATTTTATTTAAATCTATTAAACAGAATATTTCTATTTTCCGATTCACTTAAAAATTTACTATCAATTATCCTTGTCACGAATCGAATTTATGCCATTTCATTTTCGAGGACTCAATGTTCATCAATGTACCTATTCAATGAAATTAAGAAATTAGTCAAAAATACAACTAACCATTTTAACTTCTATGAAGCTCAACTATTAATTCATCATTAATCTGCATACTTTTATTATTAAATATCGATATTGTCATCACAAATCGATTAATGTGTCCGCATACGTACGACCGGTACTCCAGTTACGTTTAACAGCGCATTTGTATCTCGTTCTGCAATGCAAAACCAACAAAGAAGCGAACGGAACCGTCCACGTCTCAAGCCGGGACATGTTGCACATCGCAATTATCAGAATTTACTCGCGATCCTGCAATCAACGGAACAAGGACTCGCTGCGTACGTAAATGGATATGGGTGAGCCGCGCGATATTAGGCAGCCGATCGTGAATTCCCTCCGAGGCTCGTTAACCGCGCGGACCTTAATCACTATAATTTACATGTGACGAGAGTATAGACACGAGTAATAAGTCTGTACGTTTCGTTTCATTTCATTTCGTTTCCTTGTTTCACGTTACATCCATCGTTCAACGCGGCTCGTTAGCGGCTCGCAGGCTAATTGTATTGAACGCTATAGTCCGAGAGTCCCTAACGAATTCTTCCAACATGACGTCGCGTTAATCCGTCGTTCACGACGAGGAATTGTAGAATAAGGAAAAAAGAAGGAGTCCTGGGAACGGGGAAATGAAGTTGATTTTGCCGAGAGACAAAGATAGAGCTGATACGGTTGATGATGAGCCGAGGATGTCGATGGAGTTTGATGTTGTTGAAGATGTAGAAAAATTTGGACGACTAACGTATTGGTGGATCGATCTGAAGTTTGGAAAGTTGGAAAGTTTGGACGGGTTGGCTTCTAACAATAAGTGCAAATGTTTGAACATGCGAGGCTTAGAATCGAAAGAGCAAGCAAATGGCTTTCAATAGCTTTATAATGTTATTAGAGTTTGAGAGTATCTAATAGCTGGATGAGTGGATCTTGAGTTTATTGGAAAGTTTGAGCGCGTTTGCTTGTAACAGTAATTGCAAATGTTTGAATACGCGAGATTTAGAATTAAAAGAGGAAATAAATAATTTTCATTAACTTTATAATGGTATTAGTCTTTCGGAGTAATACCTGGACGAGCTGGTTTTAAGTTTATTGCAATGTTTGAGCGTGTTTGTTTGTAGTAATAATTGTAAATGCTCGAATATACGAGATTTAGAATCAGAAGAGAGTGATTTTTAATGACTTTAGAATGGTATTCGACATTTAGTTAATGCCTTGGTGAAGGAATCTTAAATTTATTGGAAAGTTTGAATGCGTTTGTTGCTACTAACGTAAATGTAAATGTTTCAATACGTGAGACCTAGAATCAAAAAAGAAATAGATAATCTTTTACGGTTTTAAAATGGCATTAGACTTTTAGTAATTGATGTCTTAATAAATGAATTTTATGTTTAATGGAAAGTTTGAACGCGTTTGTGGGTAATAATAACTGTAAGCCTTTAGATATATGAGATTTAGATTAGAAGAAAATAATATCGAACAGCATTAGAATAGCAAATGAATCTTTTGGTTAATTTTCTATCTTAATATCCTAAGGCTAATATCCTAACATTGCAATGTTATATGAAACTCTTGTCATTTGTAACGAACGCACTTCAAGGAATTTTTATAAATAGAAGAAATCAATGAGGTGTATTTAAATACAAGATTACATGGTTTCGATTGTGAAGAACCTCCTAACTTCACCGCACTTCACCGTAGGTGTGAAGTTGAATAGTTAATGGAAATCAAGGAAAGATAGATCCTCCCCCATCATATTCTTTATTACAACGATGATGGCAATAGCCTTTACCCTCACACAGAATAAGTGGCATGTACTCTTCGTTTTATATCATATCCTTGATAATCACGCACTTTCCACCTTCTTAACTTACAACGCTTAACAAGATAATAAATTACAACTCAAGCAATAAATTTTCTCTTTCTTTTGTAGATGAAGAAAAATTCTCGCATCTCGTCCGGTACAAAAATGACTTAATTAAGAGATTCATTGCGTTAGAACTCGTTGAATCACCAACGATCTTTCCGCGAAAAGATTAATGAAGCGAACCGACCGGTAAACCGATGTTCCGAGGTCGAGGTATCGGTAAGTGGTGCATTTCTTTCGAATTACAGTGAATTATCGCGTGTTCGATACTTGTTACTAAAGTGTCCGACGTGCAACGATGCGACACTCGTTGCGACAGTGGTGGAACTTCTTCAGGAAAGCTGTTCGAACATTTACAAGATTCCATGATAATGGCGATGCCATAAAAGGTACGAAGGGTTCGTCCGACCAAACTCCTGGGAAAAACTGTAAAGCGACTTTTACGAGCACCGGGTACTGTGAAAAACGACAGATTCTAGCAGTTTCCTAGAACGGTTCGAACAACACCTTGAAAATGACCACGATTCCATAGAGCTTGCTTTTACGAGGTGCATCCGAGCTATCCTCGTTGTATTATTCAATAAATTTATGTCTGACTCGCGTATTAACGTTGTAAATTGCTGTTGTGTTTGTTGCGCTAATATGTTTGCTGTATTATGTCGGATATATATATGTGTAGGATGTTGAAAAATAAGTTCAAGGCTTATATGAACGTACAGTATAAAGTAAAGGCATAGTAAAATATTTTATGGGAATAATGAAAGGTATTAATAATAAAATGGAATAAAAATAGTAGCAAGTAAAGTGGCGAAATAATTTGAGTATAAAAAGACTCTAAGATTTAAGTTCACTGAGAGGAATAAGAAGTTTTCAATTAATATGAGTTCTATAATTAATAGATCTGGTATTTATATTATATTTCATTGGATTTTAATGTAGAAATCCTTCTAAACGGACAAGTAATATTACTCGATGCACTGCCGCTCAAAAGTATCCGCACGTTTGCTGATGTTTGACAAGACATATTTTAATTATAAAACTACTTCGGTTCTTCATAATTACTATAATTCTGCAGTAGTATATTATAACATTTGTAACCCGATTAAATTGATTTTTGAAAGTCAACGTGTAATGACAAAACGTTAAAATTCCCATATCTTATAAAGCTAATTTGTTACTTGACAAATTCTACATCTTCAGATTCTTTCATTTTTCAATTATAAGGCAGATTAAAAAGAATCTTCTAAATAGATAGAAACATTTTTCATATTCAATACAAACAGTGGTACTTAAATAGTAAATACGTGTAATTGGCATTTCTAGCAAATACCGGGAGGATTAAAAGTTTGGGAGCAAATATTACATTGTTGCAATGTTTTCTATGCAATTTAGATTTATATCCTGGTGATACCATAGAAAGGCAGTAAGGTTAGGCTTCTAATTAGTAATTCGTCTTTAATTCGTATACTTTGGTAAAATTCACACACTGTTATTACAAATTAAAAAAATTTCAAATCGTCCAACTGTTGATGAACCTTAGTATTAGGTTGTCCGGAAAGTGTCTTTCTTTCGCAAACGTGTTTTTTACAACAGTGCACCTTCATACAAACGTGAAATCAAGTTCAAGTGAAATGTCCCGGTGTTTATCCCAACAGAACAAAATGGATCGTACGTAATTCGACAAAATAATATAAAACAAAAAATGTTGTGCGTCTATTATTTCCTGATAAAACGTTTAAAAAAACGAAATAAACGTTTTAGACAACCTAATACAATTCTAATTCTAACGTTATGGTCGTCTCTTCAACCCACGACGTTTCTTCGTTGAGAATCTCGGTCTCGTAATTATTTACAATCTTTTTTCCTGGCAACAGTTAAAAACAAATGTTAAAACGGGTTCGTCGGTTTATTTGCGGCAATGTTCCGCTTCGACTTCGTTGACGCGCCGTCACATGGATCGTTTGGTGTATCAAATGGCGACGAACGATCCAGACAAGCAACACTCTTCAGAAATTCATTCGACAGTGCGGCATTTGGACGAGGATACGGAACAAAGATCAACAAATGGATATAATGTGCAATTTTCCTGAAACTTTATATGAATGGATCCGACATTAGTAAATCTTTATTAATATTTTCGCTTATTAATAATTTCGCTTCCTAGCTCGGTTTAAATATCTTCAATATTTATTTCTTCGTCCAACCACACACCATGACGTTTAAATAAATAGTGGCCGATGCCAGGAACAATCATTTCTAGATATTGTGCTGATAAATATTTAATACCAAATGGTAAAGAACAAAATTTTTATGTAACCTTTAAAATTTGCTTGGAACAAGTATAGTCGCAAATCCACTCTTCGAACAAGTCGCGATTACGAATGGATTTTACTAAGGAAATAAAGAACATCCGTGTTCATCATTATAGCGACTTATAGCAAAAATCATGTAGCGATGTAATACAATCTTGTTTACACGGAGATTGATACTCTTCTTGTAACTTCCGTTTACTCTTTTGGACACGAAACAACTAAAATTGTAGAATGGTTTCGTTTTTTTTTTTTTTTATATTGCTTTTTAAAAAGAAAGAAAGGAATTTCTAAATGTGAAATTAAAATTATACATGTGTTTGCTTAAATTCTTCATAAGATGTAGCAAACACTGTTCGACAATAATTGCCAAACACGAATGTATAACGAATATGTGAGCTAATTTTCAAGTAATTTGACTTTGATGTGCAAATTATTTTTACTAATCCTCTGATGTTTTAGGAAATTATTGCTTACACTTATTACTTACAAACTGATCATATCGTCGATCAACAATAAGATCGAAATCGATCAGTGATTATTTCGATCTTTGCTCGCTGCATGTCGTACCGCGGTCGACTCGATTTGCAGCGAGCGTGTAACATGTAATATCCATGTAACAGTATCTGAAGCTGATGATCGTCGTCGTTTAGAAGAAAAAACGAGCGTATATATTTCATGGACGATGAATTTCAGTAATTGAACAGGTTGAGCGTGTGGCTACGAGCCGAGTGCAGAAACGAGGACGACGCGTGTGGATTAAGAAATATCGTAGTCGCAATGAAATAACAGTGTTAACAACGTGAAGATATTTAGGTCTATGATGTGATTTAAATGTGATATAATATGTGCATCAACATGAGCGAATATAACCGTTTTTTGTATTGGAGTTTATTTCGTTATTAGAAATATGTAGTGTGCTAAATAAGACATTTAGGAAGAAAGGAAATATTTTCATCTTTCATCACTTTTGTCATTCTGTTTGCTTGTTTGTCCGTTATTTTATACTTTCAATTATTAGAATTTAAAAAGATTGTGAACCGTTTCATAGAATATTTACTGGAAAGTCTGGGAAGTTATATAAAGACGTTATAATTACTTTGAAATTGAAAACATCTGAGCACTGCAAAGTTTGATTATTTATCCGTTATTTTATACTATCAATTATTAGAATTTAAAGAGATTGTGAACCGTTTCTTAGAATATTTACTGGAAAGTCTGGGAAGTTATATAAAGACGTTATAATTACTGTGAAATTGAAAACATCTAAGCACTGCAAAATTAAAAGATAAAAAGAATGAAACGTGAATATTTGTAGAAATACACGTTTATATAAATTCGGGGATATTAAGCAACTCGTTAGGAAGATCAAAGTTAAATACAAATTTGCTTTTACTTTCCTTTACTTTGAATATATTGCAGGGTTCTTTATATCATACAGAATCCGCATATTCTTGGATTTTTAAATTTCTCGTCAATTATACATCCACCGTCCAACGATAAACTATTATTTAACTTGACTAACAATTTTATTGAAAAATTCTATGTACTTTAAATTTCATAATCTACTCTATCAAATACCAATATCAAATACGAAGTTTTATCAAACACTACAGGATATCCCAGATCTTTCGAATGGAAATCCATATCGAATTCCATTTTTTCTTTTCCATACCGCTTCTTAGTAGTAGATAAAATCACAATGAAACGTTCATAAACGCCGTTCAGAATTCACGCTATCCATCGTTGTTTCGCATCTATCTATTAAATCTTCCCAACAAAATTTATTCTTCCTTCTTCCGATCCACGATAGATGCACAGGACTTCCTGGGCAAGTTCTCGCCATTACTCGGCTTACTTCCTCTTCGAGTAATCCCAACTGGAGGTCAGAGAAACCTGGCATGCAGGACACCATAAATCGAGAGGGGGATTGGAACGAGTAGCTTGGACGGAAGCGCGAGGATGAAAACGATACGAACGGTTCTGTGGTTCCCGGGGAAGCCGTATCGGAATTAATGGCCGATCGGCCTCGTTTCACGATATGTTCACGCAAATGGCCGGAAACGAAGGAAACCGGGCTCGACCGCCGAGCAACACACCACTATACTTCGTTTCCAGTCGAGTCAGCCGGTGTTTCGTGTCGAAGAAGCGCGCCTTCGGATCTTCCTGGCCACGATCTGCCCTCTGGGCTATCACGAGTTACGTTTCTTTTAGTCGACCTTTGTCGTTGCCACGTACCGCGAGAGAATCGTGTTGCTTTAATGGTAGGAGCCGCTTTGAAGAAGCTGCCGGCGATCTGCTTCCAATTGCCGGCGTTACGCGAACGTTCACCCTTTGCAGAGACGTGCACGGGGTGGTTCTTGACCCTTTACGATCGTAATTTGTTCTGCCAAGTATGGATCGTTTGATAGTAATTAATTTTCATTGCTTTCCGAACTGTATATACAGGGTGAATCAATGAGAATCGCCACTCGAAGTAACTCGTTATCCATCGATTTTATCAGATGATAAATTAAGAAATTCAAATTAAAGTTATTAAAATAAAAAAGAAAATTTCTTTTGTCAGAAATGTTTGAAACAAGATTTATCGCGCTCCAGTGGCCTGATCGGATGAATATAATAAAATGTTTTCGAGATATTAAGGCGAGCTTGAGATTTGCTTTTTTAAGACGCTATATATTTTTGATAACATGAATTGATCCAAGCTGGACATTCTTTACGAAGTAGTATCAAGCTATTCGTATCGAAAACACATTAGTTTAGCAGATATTCTAACTTTAATTTGTCAAATTTAATGCACGAGGGACGAGAGATCGAATAAATTCGTCGCAAGTACTTGTTAACAAACGTCATTATTAAATACCCAGGTTACATCATGGCCTGTCAAACTTGAATTCAGGATTGAACGAGAATTAAATCGCCAATTTTACGTTATACGCATCCTTCAAATGTAACAACGTAACAAATTTCTGCGTCTCGTCACGTTTTTGATAACTCCATAAATCAAGATCAATGGACACTAACACTGGCAGCCAACGAGAATTAAGCTCATCACGATCGAGGTACACGATAAAAACGAACGTAAAGTTAGCAGAACGTTTACACGAGACAACTATGTACACATGTATTCTCGTAAAATTATCGTTTGATAGATTTCCGCGCGATTAACCGGCACAATGAAAGTGTAAAGAAAATAATTTCCAGTAGTTTAATCACAGCGTAACAAGTTAAAAAACCGTGACTCGTACGTTCGAATGGCTCTTACGAAACATATCGTTATTAACTTTTTGCAGTATACACGATAATAAAGTGATAAACGTTTCATTATAGCCGATCCTCCAGTACAACGATCATCGTGTAATTCTAATCGCCGGTCAGAAGCTTCGATCGTTCGGAAGCCGCGTTACGAATCGAGGTTCTTCCTCAATTAGCGAATCAAACTCATTTCCATAATAACAGCCGCATCTGGGCAACTTTGTATCATTCGCTTCCCGGTGTACATTGGAACAGATAGGATCTGGCGCGCATTAATAGCGATTATCAGATTTCTCCTCTGGCGAAGAATGGAAACTTTATCGGTGTTTCTCGATGCGATCTACGATTCGATACGCTTTTCCTCGACCGATGACTGAGAATGAGAATCGTACGAGAACAGATGTTTGAAGATTCAGGTTGTCGATAACAGGTTTTTAGTTCGGAATATCGGTTTGACGAATGAGGCGAATTAATATTTTAGTTTCTAGGTATTAACCCCTTAACCTACGATCTACGTTCGAGAATTTTGGGCCGAAAACGTAAACAAGCTCGCGCAGCATTCGAGCCATTCGCACGACTTGTGTAGTACGACGATCGGGCCATGCCCGTAATATTTACGTTTGGCCCGATCATCGTACTTGGGCTATGCCCGTAGTTGTAGGTTAAGGGGTTAACCCTTTGCACTCCTATATCAAGTGTGACTCAATTTCTATCTCTCAGGAGCTCCTTTGTCGAGTCCCACTCGACAATTTTTCAGTCCCACCTTTTTTTGCGCAACGTGCGAAAGAAAACTAGAATTTCGTCCTGGAAATTGTTTCAAGATATATCATACAGTTAAAAATTACAAAATACAACAATAGCGTGAATAAAACTGGTATTTAAGTGAATTTGTTTCTTCCTTTATTTACTTAAATTGTCTTATTCTTTAGTTAAAGTAAATTGCAAATAAAACACTTAAAAGCGTTGGGAGCTGCTGGTAACGAAATTGAAATAAAATTCGGAGTGCAAAGGGTTGATATTCTAGTTTCTTTGTATTCTTATGTAATCGGTTCTTAATGGAAGTTATATTCTCTGTTAATAGCAATTAACGAGTTGTTTCGTAAGTACTTAAGTTTTAGCTAAATTCCTGTAGGTCTGTGTGTTTAAATTGTAGTTTCTAACTTTACATGCTTAGAATTTAGGAACATTGCAAAAATATAATAATTGATTTGTGGTATATTACAATTTATAATAACGACACGAATAAAGATTATTTTATAGTGTTAGGAGCATATAATATTTTTTCCTGGCGTCGCATAAATTAAATATTTCTTTAATTTCAATATTCCGCTTGATATTAAGCGTTTAATAAATATTTCCTCGGCAAATGATGTTCCATCTCGAAACGTTTCCGTTGATGGCACTCGCAACGGTAACGAGGACGAATCGTCACAATTCATTGCACCCGACAATTAAAAGAAGCAATTTGCAAAAGAAGAAGCTGGTCGTCCAGTGCTTCAGCTAATTATAGTCTTCTTATCCTTCTCCTATCGAAGGTACTCTCTCCCAGTCCTACGATATTTTAAATTATTATTCAAAACAGCTTATAATATCTTAAAGTATTCTTCGAGATCTTATAAATAATTTAAAACAAATGAACATAAACCGCTCGTTAAGTAAATTATACAAAAAGTATCATCGCCGTTAACTGTTGTACCAATTGATTTTATTTTCCACCACATTTAACCACATGCTCAGTTTTCAAACATTTTAATAAAAAGCCTGTTATAAACTCGTTATTTATTAAAATAAACGTGTAACTAATTTAATGCTTCTCACCACTGCGTGCATTATTTTACAACTTTATCCATTACTCCGTTTCACTACTTTCCATTTATCAAAACTTCAATTCAAAACTTCCTTTCAACCCTTGATAATCCACGTTCCATGGAATAAACGAACAATCTGAGAAATCCGATTATTAACGATCCCGCGTTACGTAGCGTCAGCAACAAAAACTAACCATATTTTTCACGTCCTGAAACACCTCTCGAGGAAGCTATTAGCCGAGAACCATTAGCACCGAGTAATTCGAGCTCTTATTTGCAGCTTACTAGGACGAACCACGAGGTTTTTAGCCTTCGTCCTGCCGTTGGAATTACTAGCTTGGAATTAGGTTTTGATCAGATCACCCTGGCAACTTCCTACATCGACACGATCCTCCAGTAAAACGCAACAACAGATGTTTCCTCGTTTCGCGAGAAGAATCGTTCTGTTCTTCTAGTTAATCCACATACGTTCTCGCGTTTCCCGCTACAATTCTATCGGTTAACGACAGGGAGGAACCTTTATATAACGAACCATTGAGGCGTCCAGAGGAACGTCCATGAACTCACAACAGCTCGTAAAACAAACATGGGTAACGTTGAACGTGAAGCAATTTCGCTGGCGATCCAGCGAAGATCGTGAGAAGCGCGAAACGCGATGAACGAGTGTAGCTACACAAATCTCGATGTTGCTGTAATAGACGAATAATCGTCGAGATATAAGCAAACGATGGAAATTTTGACTTGGGTTTGAGAATATGAGCAAGGTAATTAACGAGTAGCTAGCGAGTAACTAACAGAATCGATCGGCAACGATGTAAAATATTTGGTTAGTAGCGAAAGACAAGCATATTCGCGTTTAAGCTTCACTTGGAAATCTGTCGCTGGATGAGGTGGATCGTTGAGTTCGAAAGCGTACGAACGTTGTCGAGAGGCGAGTTAAACTTTGCGGTTTACTGCTGCTTATTCGAATCATCGAGAAAATGAATTTTCGATTTCATACGTAAAATATTTCCATTGTTTCATATCGAATGAAATAAACGGATTGCCAGATAGATAATATATAGATAGATATAGTATTAATTAAAGATTAATTAACAAAACCTTGCCGTAGAAAGTACATTCCTTTCCTCGTTGATAGCGACAGAATTTTCTTCTGAGCCTAGTAAGTTCTTAAACGTCATGTTTGACTTTAATTCACCGCTGTAAATGTTCCTAAAGACATGCTGAGTAAAAGGAAATTCTTTTGGTAGGTTACAGAGAACGAGGTTCGTTTACATTGATCGATTCATCTCGATCTTCTCTGTAAAAGACGAAGAAGATATTTTAATTTCAATATTATACAACGATATTAGTAAACCTATTTATGCTGAAAGATATAAAATTACACGGACGTGTCCTTTTATGTATGTTAAGAGATGCGTAAAAGTGTATAAGCATACATAGATATAAATATTCGTTTCTGTACATTTATACGAACAGAAAGCTACGGCTAGCTAATTAGGCAATTTGTTAACAACGAGCGTAACGATAAAAATACAATCGACTAGTACAACGTTATCAAAAAGTCAGATCAGAGAAGTAGCGATCAAACGCGTTAAACAAATACAACCATTTAATCGTTGTGATAAATGAACTAAAATAATGTCACTAAATGAATCAAAAGATTTAATGGAGGAAGTAGCAAGGTACAGTGTACGAGATGTTGATCGTTCTAGATTAATCTAGGTGGTACACGCCTCTATGAGCAATGAAACGAGCTTTTTTGTTGGGATAGATAAAACAAACAGCAGGGCAGTCAGACGCCACCCTATAGAAGGGAAAGTTTGTCGGGGAGAATAACCCGAGGGAAATGTGTTTCCCCGGGTTAACATTTATTTACCGAGCTACGTTGGTGGCTAATAGGTTGCTTGCGTGCTAATTAAAAGGGAAATGAATTCTATCTGAGCGAAATGCCATCAGTTCTTATTACGTACATTAATGCGAAAATTTCGCGTGCGATTCAAACACGTGACAGCATCGTGAATGGAATAAATATAGATAGTAATCGTAGGTTAATGAGTCGACGTATCTTTGCTTAATTGGCTAAATACACTAAGCAAAATAGCGAAGCTTAGAGTAATTAATATCACACGCCTTCCTCGTTTTTTTTTTTTTTTATTTCTCATTTCGCCATTTACTTCAAAAGAAGTTCGTTTTAGAAATTCAGGAAAAATTCTCCTAAAAGTAAAATATAATATTTTGTTGGAAATTATAGCAATTATATTTAATAATAATAATTATAGCAAATTATAACAGATCGTATAAAAATACGTACGATATCTATCCAAATTAGATTTCAATCGAAATACGATAGAAATAAATATGTATGAAAAAGGTTTATTTTTTTGAAAATTAGAAATTCCCGTGTGCTAATCTTTCGAATCTTAACGCACATTTCCTTTCGAGAAAAGGTATTCTACGGAAGCTCGTCGATTGATTCGCTCGACAGAAGCGTTCTTTTGCGATAATTAAGCTGAGAACTATAGCTTTCTGACAGGCCTTTGTAATAGCCCTGCATTAGATCCTATTATATTAACGATAATTACGAACTTGATATTCACCGTTGCACACAGACGCCTGATTAACAGAATATCGCACGATTAATTTAATGCGATTTCTTCGTCTTTCGCTATTTATCGTCTCCTATAATTAAAATCATTAAAAATGGTGAATCGAAAAGCGCGTAAAACGATGGAAGCAGCGAGTTGGAAGCGAGTAGAAACTCCTTTTATTTGTACGCTCGAGCTGCCATTTTTATAATTATTGTGGTCCACTTAGGCGAAAGTGAATTCATTCTATTTGTAGGCGAATTATTATTCCAAATATATAGAAATTAAAATATATATATTATAATATAGTTACTATTTAAATAATGATAGCGTACGTCATTTTGAGAAAAATATTATTGAAGAGGAACGATTAAAATTAAAATACAAATGAATTTAATGTTATAAAATTACTATTATCATTTGATGCGATTAAAGCGAATATTTTGAATCATAAACAATTATACCAATTACGTACTTTTAAAAAAGTTAGTTTCCTGGAAAAATGTATTTAAAAATGTAAATTAAAACGTGACACTTTTTTTCTTCAACGGCTTTTCTTGCTTCAATTCTCTTTTGTATAAGGGGTAATTGGAACATGAATTAACAAAGGACCACTCGGAATATATGCATTTAACATTCTTCCGCAAGAGGGTGGAGTTTCACTTTGCGAGAATACGTTGAATCAAGATAGCCGTCCATGCTCCTTTGTCTTTTGCTATTGAGAACCGTATTCACGTTTATTCCGTAAATTTTCGCGACAATACAGAAAGGTATCGTAGAAAATATAATAGAAAATGTATGTGATAACCGGTTTTTATTTTGTTATTAAAGGTTTTACAAGTTTGTACGTTGTGAAGCAAGTCTACTGTGCACAGTAGAAGAACTGCACTATGGTCAGACACATGAGTCACATCGCTCAAGCTATTTCGTAACTGAAGATATCAAATGTTTCGAAAAATTTGTATCGAAATACCTATGTAAAAATATATTTTTCAATTTGGTGTAACATTTGCATACAATTTTACTCAAAGATTAATTACTTATCACAATTTCTGATTTACTAAATTCAATCGTTTCTCTCTAAAAAGGAATAAAATATCTTTATCAATTTCTGTCGTTAAAGATTTATTTGTTAAACCATCTATTCTTGAGACATCAATTAAGAATTAGTCAATTATTAAGAATTTTCTCCGCTTTTTGTTCTTTCTGAAATTGAGTTCTGACAGATACGAACAATTATTCATATTTAAAAGATGTTGTATTTTCTCTACAATTAAACGTTACTATGTGAAAAATTCTTTTACTATGAAAAGATTGCCATTCATGATATATAAAGATGGTATGACGTATTGCCAATTGATTTACTCTTCCCGCTTATTTCCTCACTGCAATTTAGTTTTCTTCGAATCATCAACTACCGCTGTATTACAGGCAAAAACTAGATCTGCAGATAATCTGAAGCATCCGTAGCGATAGAAGAAACTCTCAACACATTTATAAAAACGTTGACACAATAGGATACAGTAAATATCAAGGAATGAAATATCTACTTTCGTCCCACGGTTTTAAATTAGCATTATAAGCGATACCAACGTAAACTATATATTCGAAAAGCATTCTAATAGATATAAAATTTCCGATTTTTTTATTTTTCAATGCAAATCGTCTTTATTTCAGTGGAAATACAAAACGTATAATTTTTATGCAAATTATTTCCATAGTGATCGGTATACTTTTTAATACATTTACATACGCCTGTAATATATCTTGTGCGTCTGTATTCCGATTAATGTTTCTTAGATATTACGCATTTCCCATTTCAAAATGTACCAGGAAGTTAAAAATCTGTTCGTTCTACAAAGATATTCTATTTTGGCTTGACATAAATTGTTTCCTTTGTTCCTTTTGAGATTCGAGGGAAATTGAAAATGACGTTTCTATATAAAACTAATATAATATATCGTAATGAATATAAAACAATCATAGGAAGATTTATTAGAAGTGAAAGATTTATTTCAATATAACTGAACGTTAACGTAATTAAGACGTTAGTTTAAGAAGTATTATTGTTTGGTATAATTTAATTTAGTGTATTAATTCCTGAACCAATGCATTACTAAATATATAGAGAGATATTTGTACTCAAAGCGATGTATTGCAACATAAATCAAATTTATTAACACCGAAATAAAGTAATTAAGATAAAAGCAATAATCTCTGTTTAATAATATTGAAATCAAATTTGTAACAAGTATTTCTATCCCAATATTTTATATACCTATCTCATCGATAAATAAAAAAGACAAAAATAGAATAGATATCCAGGTACAGCTCATAAATTACGAAGATCAAAAAATTAATTTTTGGAATTTTCATCTCTCTGCTTGCACTCGCATCGCGTAAAAACTATCGAATCAATTTTGACAGCGTTTTCTCTGTTCTATATCTTAGTGTCCGAAAAGGAAAAGACGCTACGTTTCATCTCGATCTGTCTTGTAGAAGCCGAGGAATAGCTTGGCATCCGAGTCGTATGCTTTGCAGAGGTCAAGCAACGATAGTCATCGTTTATCATTTGCGTCGTGTTTTTTCCGAAATCGAACCTTTTTAAAATCTAATAATTTTTTTTATCACGCAGACCAACCTAACTAAAAAATATGTAGGTGTCTCATTCATGAAAATTCATCTGCTTGTATATCAGTAGCCCACGCGAACGAAGTCGCGGGCAAACGCTAGCAATTCTTAGAAAAATATCGTAATGTTGGAGCACCGCGTCGATTTCAAAAATGTAAAACCTTCGCGCCTACGTTTGTTCAAACGTATTTGAAAAATTCAAAGCGTGGAACGCGCTCATAAATTTTACGACACGCCGGCTCACAATCATTCTATACGTCGAGCACGATCTCGGTCGTGACCGTGAAAGCTTCCCACATGGCGTAGCTACAAACTGGGCCGACGATAACGCACAATAGAAAGCACTTGGAATTGCAAAGCAATCGGCGCACGATCATTTCCGCGAGGTTATGTCGTTTGTCAGATCGTGCTCTTACGGCCCGTCATCCGGTGATCTTGATTCGTCCCAAGAAATTCCTGACCTGGACAGTTTCGGAATTGCAAAACTGCGATTGTCGTCTACCGCGTGCATGATATACCCGAGGCTGTTCTGTAAAAACGGAACAATGAGATTCCCAGCGGTACTTTATCTTCCCGTTTCCTTGATTCTTAAATGATCATCGTCGTATTTTTATCGGCAATGCTTGGTAATATGGCAGCACGTCCCAGATAAGAAAGAGTTTGTTGAGAAAACGTAGATTTAAATAATAAGAATATGCGCTTTCCAATCTTCTGCTCTCGAATTGAACGTTCATCTTTCTTGTTATTTCTTATTATTCTTTTTCTTCTTTCTTTTCTTATAAATTAAATTTTATTATTTATAAAAAGTCGTAATCGATAATTGTACGTCGAAAAAATGTAAATTTTATGAGAGTAGGTACCGGTCTTCCTTCGAATTCGTAATATCGTTGATATTGATAGAGGATTTTTACATCGAGAGAATAAACGGATCGTTACGCGTTGGGTATTTTCGATGCGAAATTTAAAACTTCATAGAAAAAATGTGTAATTTTGTATTTTCAATTGAAAGTTTGAAGTTTTGGATTTGAAAATATTTTAATCAGGGTAATTCCACTGCAAACTTTTTTTTATCAATTTTCGGTATAAAATGTGCATAACAAGTTGATAGAAATGTTTGCAAAAAAGATAAATCGCTTCTATTCCACTTTTCACTATTTAAATATTGTAATATTTCTGCAATTAACGTGCCAACTTGAATTCGCTAGATGCGAGCTAAAATTATTCGATGTAATAGCAACAATTTATTAGTAACGTAATAGTTTACAAAAAGTGATTATATACGCAAATAAAGTAATTTCTAATAAGATAACATCGAGAAATTTTCAAATTTGTAAAATATTCGTAATTAATTTTTTAATAACTGTTGATTAATAAAATCAACGCTCTCCTTATGGTAAATTTAATAATTACGTTATTCTATTCTGCATAATTTCCACGTGTATTTACCGTTAAAATATTGATATTCCACTCCACCATAAACCATGACTAATTATCACGTAACATTTGAGAAACATAATAAAATACCGAGTAGATAGAGCTACGACTTTCATTCCAAAAAAGAATGGAAAGTAAAGCAATAATAATTGCTGGAACTACCCTTTAAGATAAAGAAAACGTTTCTTTATTCCTTGCGATGGAAATAATAATAAATAATGGCAATCAAGACGATACTTAACTTGTATCACATTTTCTGCTATCATCAAGAGTATTATTTTTCTTAAAACGTAAAATAATTATTAAAAAAGACCGGTGATCCGAAAAATCTGCTATTCTAATGTTGAAGTGTTTCCTAATTAATCCAAATATTAAGGGTTGTACTGTGATTTATCTACATTCTAAAACATATTTACTACATTTTCAAGCACAACGTCTCTTCATTACTTTGAATACTGTTATTTACCCTACAACCTATCAATTATAATTTGTCACGTTCGATTCGAATCACCAGGAATCACGAGCCTTCAAATTTTATGCGAAGACTAGAATGAAATTTGTGTTTAACCGTGAGAACAATAAGCTAACTTATTAATATTAATTTTTCAATTTGGTAGAAAGTAAAACCGCAAATCTACAACAAAGTAACGAATAAATTTTTAAATATCGATCTCTTTGCCTGGATAACAACGAAGATTAAGAGAAAGAACTTTCTCCTTTTCTAATCGAAAATGCAACAAAGTAGAGACAGTTTTATCAATGATTACATATTTCTTGGACAATCAAATGCAACAAGTGGAAGAAACTCTTTAATTATACTCGGAGATCAATTGCAATTTCAATCTTCCTTATTTTTAAGAACGTTGAATTCTGCTATCTAATTTTCGTTCATAGATATCATTGGAAGATTGTTTAGAATTTTTTCAAGACGATATTACAGGGGTTTCGATTTGATTAGTTTCTGAAATTATAATTCAGAGGTTACGGTATAATTTCCATGATAAAAATGATGTATGTTTAATAAGAGTAGGAAAGTGTCTGTAAAAGATGTTAATACGATAATTACCAACTTCACGGTACTTTCCGCGGTTGAGAAATATTTACGAGCATTCCTTTACGAAAGGGACACCATAAACTATCTCTCAGATATTGAACTTGACTACGAGGAAGTCACGTTGTGCGTTCCACGTAGACACGTTAAGAATTATGTCTGCCTACAAATAATAGCGAAGCACGAGACGTGCACCCTTATTTTTTCTAATCTTTATCGTAGATTTTCGATAAAATTTTAATAAAGAAAGATACCTTTCGCGACAAAGATAAATACGTGAAGTAATGTTTTTATCGTTTCACGAAAAAATTGTTAACGATCAGTGCATCTTCTCGATTTTTCATCCCCCCTTTATATTTGTATATTCCTTTTTCATCGTTATTTTACGACCAACCTTTAACGTGTTATCATACAAACAGCACGTTCATTTATCAATTCTGTTCTCTTGATGGATAAAACAAAACCATTGAAAGCAGCGATCCCCGAACATTTTGCAGCAACGCGCGACAAATTCGGAAAGAATAATAAACCTATACCGAAACAAGAACGAAGGATACTACAAGTAACAGGAATTAGACTAAAAATAAATACGTATTATTGTATTGGATTAGCAACTAAGTGATTGCGGATTTTGTCATTAGGTGTGTAGCGGCACAAAAGGTCAGTGAACGAGGTGTATCGAGAGCGACCTATGTTACTGTTTTGTCTCGGTACATTGACACTGTTTGGGAGGACATACCAAACGGAGTAATGAACTTACTCCAAAACAATGTCGCCGCTACATGAAATCGTCAAACGGAGACAAATTCAAATCCTCCGGCACTCCCCGGTCAGTATAAATAAACAAACGCGATCGCGAGGGGCAGTATCTTTTAGTACCGAGTATCGACAAGTATCTTGCGATTTTCCTACCGTGTAATCATCAGCGACCTTTGCTGATTTAGACTCTGCGTGTACTACACAGCAAACTTTGTACTTATTTATTTTATTTATTCGAAATATACTTGACGGTAAGACCAGCATTCGCAAGTCTTCATTAACACAAATCCTCAACGATAATCCTCCATCTTCTACAGGTGGTATTGACAAAATCCGCAATCACTTAATTGTCATCCCAACATAAATATACAAACGTGTTTCGATCGAACATTAGGACTACAAATAAGCTAAATAATAATGTGTGAAAGTTGACTGATAGAGGAACCAATGGATGAATTTGTAATACAAAAATACATTGAAATAAGTATAGGTATAAGTACAGGTACAGTGTATGCTGATCCAGATCCTCACTTTTACAGTGTTACAATACAATAGGAAGAAGGTGTTATAGAGAGCACGTATTTATAGCAAAGGATATTAGCAAAAAGTTAACCTTAGTGTGTAGCTCTGGCTGAAGGCTACAAGAAGCAGCAATAGAAATCTACTTATAGCTTTTTTGCTTCTAGATCATGTAATCCAAAACAAAATTTATATTCAAGGGCACAATAATATGGACCTCCCCTTATTTTCTATAATTTTTTTCAATAAATTCTATTCTCTTCGTGACAGCGGTCTCCGGGTCTCGGGTATGCAAAAGAAAAGGTGTAGGGTTTTTCTTGAAATTTAATTACTTCAACATAATGATTAAGATTTTTTAAATAAGAATCTTTCTGAAAACTTGTAGAAACTCAATCTGTGATATTAACCGTTAATCACTGTGATGGTAAACGATCAATAAAAAGAAATATATCAGAACGAAACCTTAATTAACTTGTCACTGTATTCGCAATTATACATTTTAAGATGCGAAGTTCAAACATCGATGAAAACCAAATTTTCTATAAATTAAAGAATAACAGAACCGTTATGAGAACGAGTCAAATTTTACCGATCGTCTAATAATCAATATCGAAACGTTCGTAAACAGAGCTGTATAGTGTTCGAGATACGTTTCGAGAACAGAGACAAGAAAAAGAACAGCGCGAGAGCAAGAAAAGAACGATGGTTGCTGTAAACGGAGCATCGTTTCCGCATTCGACCAGTATCCACGATCGCAGAACGAGTCGCCATAGCTCATTCTCGATCTTGATCCTGACCATGAAAAGGCCACGGCGCACACGGAGCACATACCGTTCGGACGTATTACGAGTTGTGGCCGCACGATATTATCGCGAACGAGAGGTGCGAACGTAACTTCGCCAAGAAGTGAAAATCACCTCGTTAATCTGCTCCTCGACTTATCTCGCAAGATCGTCCATTGCTTTCTTCGTTCGGTCGCTTCCTCTATCCTTCTCTTATCTGCTTCACTTTCCTTCCTAATTATAATTATCGATCAAAACCGCTGAACCATTTTAACGAAGATGATTTCGCGCTGCTTGTTCTTCAAGCGAGAAAGAAAGAAGATCGTGCTCTGATATTACGTGTAATCTTCGATGCAAGATTCTTTCGTGAGCATTAATGGTTCTACATATGGTAGCCGGGTTTCAGAATTTCAAAAAAAGTAGAGTAGAGGAAGTGTACAGTCGGTCACGAAAGTGTACGCGCACCTGTAGAATTTTCTGCATCTGATTTGTCAAAAAAGCTGCGAACGTAACGTTTGTCACAGAGTCATTTGTATCTGCGTAGAATGAAATTGCCTTTAGTGTGTTTTTGAAGGGAAGCGAAGAAATTAAAACGTTTGACTGAGGAGAATCTCGGGATACGAATATATCAGAGATTACAAAACATTTGATATTTTTCGTCACTGAGGACATAGTAGGATATTGCATTATATTATTACAAATAAAAAGAAAGGAATATATAAAGAAGATATTGATATAATATTAAGCGTATTATTTCTATGATCTCATGTAGATATATCAAGTAATTTTTGTAACATTGTATTTTATACCTTCTTATTTGTTTTATTTTAAGAAAGTTGAAAGTGAATAAATTGTATTATATTATGAAAATATGTGTCTTAATGTGCAAGAATATTAGTAGAGAACGTATAATAACGTTCTTGCTGTAATATTTTATGTTTAAGGGATATATGTTGAAGATATAGAGAAACATTACGTAACTTGAACATTAAGTTAAATGATTTTAAGTTTTCTTCTTGTTTCTTCTATCGTTCCGATAATTCACTTTCGAAGACTACTGAAGATCATCTTCAGCTACTGATTTCCATATGAGAAAGAAAGGATTTCAAGATATCGTAGTATGATATTACGTGTAAAGAAAATCGACATGGATTTCTTTACGAGCATCTTAGATATCATGGTCTTTCCTAGTGACCATCTAAATTTGACAGAAAGTAAAAGAAATAAGATAAATATACAAATAAAATCGAATGACTTTCAGTCCCTTGTTCCCATTTTATTAGAGCTTGTCAGATAAGAGAAAAATATAAGAAAATTACAGTTAAAATGAAATGACTTCGAACCGTGGAAATCAACTTTCTAAGAAGATTTTGTTAGCAATGCTCTTTCACTTGCTAGTCACTTGCGTTAGAAATGATGAGCGTATTTTTCTTTCTATTACAACATAAGAATTTTTATCACTTTCTATTTATTTTTATACACTCTCTCTAGTAGTCCATATTCTTAAAAGCATACGAACGTTTACATTTTCTCATAGATGTATATGGAGGACATGACAAATTCTAATGTAATTTCGCTGATAAAATGAATTTTTTGGATACTACGAACACAAGAGATATTTTAGTCTAAAGAAATACTCTAATTCAACATATATATTACTTTGTATCTTTTTTCTCTTTTTAATAATTCCATCTATTTTTGTTGTTTCTCGTCTGAGCCGCTTCTTCAGTAATTTTTTAATTCTTCTCCCTTTTCAAATGTTAATTTCGCGAAGAAACAAATGGATCGACATTGTGAATTTACTCTGAAGATTGACTCGATCTTCCGGATTTTAATTGTGACTAGAAAGTAGGAAAATACAAAGATTTGACAGGAATTTTTTCGGATTGTTATCTGAATCTGCCTAATCTCCTTTTCATAACTGAAAAATGTTCGTTTCTCTTCCTCTGGATTAGCAACGTCATGGATTGGACGTTATCTTTTTCATCAAAGAGAAAATTAGTGGGATTAATTTACACTTGATTGGCGAGAAACAACGTAATCATTAATTTTGAAGATTAATTTCGTAAAGGTCAAAGATATTACTTTCTGCGATGACAGAAAAATATTTTATTCGATGAAAAATGTCAGAACATTTCGTTAGAGAAGAAATTTATTGATTAATTTCTATTCATTAAAAATTTCTTAAAAAATATAAAATCAACTTTTTTCTTTTCTGGAAAATTTTACGAAGTATATGAATAAAAAGGTTTTACAAGAAAACTAACTATTGTTGTTAGAAAACTACTGATAAGGTAACATAATTTAATATTTTCTTAAATTTCGACTTGCAAGTCTTGGGATTTCATTTTAATTAAATTTAGTTTCATTTTAAAATACGATAGTATGAAATCTCATTCATATTCATGATTAATTTAACATATATTTTAGATACAGCCTTAATGTCGTTTATTATAATTCTGAACGAAGACGACTGGCTATGAAATACTATTAAAGATTATCTCAAATATGATTATCGTAGAAGCTTAATCAAGTCGATCGTACGCAATTAAAGCAATATCTATTCTGTCTTCTTCCGCTTACAGTCTTAATTGCAACCGAGATAGATTCGTTTGCTGTTTCTTCACTCGCTTCGAAACATTTGTCTCTGTTAAAGTAATTACAACGTAATCATTTCTATGTCATACTTGCGTAAAATATAACCAATATGAAAAATCAATTTTCTATAACGATATCACCAACAAATACATAAATATTTTCGAGTTTCTAAAATCTTCGATACATTTCAATCTTCCATTAATTTTTTATTTTACAGTTCATAAAGAATATCTTTATGAGTATTCAATTTCTTCAATTCCCATTAACAATTAATTAATCAAAGTTATACAAGCAAAATTTCATACATAATTCGCTTCTCTCCCTCTAATACTTTTCATATTTCCTACATAATCTACCACTCTTTTAGAGTTCCGTTCCTAACACAAACGAAATATCGACGATCGTCGTCAAATGGCCAGCAAAAGCAAGCATCGACGTTAATAGAGAAATCCATTGGAAATTATTCAAAGTTTCCTACAAACTCGCCATCCTGGATCAAAAGTTAACGAGTATAGGCCGCTCTTCCGCGCCAAAATAACACCTTTTCCACCACCAATGCTTACCACTCTACTCACATGACTTCCTTTCATACAACACCCTCTTCACTATCACGCACGATTCGCCTCAGGAGCTTTATCTTTTTCAGCAGCTCGCAAGAGAACCGCGATTGAACTTTCATTTCAGACGGGCATTCGCCAAGAACCGCTATTAATCCATTTCTCCGTCTCCAAGAGATATTTCATTCCGTTTATTCTGCATTCTGCCCCTTTCTTCCACTCGAACGTCATTCCCTTTCACTTCTCTCGGCCACCTGCGAGACGGGTTATTTCGCCGGAGCCTCTTCTGCATTTTCTACGGGCTAGAGAGCGACCGTGATTTCCGTTTTCTCCTTGGTGAACGACCCATCGCTAGATTATCCCCTGCATTTCACGCACTTTTCCTCTTTTCCAAGCATTTTTTTTTTTTTTTGTCTCCTTCCCCTTTCTTCGGGTTACGTTCGCTTCTTTACGGTTCTGACTCATTTTCCGGGTCGAGAGAGATAAAGCTGGAATTTCCTTTCTCAGTGATGGATAAAGAGGACGGGGTTGGAGGGTCCTTTTTGTTCGTTTTTTACACGGTTGCTGGATAATTAATCCTTTTGGCTGTGATACAAACGTTGAAGAATACGACTGTCGAAAGTAGCTTGTAAATATTATCATAGGTACGGGATTAGTCAACGATATTAATTTTGATTGTGTGTTGTGAACGAAGAAATTAAATATTCGCGGAGTATAAAATATCGTTTGAAAATGTACGAAGTGAGGATTTAAACACGAGATCGATGTGAAAAATGTTCACCGAGTTGGGTGAAAAAGTTCGTGGATAGGTCGTCGTGTGACGATTAATGTCTTTATTTCGGGCTAAATGTATTCGTGCTATAAAAGGGTATTTCTTGCAACTGGGCCAAGCCATAACTCCAACGTGACAGAGGAAACATGAAAATTTCACTAGGCAAACATAAACTATTTCAAGCGACGTATTTTCTGTGACAGTGGAACTGTTTCAAAGATCGAGTAAATGTTCTCATATTTATTTATATGGCAGCCTTCGTACATTTGCCATGTTTCATCAGTGGGGACGATATAGGAAATAATGTTCACGTTATGAAAACCGCTACAATGGTCTCAGTAGACTATAAAGTTAACCCTACGATTAAACCTTAACTCTACCACGATCTTCGAGTATTTATGTTTCAACCTCGTTCCAACGAGCACGAATATCCTTAACATTTTTAAAAGAACGTTAAAACGTAGATATATCAATAGCGATTCTTTCATATTTTCTTGAAACTTGGCGATATTTTTTAACGATAGAATAGCTCGATCGTATCAAACAGGAGCCAGAAACGTAGCGATATTTAAAATATGCAAATACTTATTAAGTATTCACTCAGTGAAAATCCTATTTCATCTAACCGAGGAAATGTCGCTCTTCCTGTCAATCGATTCATTTTCGTCCATTAAAGTATGCAAGACAAGGGAGACATAAATCAATCGATTTCACATCGACTGATGTCGATTATAATTAGAACTGAGCTAATGTTTAACACGTTGACTGCCACGCGTGTTTTCACTGAAGTCTCCGTCAGGCCACGCGGGCCGCAGTACCAATCGTTCTCTGCTAGGTACTCCCATCGATATTTTAGTATTGCTAGTAAATAATTTTTTTAATAAACCATTTTCGTATAACTTTTATAACAATTCAATAGTTTCCTCTGGAATATCTTCTCAAATACCTACGACGATCCTTCGCAAGTATTCAAATAAGCGACACCCGAATATGGGTTTCGCGGCTCCACCGGAAACATTGCTGACACCCGAATATGGGTTTCATGGCAGTCAACATGTTATTAGAATTACTGATTATAATTGGCACGAGTCGTACAAAATTATCTGCATAGTTGTATTTTACAATATCTGCTCGATTGATCTCACCATAGTAATAGAGCGAAACACGTCAAATTTCAGGATGTGATCAGTGAACGGAAGCGATTAGTGAGTTCTTTAATAGGTTCTTTTACTTTTCTTCCCTCTAAGATTGTATATATTATTCCGTATCTTATCCCTCGAAGCTCGGAAGATATTCTAGTTACAACGAAATATTACTCCTAGCTCATTTTAATACCATTAGATCACGCGGAATCAACTGATAGAAGATTAACAAGAACCTCTGTTCCTTATTCCTGTTTATTGGCCTTGCCTACAGGACGTGACGAGGTTCGATACATCTTAGTTTCATCTCATTAATGCTTCTCTTATTCATGGATCTGACATATTACGTCTTGATTTTACCGTGACATCCAACCTGTTCTATAGATGGACTTCTTATTCAATTTAAATAACTCGTATACGTGTAACTCTGACGATATCGATTCTAATAATTTTCGTTTGAAACAGTAACATCGTAGAATGTATTAATAGTGTACTTTTTAATAATTTTAATTTACTATCAATAGCTTTTGTCGAACGTATTATCCTGAATCGTTCAGTTATTTTAAATTTCACTTATGGAAATATATATCTGTATACGTCGGATAAGAGTGAATTTGAAAAGAAACAAGCGAAAATAGAAAATCGATTTTATCTTTTCAATTTAGATCGCTAAAAAGCTGCATCGTTAAACTGCTCGATAATATTCGAGTACCTTTTGCACAGTTTGAATTATTCATAGTTACGATAGCAGGTCGAAGAAAGTTGTTAAAAACCGGTGGTCATAGAAACTTCATACATTCAGTTTTTTATTCATCAAATGTATATTATTATATTCTTTTTATAAGTATAATATTATAATACCAGGCTACGAGTACAATAACTAATGTTAAATCGAACTTGTTCGCATATCACAACACGATCTGGAAAACGTACTCTGTAAAATGCTCCTGTTCTATAAAATTCATGTTACAAGTTATAACCATAATTCGTAGTTCGTGTCAGACTCCGTATCATATTTATAAATCGCCGATCTTTATCTTCCGCCAAAGATAACCGATTCGCTTCATTTTCCTTATCTCAGATTAGTATCAGCCGCGTCCAATTTTATTTGTGAATGAAATTATGCAATCGATTATCTGTAATTTTCAATATGTAAAAAATTTACTTGAAAGATATCGATATTCTATAGGTACGATTCGTTAATCCAAATACGATTTAAAACGTGAAGCATATTTGACACTGAATAATATTAAATTATCATTGTGGAATAATTTTCGAATTGCCTTGATATTATTGTTTTTAGACTCGAAGAAGATGGAAAATAGCTTCAAGTTTTTGTCACATTGTACACGTACTGTGCATATTAATTGGCAGGTGCATGGATCATTAAAGAGAAACTCCATAATTATGTTTTATTAAGACCTTTTTGTCGTGTACTCTTTGTTTGTTCTCGGTTTCATGAACGAAACCGATTGTTCCGTATGGAAACGAAAGTGAAACCAATATTACGTTAGGTTAATTGTTACGTCGAAAGATATTTGTCAAATTTGTTACTTTGTATGATTGCTACCGTAGGATTTATCATTTTAGCGAACAGTTTCATTATATTTGTTATAGTTATCAACATACAAAAAATTATTCCTTTCATAATTTACTATTCTCGCAAATGGAAATGTTTTAAATCCAACAAATAATAGAGTAGGTAGATTTAAGAAGTAAATACAATCTTTTACATATATGAAAAGAATTATAATTACAGTTCGTTATTTTGATCCAAACTCTAACGATCAACAGCCTCCAGAAATAAATTAGTTAAGTATGTATGAGTCATAAGAAAAATTATCTTCTTTTCAAAGTTTGCTACGAATTACTCAATGCTCTCGATTAAAATATCTTTCTTCGTCGTAAATGACTTCGTTAAAATGATCTTGTTCTATTTTTAATGTTTCCGTTCTTACCTCTTATATCCCCCTCCTCCAAAGATTACATTTACCAATCGTTCATATATAACGTGATTCACTTTTTGAAATTATCCTTAATGAGAGTGGCGCACAGTAGAGCCGCGGCAGAAAGGAATTCTTTTCTCATTGACAATAAGTAGAACGCTGAAAATGAGGTCAAGAGATATGAACTCTCCCAGCGAAGCGATGCATCCATTCCCTTCAAGCAACAGTCTAAGCTATGATAAAAAGTTTTTGCATAGCATCGCTGCATATTCTGTGTGTATATCTGTAAACTCTACTTTCCCACTTAAATAATTCATTTCACACTTATTATGCGATATTATATTGCACGTATTTACATTATATCGTTGCACGCAAAATTAGAGCAATATTTTCATAAAATTTATTTTACAAACATCGTGAAATTTTTTACAGTTTCAGACTTTTCCCATATTTATTTCATATACTTAGGGACGAATTATTTTGAAATTATTGCGAAATTTCCACAAAATTTACTGTGCCGTTAAATTTGTTATAATTCCAAACTTGTAAATTATTGCAAATTTATTTATTTTCCCTCCTTAAATTATAAATTAAACTTCTATTTGTCACGTCTATTTCACAACGCACGTATCGATTATTTTACAGTTATCGCAATCTTTCGTATAATTCTAAACTCGCGAATTATCGTAACTTGGTAAACTGTAATCGCCTTTCGAATTTTAACTTCAATTTTCTACCTATCGTCGTACTTTCCCACGCGGATTAATCATTTCTCAAATATTAAATTTAACATCACGGATCCATCCAATAAGCGAATTCAATTTCTCGATCAATCATGCGTGCTTTAAAAAGCAATTACAGGTGCAAACGATTAAACTTCTATGCTTCGTAACGAGCAGTATAGATCGATGGTTCGACAGCATTAGAAATCGTAAACGCTGGTATTTCGATAACCACGATTCTTCGAATATCTACCAGTTCTCATGAGAAGTTCGATGACCTACAACTCAAGTATGCAGCGGACGATGCGAACTCGAGGGAGGAAAACCGATTCATCAACATCTTCTTGTCCTGCACTTTCGATTTCCGATTTACTTTACGAACTACGCATACTTCTGTACGCGTACTTGGAACATTTCTAATTATACGAATTGTACGACCGTTGTTATCTTAAGGGAAGATCGTCAGAAACGTTTCGTCCCATTTCACGCCAGCCACTCAATTATGAATATTTATAACCCGAAGCTATTTCGAGAATTCTGTTCGGCCACATCTTTCCTCTCCCTTTATCGCTGCCGTCATAACAATAAATCTCTTTGAACAAAGACGTTCCTTTGCGAAAAGAAAAACCTCCGTCTCAGCGAATTTATGCGATGAAAACGGAAAGACGGCTGTTTCTGTACAAGATACTCTCATCTCATAAGAACAAAACGAATAGCGGATAGCGAATAGCGAATTAGCGGTAGCTACAGGTCAACTCTGAAGGTTTACATCTGAGTTGATTATATCTGAATACCGAAATATCTAAAATACCTAAAATACCTGAATATCTAAAATATAAATATGAGTGTACAAACGAATGAGCCAAATTTTTCGCAGGAACTGAAAGTTTAGTTAAGGAAGAAAATAGCTGGAGAAAAGAAAGAAGATGTACCAAGCTGTTCGATCGGAGTATTTGTCGTTGCTGTCTATAAATTTGGCTATCTATTAGGCAGGTGACGAGATCCATCGTGGAAAATTATTTTGTCTTTAAACAGGATGCAATCGTCAAGGCATGGACAAAGGAGAACCAAGAGACCAAAGACATCGTAATGAGGCTGGTTTGGGACGTCTTGCAGCAGCAAACTTTGGAGTGCTACTTGTTCCGATCGATGTAACACGTCTTATCCTACATCCACATCCAATTAGTAGATCAGACACAAAACTGACTTGACGATTAGATCTCGTCTAAAGACACAACATTTTATCGCGATGGAATTCATCTCTCGCCTGATAGATCGCTTAAAAGTTGTAGAAAGCAACGGCGAATATCTCGATTGAACAAATTGCTGTCTATAAATTTGGCTATCTATTAGGCAGGTGACGAGATCCATCGTGGAAAATTATTTTGTCTTTAAACAGGATGCAATCGTCAGGGCATGGACAAAGGAGAACCAAGAGACCAAAGACATCGTAATGAGCCTGATTTGGGACGTCTTGCAGCAGCAAACTTTGGAGTGCTACTTGTTCCGATCGATGTAACACGTCTTATTCTACATCCACATCCAATTAGTAGATCAGACACAAAACTGACTTGACGATTAGATCTCGTCTAAAGACACAGCATTTTATCGCGATGGAATTCATCTCTCGCCTGATAGATCGCTTAAAAGTTGTAGAAAGCAACGGCGAATATCTCGATTGAACAAATTGCTGTCTATAAATTTGGCTATCTATTAGGCAGGTGACGAGATCCATCGTGGAAAATTATTTTGTCTTTAAACAGGATGCAATCGTCAAGGCGTGGACAAAGGAGAACCAAGAGACCAAAGACATCGTAATGAGCCTGATTTGGGACGTCTTGCAGCAGCAAACTTTGGAGTGCAACTTGTTCCGATCGATGTAACACGTCTTATCCTAAACCCACATCCAATTAGTAGATCAGACACAAAACTGACTTGACGATTAGATCTCGTCTAAAGACACAGCATTTTATCGCGATGGAATTCATCTCTCGCCTGATAGATCGCTTAAAAGTTGTAGAAAGCAACTGCGAATATCTCGATTGAGCAAGTTGCTGTACTTTCTTAAAAATAGACTCTGAATTTCAGATTAAGAAATTTGTACACCCAATACATCGTAAACAAAAAGTTCCATCTCCGCAATTTATGAAGTTTTATACGCGTTCAACGAAGCTTGCAATCATTCTCCTAGTGAAAAATGTGCGTTGTAATGGAATATTCTTCGCAATTGATTTACGTTGCAATTAATGGCTGAATTCCACAATCCAAAAGCAATATGTACCCAAGTGGACAATGTACTATTTCGAAATAAAAGTTGCATATGTTGAAATAGGAAAAGTAGCCTATACACACATAGAGACGAACGTGAAATTCAACACGCAGATACACAGACCTGTCGAATTTAAAACTACCATTTCAAAAATTCAGGCATCGTCATATTTATCGCATCGTTGTAATATGTTTGTTCGTACAATCCAAAATCGTGCAACAAGCTACCTGTTAAGTTAACGTGTAAAAGTTCAAGATTCGTTTCAACACGAAACTAATTACGCCTTTCGCTACGAAGCGCTTGTGACAAAATGTGATTGACACTGAGGTACGCAATGCTACGAAGTAAGTAGAAGTCGTATCTTGTTCTCTAAATTTTACAATGATATTTATTATATTTAGTAATATCATTTTACTTTATAAAATATAAATATCAACTGTTTGAGGCATGCAGCCTTGCCAGATACTCGATTAACAAAAGTATCTATCTCATGTAA
This sequence comes from Bombus soroeensis, assembly GCA_014737365.1. Classification (NCBI taxonomy): domain Eukaryota; kingdom Metazoa; phylum Arthropoda; class Insecta; order Hymenoptera; family Apidae; genus Bombus; species Bombus soroeensis. The sequence continues at coordinate 4,030,809 of JACXIL010000171.1, forward strand.
AGTATGAAATAAAAGTACATATGATATGAACGTATATGTACGCTCTTCATACCTCAGTGTCCACTTTTCCAGAATGTTCATTCTTCGAGGGCGTATATATACGCCCATTGGAGCGAAAGGGTTAAAATAACCCTTTTAGGGTTTGGTTTGTAAAATGGGAAACAGAAATACAATACACGCGTTTCTTGAACAATTTAACAAACTTGCAGAAATTTAACAGAACTTGATAACCAACTTTTATTGTACAAATATGTGTTTCTAAATACGAGTATACGTATTTCATAGATAGAGAATTAAATCGGCGTGGAAGACACATTTGAAATTCAAATACGTTAGCGAAGATACGTAACTACAGGAAGAAGGCGGCGATTGATCGATGCGATCGTAAAACGACGGCGCAACAAATTGGGAACAGCAGCTGCATTAAAGAGGGAATCAGAACGACGCGACGCGACGCGGCAGATCCGGAGCGGTTAATTAGCGTGTTACGGGCAAACGAGGACCCTGATACCGTTACGTATCTCGCGAATGCGAAATGCTACGAGCTACAACGATAATGATCTAACGATATATACACACACGCTCCACGCTTTTCCCCTGACTGTTGCCTCTTTGTGCGTTCGCTCTCACACCTTGACCTTCTTCAACCGGGAAGTCTAGCCTCCCTTGAAGGATATTCGCATCCGAAGGACGCCATAATACGTACATACGCGTGTACGCGCATTGTGTTTCTACAGTCTGCCAACCAATTTAGGAATTTACGCGATTTATACGATTATGGTTAAATATTTTTTTCTTTCTGATTTTAATTACACCGGGAAGATAGTTGGGGCGCGAGAATGTACATTTCAGATCTCTCAAGGCCATGACTCGAGCACGTGTTTTTAACGACAAGTACACACGTTGGTTTCTACGCGTTTAATATCGTTACCTTTGTACCCTTGTATCCTTAAAACAGAGAATTGTCTCAGGTAATTAGGATCGCTGTTTTTCCGTTGCGTGTTTTTTATCACGAGTGGATTAAGGATTTTTATCGTTTCTTCGTTTGCAAATGTAGCTAATGTTTGGTATTTTATTTATTTAGTCGACTTCGAAAGTCCATTATTTTTAAGATATTCTGCATTTTAAATATTCAGGAAAATATTTTTGAAATTCGTCGATTTGGAATAATCAATTTTGGAATTTAATAATCAATCTCGTGTTACCAAAAGTGCCCTCTTATTTGATTCTATCTCTAAACAAACAAGATTCTTTACTCGATTCTCTACGAAATTTCGTGGGTTTACCAACTATTCAATATTATATATTCTATTCTATATTCAAGAAACTTATATTTGTGAACCGAACAGGTGGTTCGAAACGAAGAAATGAAGGAAGATGAAGTCGTGACGAAAGGAGGAAAAAATTGGAACGGACGTTCTTCTCTAACCATAATAACACACGATAGCGGGAACTTCCGCGTAAAACAGTTTTGTTTAAAAAAGGGAGAAAGTGTTATTTTAACCTGTAAACTTCGAGCACGTTATGGTAAATCTTATAATTTCTAGCTTTAAATTTCCCAGGAACAATTTATAAAGAAAAAAAATGTCAATGGGTCTACTTGCACTCTAACCTGAATTATTAGTTTCTTCCATGGGAAATTAATATTCCGCGATGAAAGTAATCAGGATGGCACGTAAGCAACACGTAAAGCGACTTTCTATTCAATTTGGCATATCACTTTCTTGATAAAATATCGCACGAGTTGTTCATCTATCGAATATCAACGACAGTTTCAAGTTACACACCAAGTTTCCAACTATGCGTTGGTGCAAATATACGAGTTATGTGACTACGAGAAAGTTCGAAGGAGATGTAACAGAGTGAAAAACTCACCGGATGAGAGTTGATTTGCCGACAGGATCTCGTCTTCGCCAGGTTGAAGGCGAACTTCCATTTTTCGCAGACGCGAGTGCAGCTCTCTTGTGTGCAAAAAGAGGAAAAGGGTGCTGGAAATCGCGATAAGGGCGATCAGCTCGATGGTCCTGTAAAAGAATAACCGAATCAAGCGGCTGCTCCTACATAACAAAAAACAACGATCTAATGTTATTTTACACGTTTGTGATTCCTCGAATTTCAATCGCGTCATTAGCAAATTGCCTTTTGTTTCCACGTTTCGTGAACGTTCTGGTTCGCTTCTTCGAGCCAGACTTGACAAGAATATATTCGTTCCCAAAGAATCACAAATACGTCGTCTGATCGTCGTGAATGCGTGAAATCACAAAAATTGGCTACTGGTACGTTTCTCGCGTGGTCTTCAATGTGCATAAAAATTTGTTAAACGTTCATTTAACATTCACACAAATTTTCTAACGCGAATGAGCTACTTTACTTAGGCAAGAAATTTTCGATTCCAGACGCATTCTTCTAAACGGATTAATTGGTAGAATTGGTTTCGGCAAATATTGACACCCGTTAGTCTTAGATCCGTTAACTTGGTCGATTCCTAATCTCTTTACAAGAGAAGACTTTCCATCGTGCAAATAAAGGCAGAACGAGAAAACATTCGAGAGACTGTGGATGTCCGTTTTCCCAAAGCAACGTGTCACGAGCGGACTATCATGTGGGTTGTCGTCGCCGGAGGAAACAGGGCATGGCAAGCAAAGTCATCTGTCCCGTAATTGATCATTCTGTTCGCGGAGATGGTTCACGTGCGACCTGGTTTCAAACGATCCCACGTCGACCGTGAAAGGACGACCGTCGCCGGGGAGATACAAAATTGCGCTCCGATGTTACAGAGAACCCGAACATTTCTTCGTTGCACGCCGTGTGCGGTTTGTAACTTCACGGAACGGCCGTAATTACGACAAAGGATGACAAAGTAAGGAATCCGGGGGAATTTCCCCCGGGAATGACGACGCGTCAAAGTGTCCCTGTGAACAGGTTTTCAGGTGAAAAATTTCAGTATTATTGAAACTCGAATGGTTTGAATTACGTTAAAAATGCGTATAGAGAAAATTCAATCGTATATCGTAGGTGTAATTGCCGACCATAAGCAATAGAGCTACTCTATATATAGTTATATTTGGAAAAGTATATTAAATTTGACTCCGTTTAATATTTTATTTAGTATAATAGGACATTTATTACTTTTATTGAAAAATGTCTATTCAATTTTATTTTATTTGGTATTTTCTTTGACATTTTATTCGATGCTTTTTTGTTACAAGAAACGAATACCAAAGAAAAATGTAAATTATTCGTTCTTTCTGCTAAAAATCAAACAAAATAATTACAAATTCAAGCAACGTACTTGCATACACCAAATACGTTTAACGTATCCGTCAGTTTAGTCAATTCTCATTGATCTTCGATTATTTCCACGTATTCCAGTCGTCTTTAATAAAATCCGAAATTTCTAAAAATTCATACCATTTACTTGAATTATTTTCACGCGCTCAAGCAATTTCTAATCAAACCGAAAATTTCTACGAATTAACACTACTTTACATTAAAACCATCAAACAGGATTTTCAATTTTGCTTGTATTTCGAAAAATTGCAGAAAACGTGGTACATAATAAGGAAGACCATGCTACATCTTTCTTCAAATACAGTTATATCTAGTACAACGTGTATTTCCACGTTTCAGATGCATCCATATCTTTATCACGTCATCATACATTATAAATATGCATAAAGCAGAAACAGCATCGCTTTCCGCTTCATTAAATTAATTCAACAAGTTTATTACAATCTGCAACTCGGGATAAACGACGTTGCTAAAACGTACAAACCATGCAACAAGTAGTATCATCGATCCGGACTATAAAATTCTCCGTAATTACTATCGACTACACGATATCGTAATGATCATACTTAATGAAAGAATAATCTATTTATCACCTTACCAGTTTTTCCTCCATGCAGGAAGTAATCACATCGAACGTCGGTTGTTTCGATTCCGCGATCGACACGCGTTTCGCATCTCATTGAAACGTTTCTTTAGAAGCGATCCCTCGTCTATTTCTCACGTCGTACGGTAAAACGTCATCCTCGATGACGTTCTTTTGAACTCGTTCGGACGTTGACACACGCGGAACGCCATGTGTCGCATAACTTTATAATGGTTTACGATCTTTGAACGAGCAAAATCGTGACCGCGAGAACCGGAAATTCCGGTAAAAGGTTTCTTGTATCGCTTACACGATTTAGAAGCGGGTTCTGCAGAAGGAAAAGAAAAGAAAAGGCGTCTTTTCATAGAACAAACGGAGTGGGAGTTCGCGTAACGTTATCTCGCGAGCTTTGCATAATTCCTAGGAATTACGTGATTCAATTTCATCGATTTCTTCATTGAAATTCTCGAGATTATCGGGTTTGAAACGAGATGATCAACGATGATATCGATAAACGAGTTTGAATAAAGATACGAAGTGTGAATATTTTCTTTTTTTGAAAAAGATTTGTTACCAATTTCTCTAATTACTTGAAACAGTAAAATTTGATATCACGGTTAGTGATAAATACAATTATTAATTTGGGAATTAGTAAATTTATTTAGAGATACGTATTGGCATATATTTGACTTAAGTTTCTTGGAACGTTTCGTAACAACGTTGATTGTAAGCTCTTCGAAGGTTTAGATTATCGTTTTTGTTGCTCTTATTTGATAATGTTCTGTTCTGCGAAAGCAATCCGTGTAAAAGTTTTCATATGTTTCTTCTGTGATCTTCGAATATTATATTTTGAACCAAAATTATGTAAGTATTATAATTTGTTTGATAATATGCAATTATTACAAAACGATTTGTCTATCAAAATTTCAATTCCTTTAGCAGTAAATATGAATACATATTTATTTATTATCTTCCCCATAGAAATTATACAGCGTTAAATAAATTCTAACAACCAATGATATAAAAATATATAATCGAACATCTTCTTCTATGTAGACAGTTGAGAATCATAGTGGCGTAGGTTAGTATAAGTCAATTCAACGCCATTCCTTATAATTCATTATATTTTTCAAGCCATAAAAACTTACCACGACAGAGAATAAAGTCACAACTTAATTAACTAAACGACGCTTTTAAGAATCAAAGAACGTGATTAAGTTGAAATTCACAAAATCTTCACTCGCATCGTTGTACGATTCTTTTCTCTTTTCGTAAATACTTCCAAGCTTATCTGTCACTTGCCAATCACCAACAATGTAACAAGTACTACGATTCTTAGCCATCACCTTTCTCGCATTAAAAGTACAAATTCTTTCTACCAGTCGTCAAACGAACTCATCAAAGCTATATATCAAACTTTCCAGCGACGATTCAAGTTGCTAGATTTTTGCCATAAAAGTACAAAATCTTTTCCTCCCATCGTCGAACGATTGATACGAAACTTTCGAACGATGGTTCGAGTTCTTACTTTCTAAAACGTGGAACGTTTGTCACGGTGAAATTCGAACGTTCGATTCGGATTAAGTTTAAGAGAATGCAGGCTGACCGCACATGGAATAGTCGAGTTTCCAGATATCCTCATTATGCACGATGGCCCTTCCTGCGTTCCATGTTCTTTCACTAACGCGTTCCTAGGAGCTTACGGTTCCCTCGTGTTCGTGTGTCGTTGACACCGCGTCCCGCGACCGATACCGTTCGTTTCTTGTTTTCTTTTATCTGGACACGCGTTCGTTTCTTCCGACGCGATTGTTTGAACCGCTTGGACATCCAAGCGGTTTCTACGGCGAACAAGATGCGCTTCTTTGTAACCGGGGACGTGTAAAAGGAAACCTATGGTTGGTCACCGGTTAGAACGTCCAATCGATCCTTCTAAACGATCCTTCTAAACGATCCTGATGGTGATGCATGAGAATGATGGCAGATTTTTAGTAGGTACAGGTTCTCTGTTCCTAAGCGATTTGAAGTGATCCTCTTGCTGCGAAGAATGTCCGTTATTGCTCAGAAGTACCCCGCGTGTTTGTCCATTTCTGATAAGATGTAATTCAGCCGTTTCATGATCGATGTTGCACGTAGCGTTGTACTTTTTCAGCGGAATAAGTGCAAATTGCATTTCCAACTGCACCATCCTTCGGTAACAACTGCAGTGATCTTGTAAACCGATGGAGAACGATAAAGTGAAGTGTCGTATTTTAACAAGTTATCAAACTGTATGTATGACAAATGTCTTTGCTACTGGTAATGTTGTTGCTAATTTTTTACGTCTAAAACGAAGTATTGTTGATTGTTTCTATTGAAATATGTGTAATTTTATGCGCTAGACTAGATTAACCACGCAGTACTGATACATGTATGTGAATATGAGTGTGTGTGCGTGCCGCCCCGAAAGCAGATGAATGTAAACTGTTCGGTGGGTTAAAGAGTTAGTTAAGGGGGTATTCTGGTCTAGAGACATGAATTTTAGGTCCAATAAAAAAACAAACAATATTTTTACTATAAATTTTTTTGCAAGGTATTTGTTAATGTTTAAAGAATACATGAAAAAAGAGAAAGTGAAAAAATTAAAAATTCAAAAAGTTACAGGCTGTTGAAGTGGGTGATGTCAGAAAAATGGCGCGCGATGGTGGAAACGATTGCAAGCCTACTTGTAATCTGAGCAAAAAAAAAGAATTCGTAATCTAGAAGAATGCTGCTACAGTCCGGACTGACAAAAAGTTGAAAAAAAATTTTTTCGCAAAATTACGGCTATCTGAATAGAAGGTAGGATTTATACCACTTTTTTTTTACCTTTCCAAATTTTTTAAAAATAGCCAAAATTAAAAATTTGTTATGATTCTTGTTCCTACGATAAAGAAGCGTATAGAGAAGACTCGCACAAAATTTCAAGCAAATTAGTTTAATAGAACTTGAGATATCGTGCGCACCAACTCGAAAAAAGTAGTTTCGAGAAAAACGCGTTTAAAGTTTAAGTACGCGCAGTATAAGCCATACAATGGTACTTTATACGTACATTTTTTCAATCTGCGATTCCTGCTCCATACATTAAGCCTTCCTCTACTTCGAAAAAAGCATTTTCCGCGCTTCTTTTTTCCAAACAAGCAGTTCTGGCTCCTTTGAAGCGTTAGATGCTCGTATCTCTGAGCGCTCAATCCGGGCATTGTCCCGTTTAACGGCGAATGCATAAGCTTCTGGACCAATCGTGATTCCCATTACGTTCAATATTTTTAAAACGGGTATAAAACCTTCGTTAAAAATACTAACAGCGAGAAAAGTAGCAATTTCAATGGTCCGCCGTCCTGCATGGATGTGTTTCGGAGCAAAAGTCCATATCGAAGAATTTAACGATTCGTTATTATTCTCAGTTTTAGAACCCGAACATCGTTCTAATAAGGTATTTGCAGACAAACTTTCATAGATTGGCTTTATAACTTCCAATACATCGTCACTTAGAGGAGGATTTTTATGGACAAATTCATCAGCGCCCTCAGTCACAGCTTTTTGCTTTTTGTTCGATTCGTTCCGGCCGAGCCTGTTTGGATGGCGCATCACTAAAACAGCTATATCTTCAAAAATAATTTAAATTTTGAAAAATTCTTTTAGGGACATATTCTTAAAGGTTCAAGCTTTGAAAATATGAAAAAAAATCGTTTTTTTTTAATTTCTAGACCAGAATACCCTCTTAAGAGTGTAGTATGGAAGATGGCGAACGCGTGCAAGTGTGTATCGATGAATATCTGTGAAATAGTTTATCCAATAAATATATTACTATTTTAATATGAATTCTAAGTGTAAATTTAGTGTTCCTACATCATTATTTCGGCAGTTAAGATCCGTAATTCTCAACAGTTTCTATTGTTATAACGATTTGTTAACAAAGATATTGAAAATGTAATATTAATTTAATGAAATGTATGGATAATAGACTTTAATTAATGGAATATGTTGAGTGATCCACGAGTTAACTGTCGTTTAGCGAAATAATGTTTTAAATGGAAGCTTATTGACACTAAAAATACAAAATAATGTTTTTTATGAAGAAATGATACTTTTAAATTTTATTTCATTTTTTAATTGCTCTGATCGATACTAAAGAACTTTTACTCAAAATATTCTCTTATGAAAATTTTGTCAAACTGTCGATACAAATGTGATAGCGATCGATCGCTCTGTAAATGAGTAATAATATAATCGATAAAGAGAAAATTTGTCTTGCAATGCAAAATGGATCTAGGATGATTATAATCTAGGATCATTATAAATATCCTAATATTTATGAAAAGGATTATACATTCTCCGCGATAAAATCATTTATAAAATTATTTATTATATACTTTAGAATAATTTCATTTTAGGCAATTATTCATCTATATCGACATAATTCTCCAGATATTCTGCTGATAAATCGAAGTACCACAAGATCATTGTTGGCTATTGTTCTCGCGTAGCAACAATCTGATGATACTTTGGATTTGCTCGATTTCAATTGACAGAATATCTTTTTTTCAGACAGAATATCTGAATAATTACGTCGATATAGATAAATAATTATCCTGTAGCTGCAGAGTTTGATGAAAACGAAGATGGTAACGCATGGGTAAATTTGATGGCTGCCATTTTTCTATCTTTGCATAGTCCTCTTTTACAACTTTCCCATCCCAGTTTGATTGAATGCTAATAAGATTTTTGTTCCTTCAGAAATATCCTGCGACCTAAATGCTCTGCAAGAATTTTTCGTTCGCAAGAAGATCCAATAATGGCCATTTCTCAACATTCTCCTTTACCTAATAATATTACGATAGTCGTTTTCCATTACTTAAATAAGCAACTTTAATTGAAATACTTTGGCAAATCATTTTTGCTCGATCAAACATTACCTTGACAGTCTTAACAGTCAGCAACACTATGTATGTAACTATACGCATAATGTGGCACATACCACATTCTCCAACTTTGTTAGAGCAATCAATCATGCAAATCTAATTTAACAAAATAGACATTTTTTGATACTCGCACAGAGTTCAAATTGAATTACGCAAAATTATCTTCGTGTTCTGCGTCTTCTGTACATTTTTAGTTTCCCTTTGTACAGGTAACCGTTGATGCAACAGTTAGTTGGTCTAACGAGCCTGGGAACATTTTGCCAAATGATCGAGATAAGCGTACTTGATTATAACTAGGTTGCACAATAGCTTGTGAATTTAGGAGAACAAATTGTAATGAGTTATTCGTTATATTTATAGCGAATGAACTATGATCGAAGCTTCAATGAAATACAATTTCAGGAATTTGGCACGAAGAGAATTTCACTTTTTAAGATACGATTTAATAATTATTATCCATATAATAATAATAATTAATATCCATGGAAAAGTTATTTCGATTTATAAGAAATATGTTCCGCTAAAAGACATTTTGTTGACGATAAACTATTTAGACTGTAACAAATTACCTACGATCCTGTTAGCGAGACAAGTTATTGCTTGTAAAAGAAAGCTTTTCAAGCCATAAGTAACGAATAGCAGCAACAGCTTCTGAAAACTAGAAAAACAAAGAATTTTATCTTTTCTAATAATAGTAATAGAATATTAACTTAATCGATGAAATTCACCATTAAAAAGTTTTTTTTTTAATTCTTTTCATTCACAATTTGTCCAATTTGTACATTTGGTAGAATACCATTAAAAAGTGAAACTAAATCGAGCTCGACAATTTCTTATTATTACATTCATACAATCTCGCTTCTCTATTCTATTAAAGATATCAAACACTTAAAACGTTCTTTTAAAAGCGAGAAGATAAAATTCATCATAGTTAATTTTTTAATTAAACTATCGAAATAAGGGTGTCCTATAGCGTTACTTGTAACATTTCACTTTCTCCAATACACATAAAACTCTCTTCCACGTGATACATAAATGAACAAACTTTAAAAGGTACGCGAACAAAGAATTTCATTTTTCCCCGAAATAAGCGAAATAAGGAAATGAAAAATAAAATAACAAAATAAGAATATCAAATTCAAGCGATATAGTCGACAATTTAAAAATTACATTACATGGAGTAATAAATATTTCAATTAAAACAAATAAAATCAAACATTCGTGATGAGAAGAACAGATCCCAGTGCAATCTACTTTCCATCTAATTTCCTCGATTTTCCAAAACCCTATCCTTAACTTTCCACGAACTTCGCCATTACCGCTCCTTCTCTTCGTGAATTGTTTGCAAATAACTACAGGGCACAACGAAGCGTGTCCGCAGAATTCCCTCGCACCCTTCGTTTCAATTTTCTTTCTTTTTCTTCTTTTCTTCTTTCATTTCTACTGCCTGGCAAGATGATCGCAGATAGGGAGAAGCTTCGTTTTCCTCGCTCGTGAAAATTGTCCATGACCAGCGCAGGTGCGAACCACGTGATGACGACGTATTTTCAAGGAACGAACGAGCGTCTAGCTCGCGTGTTTCCGATGGAATTGAGCTGTTGGAACACCGTGAAAACTCGAGGGGCGTATCATCACGCGAGCTGTTTTAACGCGAGCAAGATAAGTCGAATCTCGCGCGACGACGTAAAAAGTAACGCCAATTATACCCGTTTGAAACACACTGATTCTACTTTTCCACGACTGTAACACGGTTCGATACAATTTCTTCTTATTTTCGAGCCGCGCGGTATCGTTAAATCTTTAACATGCCATTTCTTATTTCCTCATGCGTTAAGAACGATGTTGCTTAAGCAACGTCGTACACGAAGAGGATTCATCGTTAGCATGTTATTAGAGTTCGTTTGGATTTATTCGCAACTTGCAGCAAACCTAAGAAGTGGAAGAAGTTTAAGAAACTGGTGACCGTTGAGAAGGTAAGAGCAATTTATTGCGGAAAATTTATGTAAGCAAAATATTGCGATATTTTTATATAATTCTGTAACACTTGGTTTGATTATGTCGTCTTAAATGTTATTTAAGGATATCGTATAATTTGACGTAAGGTATGTGCGTACTTCCTGTTTTAGTAAGCGTAAAGTACATGGATCGATTTGTGTTTCGCGTAGCTACGATAGGATAAGTTAAAATAAGACAAGATAAGGTAAAGGAATAGTATTTCATTATTTGCATCTATTTTAATTTTATTTTGTTACTTCGCTATTTTTTAATTTTTGCGACTTCACTATTTACTATTCACGTGGAATAATAAAATAAAAAGTGAATAGATTTAAAGATTGTTTGACCGCAATATAATTCTAAAAATAATTCTACAAATATAATTCTAAATTATACCACATAATTTTTAATTGAATCTCATTAAAAAAAAAAAAGAAAAAACGTTCTTTACAAACCATACTAAATTTTCAGGTATTAACTCGTAACTACAACTACACTTTGATGTTTTAAACGAACATTTCGGTGATTTGTAATTTTATTCAACTCGATACTTTTTCATGCTCGAATCCCGTAACAAGCGAAATCCTCATTTAAATATTCTCTGATCTTCGATTAGAAAGCGTTTGCATTTTAAAAATTAGTACATCGACATAAAAATTAATAACTGTTCGTAACAGGTTTCAAAGCGCATAGAATAAAATATTAATCGTTACAAGCTTCGTCACGCGTCCAGATGTTACAGTACAAGGAATTATTGATAACTAGCAGCCGACACGCGATCAAAGATTGATAGGTAATAACAAGACATGGAAATTCCTACCTTCTAAAAGAGTTAGATATTGCGGAAGGTCGAATTGCAGAGTTCAAGGCAGATGTTCCTTCTAATTTTTATTTTACAGCATTACTATTAGTGGAGCTAATGATTATATTCTAATGTATCTTCGATTGGACGTTGCTATTATAACACCGTTATAACTAATGATGGTTGAACAGGAATAAAGAAGCGTGAACTATTGAGTGAAATCATTGAACAGTTACAACGATTCAGTGTACAGATATAAGGTTTAAAAAATAATTAATTATCAAAAATAAAACATAGCTGATCGGTGATATAATATTCGTGGTTGTTTCTGATTCATTGCAATTATTCTAGCAGTTTCTTTGTATCGTATAAAATTGTTTCTCTTTGTAATAAATTTATTTATATTATTCCAGCGTGAGGTTCAGATTTGGATCTCCTTTAAATTCCTGGATTCTCATCTGAATAAACGTCGCCAATTTTAAGCTACGATCACGTTACACTCCACGTTTTCTTGTTGGAATTTTTAAGATGTACAAGGCTGTAAGCGCACTTTTTTAACTCGCGTAATTTATGCTTTTTCGTTGTTGACAGGCTAACTAAGAAATCTTTAAAATAACCATTTTATATCGTAGTGTATACCACATAGAAAAAGTTGGAATAATTTTACAGTTTTCTAACGCTATATGTTAATTGTTTCGTATTTGCAAATCTCATGCGTTAGAAAATAAACAGAATCTTTCGCTAGATCTAATAAAATTTACATTAAAAATACATGAAAAGAACATGGAATCTCTATCATTACTTACGATCTAAATGTTAAAAGAAAATGGATTGCGTCGATGCTGATAGCTGATAGCTGAACTTGATACGAATATAACAACTATTACAAATAAGTAACTCTAGGCCTGTGATTGCGGTCGTCATTACGTAACGAATGACATAGATAATGAATTAATACGTTATTTAATAATATATTACTCAATAATTGTAATTAATAAACTTGTGATCCATGTTTCCTATTTCCTTTGAAAAAATACTTTCTATCGAAATTAATTTATTCTTTAACCTTTTCTACGGATTTCACAAACGTAAATCATCGTTTTTAGAGAATATTCCTCTCAGATATAATCGAGGCTCGCGGAGATCATCCGACAAAAATTATACTCGGATCGATCTTGTGGTTTTAGGCTTCCCGGAATCCCATTTCGTCTGTGACGCAATCTTATTGTCGATTTATCTCAGCAAACGTTTTCAGGTTGTGGGACTGATTCAGCGAAATTTTAATTACTGGATTTTTTTTTAATGTCGTGATAATGTCAAGGATCCTACGCAAAATTTCTTGTTTTACTTGTGTCTGTATAATCGTGAATACAGTCAGAAGGAGAGTAATTGTTCAAGAAGACAAAAGTCGAAAAATTTTGCACGATAAAATTTGTATCTGTGATTCATTAAAAAATAAAAGAAGAAGATTCTCATTAGGTACGCGTGTATTAACTGTGAGTGTAGATTTGATCGAATTTTATTTCTATTCTCATTTGTACTTTGAAAATGCAAACTGACGCCCTGACTTGTTTTCTTCAAATTTTTCTTCCTATCCGAAGTTTAAAAATATGAACAATGCTCTGATGTGGTTCTTTCAATTAATATTATTTTACTATATATATTCTCTTACTTAATTTATAAGCGGTGATGAAATAGGACATTATTATCATATTTTAATTTATTAAAGGTTTCCTGTTTACCCAAGATTTCTAGATGTCCTAAGAATTATGAATTATTCATCCTCCCGAAATTCTCATCGAAAATATCACGCTTGCATCTTCAAAAATTTATACGCTCGCTACTTCTATTCCACACAAACATCTTAACATTTTGATTCATTTGTAGTAAAAGCACGCGAATAATATCCAAAGCGTAAAAACCAATGGCTGGAATCGTTCATCTAATCTAATCTAATCTAATCTAATATAATATAATATAATATAATCATTTTCTAATATATAGGTATAGAATTTGTATATCATATATTTAATCTATTTATTAAAAAACTTAGTAATCGCATGTGATAGTTAAGCAGACAGTTTTTCGATGTATCTATTGGTTTTAGGTATCACTATGTAAACGAATCATAGTAGTCCCTCTATTAGTTTAGAAAAATCATTTTCACCTGTGACTTATAAATGAATAATTAAATAAACCAAGAAAATCTTCTAAAATAACTCAACATAGAATTTGATATCTATCAATTCGAGTATTACACGTTAGTTGTTCAAATTACTGGATTTAGAAATTCTCATATTCTCTGAGAAATTAATTTTTAAAGGAAATCACCTTTCTTACCCCCTTAGAATTCGTATTTCCAAAATTCCTTTACCCCTCGTGTGTGTTATAAAACAAGTATACTATGCAAATTTCACATTTCTGGGGACTATGGCTAGTCAAAAAATAAATCAGTTACCTTTAACTTTTACATAATGAACAGACTAATTTTCAAAAATCAATATTATCGCGTTATAATATTCGAAGAAACGAATACAGACAGCTAGAACAGATTATTAGAATAATATTAGATATGACACATTATTCAAATAATACGTAATAACTGATAATATTCTAATATCTACTGTAGCAGTCTAATATCTAACATTTAACGATTAATGCATAATACCAAAACATCGTCGATAGAATATTATTATAGCCATTTTGACGCATAACATTATAATTACTATAAATTAACGTCCTGTAAAAAGAAAACAAATGTCACTATCTCCGAACGTTAGTGTACGTCTTTTCATACTGTAGGTATCTAATTACGAGTGCAATAACCGGCTAAAATAATCGATCCTAACATGCAAAGAGTACGAGCAATTCTCTTTTCTATCGTTCCAAGGAAACATCCCGGAACGTTAATGATTTAACGTAGAGCCACTTAGCCAACGAGTTATCGTGACAGCTTGGAAAATCGTATCCGGTGAAAAACACGCGAACGGCCAATGTCGTTGGAACGAATCGGTCGCGATCGAAAGTGCAGACTGTAGACATAGTGGCGTCACGTTCGCCGAGTCAGTGAGAGTTCATGGTAATAATGGCCCCTCCGTAACATTGCTTACCTTTGGAAACCATTACTCCGCGCGATACCTATACGCCACACATGACTTTCGTTTCTCGTAAATAGCCAGGTTGTAAGAAACATGCGATCGAAGAAGATACGGAAACGTAGAAAAGCTATCGGATACACGTATTCCGTTAGTTTTATTACGGCTTCATTTTTCTTCATTCGTAATCTCAGTCTTATTTTTATTCTGGTGTTGCAATGTGTTTTGCAGATATACAGCTACGCGTTGTTCGGTTTGGGTAAATTTAGGGCAATTTCCTCGTACAGCAGCTTTCGTTCGCAACGAGTCTCTTTCTTCTCACTTGTCAATTTTCGGCCAATTTAGTTTGGGATCTATTCTTGTACACGTGTAGAGAAAATTTTCTTTTGGAAGAGATTTCTTTGAGAGCTTAGATTCGTTCTTCTTTGCTGTCAATTTCCAGGCAATTCTTTTCTATACGCGCTAAAATCAGGAATCTAAAACAATTGAATTGTTTTAAAATGGTTACCGGCGAGGACAATTCTGCTCCTCTTGACAATTTTCCGGCACTTGTTTTATTTGTTGTTTTATCGTGTCTGTCGAAAATTGGCGAAATGTCATTATACATTCACGTGCAATTCGATAAAGTGAAACCAAAAGTCGGGGGGAAAGATTTCGTATCTCGAATTTCTAATGAACTGAGTACCCTTTTTATTGTGGGTGTAATTCGATGTTGTGAGCGTAGAATAATTAATTTATCAGAATATTATCACTATGATACGATCATTTTATCAGTACAACGTATTATATTTATTATGGAGTAGAATTTCGATTATTAAGAGCAGCTTCCTGTTATTAAAAACAATACGAATGTTTCTAGGAAATGCTATCTGTTGGCAGATTGAAGTGTAAATGCTATGACAAATTTCAAAATGTTGCGACCAATTTTGAAGATTTTAATTTACTTATATGACAATAGAAATAAGACAACAGAAAATTTGTAATTGCCACACTTTTTCTACGCAAGTTATCGACATCCATTGTTCAAACTTCTACATCTTTTTAGCTAAAATGTTCTATATACTACTTTTTTTTTTACTTCACATATGTGATACATAGAATGTAGATGCGACTGAAGTTTCTAAGGTCTTTTATCTTCTAAATTAAATAACATTATACACACTGTTGCGAGAAAATGAGGAAAGAAAATGATAAAAAGGGCGTCTAAATGACACGTAAGACACACCTAGCTACGTAAAATATCCTGAATTTCCTACATAAAATGTTCTAGAGATCGTCAAAAATGATAGTTATCCAAGAAATAAGCACTTATATCAGAAGAACATGTTGCAAAACAGAAGGTTGCAATTAACCTAATTTCTCGCAAGAATGTAGACAGTGTTCTAATACTTGTTCCAAAAGTCACTGCACTGATCTACTTTACTTTACCTTGCTTATACTTTACCTTGAATCAGTGGAAGATTCAATGTATATAAAAAGAAATAAAGACGAACCGGTAGACGTTCAACGCGATAAATCGTAACAGTGATCGAGGCTTAATAGTAGTGTTTTGAAAGCAATTAACTCAATCTGTCTAATTGAAAGCGGTTAGAAGTGGACGTTCCAAAGAAAATTACGGGAAACGTTAGTCCTTTCGAGAGATTCAGTCAGACTAAACGTTTTAAACGAGACCGACAATCTCAACGACAAGCAAAATGACTTTAGCGAAATTCCACTCGTGTCTCGAGTATTCCAGGCAAGTTTTTATAAATTCTTCGTAAACTATTCTTTGATAGACGTTCAATCGATATACAGAAACATTTCAATACACTGTTAATTATTGAGATAATTATTGAGATTATTGAGATTATTGAGATAGGAATTTTCATTATTTCATTGTCGATATACAGTTGAGAAGTTACGTTATAAGACTCGATCGAATATGTATTTTAATAGAATTGAAATTATTATAAAATTTATTGAATTGTATGTCCGAATGATAAATACAATAAATTTTATAGACATGATATAATTTTATAAGATATAATTTATTTTTATCGTTCATTTTGGAGAATTTTATTTTGTGATAGTATGTTAGATAGATGCGCTGAACTTTGTCTCTAAATTTTTCATTATTATTGTTTGCAACACAGTTTTGCGAATCTAAAAAAGAAACGTAATTTTTTAAAAAATTACGAAGCAACGTAATTAGTTTTAATTCTGTAAAGATGATTATTTGGCTTTCAGTTTCGAAGAATGACCAAGGCCTGTTATTTTTCTGGAAGTGACTTGCATAAATTACTGTGAAGATCGGTAAAAAAAAGACGTTAAAAGTGGAATGTCGAGGCTCCTGATGTAATAGTTTTCTGTAAGGAAAACTATAGGAGCTGTCTTGCATTTTATTTATGAGGCTGTTTATGAAGTTGAAACGCGGTATCTTTTTCATGTTCGTCGGATTTTGCAATTTATTTTTGAGGTTTCATCTCTATAAAATAAATTACAATATCATACGAAATCAAATATTTACTATACGATACGTAAAAATATTTTTTAATGTCACTTTACGATCAGAGTTTTACAATTATAGATAAAATCACACAAGTCAATTTAATAACCATCAAAAATTCATTTTCATTTACTTTCAATCCAGATTCATACATTTCTACATTTATGTACGTAATTTACTTGCTAAATACTACGCAATATAACAAATTTATTTAATGGGCAAAGAACAACAATCCAAACTTTTGAAGCCTCACCAGCTAACTCAAATTTCAACTAAAATAATTATTCTCGCAAAATCTTTCTCAACTAACCAACGCTAAAAACTCTTCTAATTAATCTTCGCAACTTTTACTTTCATATTTTCGTAACATAGAAATTTGTAGTTAACGCGTTAAACAATGCGTCAACCTCTGTCGCAAGCAACGCTAAAAGATTCTTCCGATTGTGATACATGCGGTGTCTAATCAGCGTAATTTGTACTTCCGTATCTTCATATTCCAACTCCAACTTTAAACTCCAACTTTTTATCGTATCGTTACGTTCCTCTTAAAGACGAATTATGCCGTATCTATACACGCGGGAAGTAAAAATCCAATACAATTAAAGTTATTGTAATATCCCTCCGTTAATTTTTCATTCGACGAATAAAAATGTCCAATTAAAGGGACAGCTCAGTTAAAGGGTTAAAATTAATATTTTCTTTCACTCGACTCTTATCTCAACAGAGCAAAGCGATTCAAATATCCTTCGTTACGATTCATAAAAGTTAAACGGCGACGAGAAGAATCGTCGTGAAGTAAGTTGTCATCGTGTGTCTCGTGTCCGTAGTCGAACGTACACAAAAAGAAAAAAAGAAAAAAGAAATAATGGCGAATCTACAAAAGACGAAACGCACAAACGAATCGGCCGTTCACGATTCTCCTACAATTCGCATTATTCCGACGTCCAATCAACGTGATGGATCGATTTGTTCGGTACAGTTGCAGCAGACCTTGTTGGATAACCTTTAATCCATTACACCGTCGTGCTCGTCGAAGTGATGTATCTAAACGTCATTTAGGAATGCTTCGATCCGTCTCTCCCCGTTCAATGAAACTTTGTGAACGCGGTTCGAGTAATTATTCTGCGCGAATCCGTTGAGTAATGGATGAAGGTTTAAGCCATAGACGTTCGTGGGAACAATGTTCATTTCGAATGCTTCCGGTTGCATCGTCGTCCAATTATTCCCATTAATTTTGGAAAGTCGGAAGAGTTGAATGCGTAAATTCTTCTGCTTCCTTTTTCTTTTTCTTTTTTTTTTTTTTTGTTTTCTTTCATTATTTACGCAGTAGAACACCGTTTATACGAACATTTCGGGAGACAAATTGGTTCGTATAACCGGGCCGTTAGTATAATAGGGGTCCGCGTATTTTTGTCCAACACCTGAGTTCTCGTTTAGTTAATTGGAGTTCGTGTATATACGTACAGTATGTTAAACGCACGCATTTGTTTCTGTAAATATGAGGAATGAGATATTTCGGATGAAAGTTGACTTCGTAGGGGAACACTTAATAAGATATTTCGATTTTCTTGTATATCCTTGCCTAAATCTCAGTGGCAATGTAACTTTCTTAAATGCAAATAACATTTTTTTATATACCACTCGACGTATTTTCTAATTCTTTACGAAAGAAAGTGTCAACGTACTTTGGTGGAACAATGATTAATCTAAAAGATATTTTAACTTTAATGTTGTAAAACTTATCGTACGAAAGACGAGGGAAATGTGAACACGAAGGTTGCACTTTTATGGGACAAGCTATATTTCTTTCGTTTTGTTGAAATTGGAGGATAACATTGGTGACAAGAGATGAATGATTCAAGGGGGACTACACGTTTTCACGACTATATCTTTTTCGCGAGTGCAATGATACATGTGTATTTTGCAGTTACGCTATTTCTTTAAACGGGCCGTATATTTCTTTCTGCACAGAGCAAAATCATTTCTTCGTTCCACGTAAAATGGTATTAAGGTAATATGATTGAAAATCCAGCGATTTAGAAGAAATTCCAAGTTTCATTTTCTAGAACTTATCATATTAAAGACAAGGAAAGACGTAAAGGAGCATAACATTTGGAGCAAAATAATTTTTGTATTAATTTACTTTTGAATCTATGGATTTGTATCAATTTTGGTCTTTCGCGTTGTCCTCGTACTTCGTACCGGGTTTCTTATTGAAAAAAAATCCAAATCGAATTTGCTGTTTAAAAAAATCCAAATCAAATCTGTTATTAAAAAAATCCAAACCTAACGGAAGACGAGCATCTATCCCCTGACAATAATCGACTTCTTCGATGCTACTACTAAACCGAACACGTACGCAATCACAGACACACGAAATGAAGAATCTCGTCAGACTTCAACGTACGATGGCAAAAATCAGAAAATCGAATGAACCTCAATCAACCTCTCGATAACAACCAATATACTACTTGAACGTGTTTCTCTTTCTCTCTGTATCAAATCTTTAAGCCAGAGATCACGACGGAGGTGTATTCGAAAGTTGTTAATAATTCACAAGCTAGTTGAAAAAATAGTGAAAACCTTGATCTTCGACTATAAATCTAGCTCGGCCGGCCGATGTGATAGCAAAAGGCACAGGTATCTATTAACAGAAGTTTCGTATTCGTTTGTTGAACCCGCCGGGTATTCCGGGGTTAAGTATTTTAACGCGTCGAATACCGGCTGATAAATCGATTCGAGACACGAGATCTCGGCTCTCGCGCCTTGTGCCTGGACCAACGACGATTCATCAACCGTTTTCTCGCTTCGCCCCTGATAGAGTTCAATCGAAACGCGTACTAACGCACCGGGATATCACTATGATGAATATTCAATGGTTTACTGCATGATTGCATCACCTAATAACGATTTGTCATAATTGTAGGGCTATTACCATTCGGAGTGTTTTATTGCCTCGACAATTAGGGATGAAAATTGCCTTTGAAATGCAAAAGTAAAGTAGTTTATCGCTTTTAGACGAGGAACGATAATTTTTGATTATTGTTTGCCATAGTCGTCGAGCTTCTAGGTTTGTTCGGACACTGTTACAGTGACAATTGACGAATCAAAGTAGTAAACGATGTAATTAACCATGCAAAGTATCTTCTAATTGGATCGTTCGAGGTTTGTATCATTTTTGATAATTGTGCCTTCTAACAAGTTTTAATAGTATTGAAAGAGAATTGCGTTATTGCGAATATCATGAGGTAATGAAATTATCATGAAATGCGAATTCTACGAAAATATTTCGATAGAAGGAAAGCTATCTTGTTTCTGAGTGCAAAAATGAAAACAATGTTTATAGAATGAGAAAGTTATGGTACGATCGATGACGACTGTCTACTTTTTAGAATCGACGAAATTTCATTAGATCATCGACCAAGGAAAGAAATAGTTTTCTGAAAGTGAATATTGATTATTTTAATTAATAAGTATAGCTATCTTTTGCGTGTAAAAATAAAGAATTATATTATAGAATTGTTGGAAGTTTACTAGTTTAACATTTGAGAATAAAAGCTATTCCTTACGAATTGACAATCGATTATTTCGATTAACCGAAGTGAAAGTTATTTCTTGGATACAAAGATAAAGAAATCTCTTGGGGAATATAAGAATTGTTGTACTAAACGATTGAATCTTACTGTTTCAACAATTGTTAGATAGAAAAAAGGATACTTTGAGAAATAAAGAATGAGAAACCTATTTTATCAGTTATCAGTGACTTGGCAATTTAGAATGAAAGCCACAGTTTGAGTATAAAAATAATGAAATCCTCTATGAAATTAATAAATTATTATATTACTTAATTATCATTTATCATGATTATCGATTTAACAAAATTATTTTGGTAAATACTGGAATTGTATTTTTCCTTAAAAATAAACGAATCTATTATAAAGAGAAAAAATATAACGAAGTAATTACAGTCTGAAAATTAATAAAGTAACAGTTGTTGTATCTATGGAACATTGATCGAGTCTCTCGATCGAATCGGAAATTATAACCTTTAAATAGATATTTATGTTTCCTCTAATCTTTAGATTTAGACTGATTGCTTTTCTCGTAAATAATGAGAAAGGACATTTACTAAATAAACTTATTATCACATAAAGAACCACAGCCAGTCTACTGGTAAATGTTCAGTGACATAGTAGTCGCCTGGAGCGACAAACAGTTAAATAGAATTACTTGGGAGCAATCATAGTTACCGTTTCAACAATAAAACACGGAAAATTGTACGACTGAGACTATATATCAGTAAACTGAGGAAGCTTATGTTCTTTGAACAAATTTAACCGTCCGACAGTGTTTTATATAAAAATAGAATTATTCGAATTTTAACTCGAACAAGTTGTAAAATTTTGATATCGTCTTATATATATATATTATAATTTATCTATTTTATTTTTACAATACGAATTTTAATATTATACATGCGCCAGATAATCGGTAGAAATAAATCAAAAGTAAAATAAATAAACAATTTTCATAATGTCAATGTCGCTGCAGGGTTTTTAGTGAAACGTAACTCAACAGTACAACAGTACAATAGAGAAAAGGAAAAATTTCTTTAAAAACGAGGATATGTATGCTGTATAGAGAATTAGGTAAAAATGAAATTAGGAGCCCTAAAATTCACACCTAAAGTTCGTACAATAATTCATAGACGACCTAGTGGGTAATTTTTGCGACAGATCGATATACGAGATGATATCGTATTTTAGTCAATCTACTTTCGATACAAAAGACAAATTAAAGCTGCAACGACGTTCCTCGAAGTTTCATGCACTAATTACACTTTCATCTCAATGAATAAGAGGATATTTAATATTTGAAGAACTGTAGCATAAAGTTGAAATAATATGCGCGTTAACGTTGATTCTTTCACATTTTTTTATATAACAAATTTTCTAACAATAAGAAAGCACATTTAGGTTATGTTTAGGTTACGCTAAAACACATACGCGATAGAGTCAAATGGCAGGTAACATATACTACGACAAAATCAAAGAAACTGATGCACAGACTACCTAGTGTGTTCTGATAAAATACAGAAAATCTGAAAATACCAAAGAACGAGGTTGTCACTGCGACACCTATACCAAAAACCATCACTTCTTATTGAGAATTATTTTAAATAACATCGTATTAAAAAGAAACGTTATACATTACAAACGTACTGTCACAATTGAACTATAGAAATTTACACATTTGTAGAAAATTTACAATGTACAAAACACTCATCGTACGTCAAAATATCCAAAATATCCAACGCAAAGTACCTCTTACAATGTATAACAAGTTTTTTAAAATCTAATGAAACAAATCTCTATTTAGGTTAGGTATTTCCCCGATCCATTAAAATATGAATTTCCATAAACTTAATCCAACGACAATGCACTACGTGATATAATCTCCTATTGAAACAAATACTTAGATAAAGTACATTACAGGTATCGTAGATAAATTAACCTCATTCCACGGTAGATCTGTTCTATTTTGTGAAAGAAATACCAGAACGAAATACAACAAGGGGGTTAGAATGAACCGAATGAAACTAACCTCTTTGGGACAGGCACCCGCCTGTGCTTCCACGCGTTGTCGTTCAGCATCGTGTACGCGCCCGTTTCTTCTCTCCACCCTGTCGAAGTTCAATCGAGGGTACAATGCGGGGCCCTTCGACGTCGATCGGATCCTCAGATCCGAGACGGTCGAACGCGACTCATCAAGAAGCAACGAACGTCGATCGAGCTCATGTACGTTCCTCCCTTCGACCGGTTAGCCGGATCCACGCCGCGTTATCGTTCCAATCGATCACTGAAACTTCCAACGCCACCCTACGAGCCGATTCGATCGATCGTTCGCACACGCGTTCCTCGTCCTCGTTAACCGTTCATAATCGATCAACTAGACCATTCAGACATGTACTTCACTTCAAATATACCTGTACGGGTTATCGTCTTTCTAATTATAACTAAATTTCTTAATAGTGCGTATATATATTCTTTACGTTGTGTTACAATATCAAGGATTATATTATACGTTATATTACGATCATACGCTAAATTCTCGATTTCTATCGTATAGATTCGACACGTGGATGAGATCGAGAATCGTTATATCAATTATCGCGAAGAGTTTCTGTGATGAATTTCAAATTGGAACACGAGACAGCTGCCTCGGTGGCGGAATTAACGAGAAGACTTTCGAGCGGTACGCACGGTAGGCTGGCTGGTCAGCACGCGACTGACGAGCACTAGGAATATTCCGCGCGAGAACACCGCTCGTCAACGAGGAGACGACACGCGATACGCTCTGCTCCGCGCCCGCTCCGTTACTCAGCCTGCTCGTAATGCGATTCTACTCCACATTCGCTGTGCCGCCGCCGCCGCCGCCGTGGCCCTCTCCACCGACCTCTTTCGCCGCGAGAAAGGCGCCACTTTCCTGGAAGATAGCCGGTGCAAAAAGGTGCTCGACCCCGAACTTGCCTTCGACCACGGAAAGATCCGGCAGCTAGACGCTATTCCCAATGATTTTTTCATTTTGTATTGCAACAGATGTAAAAAGCATTTGTACGTATCCTTATTTTCTAACGAGAGAATTTCCTCTTCTCTTTTTGTTTGATAATACGTTTCATTATAGTAGCATCGAATTTTTATAGTCGTACGAAGGTGTTACTAACTGGTATAAAATTTAATGAACTTGGACTTAATTAGTTAGTTATACAAATGCTACGGGAAATAAATACAGTGGTGCAGCACGAATAAATTTTGTAGCCACTGTATTTTATTTTATTAGGTAAATACCTAATTATGCAATGTAATATAACGTTATATTATGTTCATTTGAATATTTATATTAGTACTTCGTTTATATCATCACTATTGAATTTTTCAATTTTATTATCAGATTATTCGTATCATTTACTAGTATTTTCGCAAGTTTATAAACATCTTTATGCTATTCTATATGTTCTATACTGTTTGATGTACCATTTATATAAAGCTCAATTAGGGCAACTGGTTCCTTTGCTTTCTAAGAACAAAAAAGACAAAAGCTTCCCGATCGATCTAATAATTCGACCGTAATGGGTGCGTGTAGCTTGCAATGGTTCATCTGAATTTGTTGAAATGCTTATTGAATGGAAATTTAATGGTTTACTTCGAAATGGCCCGTGGAAATTTTAGAGAGTTTTGTTGTTGTTTGAAGGAGGATGATATTTAGAGTTGGACGATGATAATGCGTCCGGAGGGTATTGTTTCAGAACGCTCTAAAGTTGGGTTGAATTTGACGTTCTGTTGAAACACACTTGGTAATTACAAGTAGCGTTCGAAGTGAGATAGGATGCTGATTAGGTGAGTTTCGCGTTTACCAGGCTTCTAAGTAAGTACCTGAACTTTAATTGAACTTTAATTTTGACAATGGTCCGATAAGAACAAAAATCAGAGTGTTTAGAATTCCTAAACAGACGTGTATCTGTCCCTGTATTTGTTGTTTTATGTTAAAGTTTCTCATTTATATTGCATTATTTATATCGCTAGTCAATTTGAAAATTCTAAGAAAGTTTAATTTACAAATTTTAGAAAAATTTCAATTTCAATTAAGGAAAGAACATTTAATTTCCTAAAATACGTTGATAAGTTTAGAATATTCTGTTATAAAAGTTATGTTCATAAAACGTAAAGTAGCGAGAAGTTTGTATTAAAGGAATTATAAATAAATCGTGAAATAATAATCCAATTGAAACTTTCGAGAACTTTAAAAGAATTTTCATTATAGCATAACTATACGTCATTAAGAAAACATTTGACACTTACATATTAGCTTTTAAAAGTATAAAATCATATCGTCTAGCGATTAAAAAATTTGTGACATCTTGCACATTTGTCTTTCTCTAGAAGCAAATCTCTTTTCATCCTTCTGGAAATATCCTTCATCAGTGTTGAACGTATCTTCTCGGAGAAAGTACACAAAATGTATATATCCATTATCATAAATCTAATATTGTTTGGAAAAAGGTATCTCGAGGTAAATAACCACGAAGTGCTGATAATACGATCGATTTCAGATAAGCTATGCTTTAAAAGTGTTGTAACCATCGAAGAGTTGGCCATTCTATTGTGTTATTAGTTGTACAATCCTTTCGCACGTTAATCATTATATCAAAGAAAAAAGATCTTGATTGGATAAACCAAACTTCAAAAGAAGGGAAAAGTACTGCGTTTCGTCCTTACCAAGTCGTAAGACACTTATATTTTAATTATCCAATTTTTCTTTTATCGAAAAGTACAGAAGAAAGAGCGAAATATAATTATAAGCAATGTGATGCAACGTTATACAGTTTCGTAATTAAAGATTTTCATAGAAGCAAGAAAAGGAGAGTTACGTAAAGAATAATTACTGCTGTATGATACAATTTTTACGATATCCAAACTTCGTGTTTATTTATTAAATGTTCTTATTATTAGAAAGTAAAGTATCGTATATAACAACGAAAGCAAAATTTGGCTTTAGATAATTTCATAACCAAAGAACGTTGTAAAGGCAAGTACAGAATTTTAATGATAATTATGTTTCATTCATAAATGTTCGTTATTCACATCATTAAAATTTAATTAAGAATTACAACAGGATATCTTATGTAGAAAGAGGGTAAAAATCTCCAACTTATCCTGTAGGAAGTAATTGAATAAAGTCAACGATAATTAATCTACAAACAGCCAATTAGTAGACAGATAGCTTAAAGAACGTTTATTAGCAAATTAAAAATGGAAAGATCTAATCGCATGTACATTGACGACACGATGGAAAATCGTGTTGACCCTTGTCAAGATGTTACATAGATATTGACGTGTCTCGTCGTAACCAAGTATGTAATCTTCTCTGATGCTGATAGTTTCATACAAATTTATAATAAAATATAATAATCAGAGAAAAATTTTGAAGCTGGGAAATTTTCTCTATTAGCCATTCTTTTTCGAACTAATTAATAAGTATTTTAACGCGACTATGCAATATCATTAAGGACTGTATGGTGTATATTAAAAATTAAATGAACTTGGGAATCTACGAAGAGAAATATTCCAAACATAAATTTTATTTAATAAATCTAGATATCGAGTATAAAAGATCTGTTAAATTTTACCATAAACATAAAACGATTGTGAATATTATTTTACTAAAAGTAATTTATCTGGTTACTTACACAATTGTCATTATTTTTAACAACTTTATCATTATGTTTGTGAAATTCAGATAGCCCTATTAATTAAATGTATTTAATTTTTGTTTACAAAATGGAAATGTAATTGATTTTTCTTCAAACATCTGAAATTTCTCTCCATCTCAATTGCTTTGTAATGCACGAAGTAAATAAAAATCGGAGAAAGCTACAGCCGGACGATATGACGGATACGTTACAATGATTCAATTCAACTTGTGGAGCTTATTTTCTCTCTGCACTGAGGAGTGCAGTCTGCCGTTGCAGTGATAAAGCATAATCTCCTTGCGATTAGATAAAATTGAATTCCTTCCTCCAACCACTTTCTTTAATTTCTTTAATCTATAGAAGTATTTTAGAGGATTAACACATTAATTGGCGTAATATTACGTATGCCAGAAGCAACCTAGTCAATTATTAATGACAGAAGAGAAAATAGAGATGGAGAAAGCAAGAATCCTTTATATTTATTCGAATTAATAGTAGCAAGTGATGCAAGGCAAGATATTCCATAGGAAATTCTAAAAATTTTTGTTTTTGCCTTAACCCAGATATGCTCGTTATACTTCTACGAAGATGATTGCGAGATAATCTTATTATATTTCGTAATTTTTGCAGCAGTGTCCACATAACGCCATATCCTTTGAAATGATTGGACGTTAATAAACGTTTAATTAGTACGTTCCATTTTGCACCCAAATAAAAAGAAAACAAAAAGACATTATTTTAAAATACGACACACCGTTAAAAATTCAGGCATATCTGGATTAATTGCAAAAAAGCTTGTGACATTCTATTTTATTGTAAAATTTCTATAAAATTATCGATCGTCAACGTGTTAATTTTCGCTACTTCGAATTTTAGATTATAATATAAAATCCTTCAGAATCGTAGCAATCGATTAATTGCAAAAATATTTGCCAAATTTTCTAATATTCTTCTATTTCTTTTTCTCCTTTTCTGTTCGCG
Source organism: Bombus soroeensis (assembly GCA_014737365.1). Classification (NCBI taxonomy): domain Eukaryota; kingdom Metazoa; phylum Arthropoda; class Insecta; order Hymenoptera; family Apidae; genus Bombus; species Bombus soroeensis. The sequence continues at coordinate 4,058,228 of JACXIL010000171.1, forward strand.
ATTTTTTTATACAAAACATCGCTATCATTTACAGAAGCTCACACGAGCAGCTTACTGTAGAACGAGCAGCAACAAGTAATAATTTTCGTGCATTCATATCTGTCACGAACAAACGTGATTAAAATTAATTCCACCAGTGGTGATTCCACGCTACGTTAAAATCTTTAATAAGACGTTCGTCGAACCAAGAACCAAATTGATTCGCCGTGTATTTCGACGTTCCTACAAATTTCCATAGCCAGTTTTTAATCGAAAATAATTAACAATTTTTAGTTACCTAACTCACGCGAATGGCGTTTCTCGTCAGCTGTGTCGACCTCACATTCTCGGTCACGATTATTGATCTGGTCTGATTAAAAAATACTTAATAAAGGACCTGTGAAATTGTTAGTCGTATAAATTATGCAAACGCCATCGAATCGAATTGGTAAACGAGTATATTGAACAATATCGATGTAAGTGTAATAAACGATGACTTATGAAAGTATTCGAACATTTATCATAGAAAACTGCTACGAACATAAATGCACGACTTCACGAAAATATTCAAACACTTGGCGTAGAAAACTTTTATGTCCATATTTTATGCGTTATACAGAACATTTTGAAATTTCATTAGCACTGCAATGAGACACAATTGTCATAGTTACATTGGTACAATTTGAAACAAATCTGAAAATGTATAGAGAAATTGCAAGATATTTATTGCATACATTTATATCGAATAAAAAAATTAATATACAGTAAAATCTATATATAATAAATGTTCAATATAGTCCTACTGAATATTGAAGTTTATTAATATAATGGGTGAAGTTTATTAATATGATCGAGTGTTTAAGTACTTTTGTCACTCTGCGAAAGATGCACTTGCTCCAAACATATTGTAATTTCTACGTATATTTCAATATTTGTTTCAAACTTTACCAATATAGTCATAACAGTGTCGATAAAGTTTCCCTATAATACACACAATATATTCATAAAAGTTATCTACAAAAGTTCCGATATTTACATGATCCTGTATACGCGTGTTATCAACTCGTAAAACTACGAAAGATACAACTACCGTGATGATGTTAGAAATTACACTTTACTGCGAACATGTTTACAACAAATATTTAATGCAACTTGAATAATTCCATATCCTCGTCCCTTTAACGATGTAATAAAATAACGAAGAACTAAGAACGAATGATCCTCAAAATATATTATCTCGTAATAAAAGGCGTTTCTAGTAAATCTTCAAGTATTTCTACGAGCATACTATACATCTGGAATCCGATTTTATTTTTCAATATGAACGTGATGTCGATTTAGATGCTTCTAAAAAGGAACTTTTCATTCCACGATCGTACACGTTCGTAGATAATAGATCCGATTAGCAAATTAAAATTCTCTTATCGTTTTGACACGCTGACCGACACGACAAAAGTGTATCCACCAAACTAACTACGTCGAACGATCATCAGCATAAAACCGGCGGAAACCTGTGTAATTCTCGCGTAAATCTGTTTCTCTGACTGGTTCGAAACGTTTGCGATTCATTCATTCCGCTCTGCGATTATAAAGCGATTCTCACGAGCGTGCCGCACAAGAAAAACGAGAAACGATCGTTGGCGGAAGATAATTCACAGACCCTTTCGGTATTCGAAGCCCTTCGGCTATGTTTCGATGCGCCGCATCCGATCTCGAGCGCGGCGTACGCGCAAACTTAATTAACTCGACGCCGTCCAAACGTATCGGACATAAGCTTTTTTCTCCCCTTTACGTACAACGTATACACGCGGTATACGTACAACCACCGTGAGAGAGCAACGAGGTTTACTCGAAACTTTTCGCCTACCCTTGTAACAGCGTAATAACCGCGATCCGCTGCAATCCAGTGGTTCTCACCTCCGCGACGTGGCATTTTTTCCACTTGCGGAAGTACGTCGACCCCGAGGATAGGACTCTACCGTCCCTTCTGCCTGGTCACGAACATTTCAAATTGGTCGTAGAAATACCGCCTGCCGACCAAGAATTTATTTCTAGACAGACGAGTACCTTCGAGGATGCTTGTCGAACCGAGTCAAATTACTGGATGTACCGTACTTGTAGGTTTCGCTGTTTTTACTTCGTATGTGTTGCTAGATCTTATTTGGTTTTAGTTTTAGAAAAGTTTATTAGGTTTAGTTTTGGTCGTGGAACTTTTTAATTGGCTGAATATACGGAGATCTTCAATTGTCTCTATATTTAAATGCGCGCTGTCGTTCGAGCGATACGTAGAATTGATTGGTTTAACGTTTAATTGCATAGAGAAATTAAGTGAATATGTAGATTCGTATTAGTCGAATGCATAGTTTCATCGTTTGGCAACATTTATATTTTTCGATGTAGGAGAGATATACGTGTTGGTGTATGGTCGAGGCGTTGGTACTTCTTCGATTTATATTTCCTAATATTTACATTTTATAGTATTGTACTGTATAGTATAGTACTGTAGTATCGTAGATTATTATAATTAGTTTATTTACGATAGAAGGATTAAAGAGAAGTTAATTAGACAGAAAACAGTGATTATTTAACACGAACTAGTCACAACAACGGATTATAATTAAAAAACAACTAGATAACTAATTAACAACTCTCGTCAACACAAATTCAACTCTCTCTCAACAACGCTAACAACACTATATCAACAACGCAGTCTGTACTCTTCGGCTTTTCAACTCATTCTCTTGTCAATTCGTTTATCGTCCCCTAGCAACTTCTTGTCTTTTGTCTTGGCCTCACTACGCACATACTCAGCAATCGTTCGTTTATTATTTGCATCTCAGCAACCGCTTGTTTATAATTCACACCTCAGCAACCGCTTATTTACAATCTGCGCTACACCCTCCAGGCCCCTCGTCCACGATACTACGGTACTGTATGGTATAGTACTGTATAGTATGCTTGAATATATTCATACAAGATACGAAGTATCAGCGCATGATTACGAATGAACTATTTCATTTTTTAATTCTCTTTATATTCCTATAAAAGAAGCAATAATTTATGCTTGATAAATTTAGCCAAATCCACTTATTTGTCTACCTGTGTATTACATTATGCGTGGCCTACCTGTGCGATACTGAGAAGAAATAAACGAGTCTAAATCGAAATAATTCTCATTTTCCATTGTTTTGTTGAAGCTTGTTTGTCGAACTGATCAGTTTGATCAAGTGAAACCTGAATGGCTTTTAAACGCCAATTATATATTCCGATATGAAAATTAAAAATAGCGACGGATATATTTGATGATGAAAATCGTGAAAATGTAGCCACTTAATTTCAATAATATTGCTTCATACGATTGAGATCGGCCGAATTTTACATTTCTATTGCAATTTCTCTGAGGTACGAAAATAATACATGCTATAAAGTTCAAAAGATTGATATTTACTTATATATTTACAGGTTTCATTTATTAATCCTTTTAAGTGTGTTATAAAAGCACGTGCATGCAATATTTGTTGAAATGATTATAACATTTTTTAATTAAATTTAATTAAATAATAAAAATTTTAATTAAATTAATTACAACATTTTTAACTGATCTATCACGAATATACTCGTAAAATTGTATAAAAATTCTATCTAATTCACTGGACAGTATATTGTTGCAACATATTTGTTACCAGAAAGACCATAAAAGTTTCCAAGCAATTTCATTAAAATCATATGAAACTCGAAATATAGCGAATTCGTTGATATGTTCTGCTTCTTTCTTTGTTCGTCTTCTGTTCTTATATAACACTTTCGTCATTTACTACAATTATCTAAAGTATATTATCTTAACACATCGACCATAACGAGGATTTTATAATTTTTGTCCTGAAAACCACAAAAATGTCATGATACTTAACTTTAAGCTGCAACACAAATGTTCTATTGTTGAATAGCAGGCTTTTTATTTTACCGTGATACATAATTATTTATACTCCGATATTTTTTAGTCAATGACATTCATCTTACTTTAATGATTCTATAAAATCGTGAAGTAACGTGCATCATCGATGACCATCAGTATAATTAACTAGTTAATGCCCATCAGTGTACTTAAAATAATGACATACAATTTTTTACTAAAATTATCCAACAGTTTATCGTACAATATCTTTGTTAAAAATATAGAATAAATTTCTCTTAAAATTCTCGTCTAAAAAGAAGCAGAAAAGTGATTGTCAATCCTATTGACTGGAATTATTTAATCGAGTAATCGTTTGGACAGTTGTTCACTTTTGACAATGTGTGTTTCACACATAAATTAATGAATGAATTTGGAAAGCCATTATTTTATTATTTTTCTAATTTCTGAATTATGAGTCAGATTAACAAGCTTCTTCTAAACGATATCAATTAAACTGCTAACGATAATAAAACCAATGATATTCAAACAGTAATTATACATGAGTGGTGCATGTATATAACGTTAAGAGATACTTTCGATATGTAATTTAAATTTATAATGTGTCGATTCCACAAAAACGCAATAAGTGCCTCTTCTAGTAATTACTAACTCATCGTTCATTTGTATGCCCTGGATCAAATTCAAACAAATCAGCCATAAATCAACTAAAGTATCCAAATAGCTACAAAATTCTATAGTTTCTAGAATACATTAAACCAGTTAATCGTTTATTTTCTACGTATTAATTTCATGTATAAATTATCTTCTCTTCCGAGTAGAAGGCACATAACGAAATCTTCCAAATAATTTTTATCGAAAATCTTCCAAATAAAATTTATCATAGCTGGCATTTACGCGGAACAATTTTTCACATCGAAATGACTCGTTTATTAAATCACTTCACGTAACGACTACAGACAAACGTTGATAAAATAGTAGAAGATCGGAACGCATGGTATCCTCCTGTGCACGTATTTCTTCGCAAACTTTAAACGCATCTGTATTCTAAGCGTTTCCAGGGGTACTTTAAATATTTATGATCTTCACTTTCTGTTCGAACTATTTTCTTACGAAACTGAAGGCTACGGGTTCGATTACAAAGACGTGTATTTTGAACTGTGGACAGTATTTATCGTGAAAAATTATCGTTCAAGATGCACGTTCCGTACCACTCGTTCTTCTTTTTCTTTTTTCGCTTTCGTCAAATTTTTCTATGTTCTCGTAGAGAATATCGCGCGAGACGTTGTACGAAATACGACTCTACGACTTTAAGAGTTTACAGTACACACCGTAATAAATGCCCGACCGCACGTGGAATTTGAAATGAATCTTCTCGCGACATGGAAAAGAAGATAAGCCGAAATAATAAAAATATATAAATCAATTTGAAAGTATACTAATTGAAACATACCAAAAGATTAGAAAATTAATATAAGAAATTAATATAAAAAGAAAATCGTACGATGATCTATATAAAGCTTTATATCTTCTTAGTGATAAAAGAAGCGTGTTCTTCCTATTTTTACGCGACGTTTCCGTATGTGGGACGTAAATCATCGAATTCTTCAACGATTCCATTTCTTTCTTTATATATATTTTTCACTCACTGTCAGCGTAATAATCGGACTACACTACTTACTATGTATGTATGAACGAGTACATTAAATTCTTTGAATATTCCTGCGTGGCAACATAAAATTAGTTTTATAATGCGTTTTACTTTCTCTTGGCGAGTATGATGAAGAGTCTTTAAGGACTTGGATTCTTGTTTCGACACCTTGTAATTCATTTTCCCCGTTCTTTAACCCCTTAACCTACGATTTACGTTTGAAAATTTTGTACTTCGTACTTATGTAGTACTACGGGCTATGCCCGTAATATTTACGTTTGGTCCGATCATGTACTACGGGCTATGTCCGTAATATTTACGTTTGGTCCGATCATGTACTACGGGCCATGCCCGTAGTTGTAGATTACTCACATTTTATCAATTTACTTTTCACCTTTATTACTTTTATTTTAACCAGGTACCTTAAAAACTTTGATACATTTTCTTTCTTTTTTTAATATATCAACAACACTTTTCAAATTCCACGTGTCACATACGTATAAAACTCTCCATAAAAATAACGTGGAATTTTTAACTGGACTCTCTGCCTCTTTCCTATATGAAATTAATTCCATGGAAGTTCCACGCGGTCAACGCCAAATTCACAATGACAACACTGTGAAACACTACTTTCAAAGTCGTTCCCCTATTCTCGTTAAAATTACACTCGCGTAAGAGCATAAAGATATAAAAAGGAAGGAAAGGAAATCTATTGTAAGATTCAAGCAACCTCGTAACCCCAAACCAACAGCGATGCTGCAATCTACCTGCGTCTTTCTCGATTCAATTTAGAGAATAGAGAACCGAAGTAGAAAATCTGCAGGAAACAACGAAAAGCCCAACAGAAGCCATTGTTTCGAATAGATTGGGAAAATCTATAGAGTCTGGTTACTCGAATGGATTAGAATTAATAATAGACTCGGTTCGATTCAAGGAAGGTCGCGTAGCGTGGCTTCGGTTCACTCTTCTTCTTCCTGCTCCCTGACAGTCGATACGTGACGAGATTTCGTCTCTAATAGCTACCAGTTTTAACGAAGTTCCATGAACGTTCGTTACTCTTTTTGTCCTCTTTAACATCACCTCCCACTCGCACTGTTCAATCCTGATGCTTACATACATCGCGACGCGTGCGTGCACAGATCTATGGAACCCTCGAACACACGCAAAATCCACGGGGTATAAAAGCTTGCAAGACCTGTTTTCGCGATTGCCGTGTCCCAAGGAATCCTGTTGCGAGAGAACTACGTCCCAGGAGTAGACGAACGCTACAGTCCTTTTCGGTCTACGGTTCTAAGTACACGGTTTTTAGAATTACCATAGCTCGCGGATCTCATTCAGGTAAGCAACTATATCGTCACGTTCTTTTTATTATACGATGGCGAAACATTTACTTGAGAACAAATTATACTGTAATACGCGGTTTCTAAAATTCCGATAGATCGTGGATCGTACGACTGGTAAGAAGGACAATGCACGTCGTTAAGTCATTTCTTGCGCCATGATGCGATCACGTTTATTTGAGAATCCATCGTATTCCAGAGTATATAGACGATTGCATACGCTATGTATTAGGTTGTCCGAATAGTTTCTTTCGTTTTATGAAGAAATAATAGACGCATAAGGTTTTTCTTGTTTTATATTATTTTGTCGAATTGCGTGCGATCCATTTTTTCTGTTGAGATAAACACCGCGACATTTCACTGACTTGGTTTCACGTTTGTATGAAGGTGCATTGTTATAAGAAACACGTTTGCGAAAAAAACATACTTTTCGGACAACCTAATATTTGTATTTTCTTTTTGAGGTGCAACTTTAAGTACGTGGTTTCTAGAATTTCGACGATTTCCGGATATTGCAAAGTTTGTTCGTTACCAATGCGAGACATTTATTTAAAAATTTGTTATATACCGGATTATATACTAGAATAAACGGAGTTTATAAATTGAGGGGATAATTATATGGTCTAAGAGCTGTATAAATTGCGAAGGTAAAAATGTATACTCTGGCGGTCCAGAAATTACATCCACTTTGTCGTAGTTGTGATAAATCTATCGCTAATTTTGTTATTAATTCGAAATTAGTAGTTTTCTTTAATTCAAGAGTATTTATAGGGAAAGTATCTTCGCATTTTTCAAAGATGAAACGGAAGACTAACTCGACTTTCTTTCAAATTCTTGGATTTTATGGTACATGTAGCGATCTTGAACTTTTGGCCGGTATCTTGTGTGGGTAACTTTGTGTACACTTCATTTAGATTACGAAGAAATTTTATTTAAAAATTTATTATACCCTTAAAATACCTGCTTGCTTTTACCAACTAATTACGAGGAAAAAACATCCGAAGTCCGACGTTTTTGTAGTTGTAAAGGTAGCCAACATATTTTTTGTCGACGAAGATCGACATATTTCTCTTTCTTTTCGAACGAGACCGAGTTTCCAACAGAATATGTTCGTAATAGCATCCAGAGTAAGCTACGTAAAAATATGTTCACGACAAATTTAGTGATTCAAAAAATCATTTTCTTTTTACCTCAATTTGTCGTTCTTTTCTTTTCTACTTTTTGTTGCTTTGTATATTGTTACATAAGACTTTTTAAATTTTCTTCAAAATAGAACTGTGTTTCTTTTAATGAAATCTACACTCGGAATAGTTCCATAATTATAGTTACTTAGAAAATTAAGTATAACAATTATTTTTATCTAAATGCAGAGAATTTAAGGTAGAAATTTTAAGCGATATGTTGAGCACGGTAATATTGACTATCGGAGTGAAGCGAAGTATTTGATTAAAAATATTTAAAATGTAATTAATTGGTGCGATTCACGCTTAGTTACAAATGGTAATCTTTTAGAAAACGAGTTTTAAAAGTGACTTTTATGATTACATAAACGCACAGACTTTATAGTAATATGAAATTTCGAATAAAATTTTAAATATTACAGTAATTACGATGACAATGGTGAGATTTTGCAAAACGTTGTTATAGTATAAAATTTTACAATAATATAATAAAAGACGAATTTTATACAAAGAAATTTAATTGCCTAGTAAATGTATTAGTAGTATATGGCTAACGATTAAGAATTTTTATTGCATATCATATTTTAAAATTTATATATCTTGCGCTCTTTTTACCATTTTTACCATTTTATAAATATACAATATACCTATGTTGTAGGAGAAACGTATAAACTTTTACAACGTAAGACGCATAAAACCGATAACGAAATAAGGAGAAAACAGCAAAGAAAGGCGGGATAGTCATAAAAAAATCAGACCAACGAGAAAGCTGTTGAAAGCTTAATTATCAACAAAAAAAAAGGTTTTTAATTATATTTTTTCGAGATAAATATATAACATAAAAACTTGCATTATTATTCATTCGTAAAACGAAAACGCGACATTCATCTATAAAATATCAATCTTAATAAAAAGGGAATTATTATTGTAAAAGTTTGAACGTTCGTAATAAAATTTTACAGCCTTATTCGCCCAGCTTTCAGCTTTATATCACCCTGCGACTTTACTTTGCTCGTCGCGTCGCAATTACTTACCAGGGACTAGCATCTCGTCTTACTAACACAAAGCTGTAGAAACTTAAAAAGAAAAGTCGTTGAAAACAAATAAACGGAGCTTCGTAACTTTGATTTCAAGAAGTGGTAGAACCGGTTATTCCATACGTAATGCAAGTTTCCTTCAAGATGTAAAAGAAGGGCTATGGTAATTTCAACAATCCCGGAGTTACCAGGCGGATTCATAAAACAGTCGAAAAAGTACCATTTTACAAATTTCAAAACGTGTTAAACGTCATTCTTTTTCCACGTCTTTCGCTAAAAGCAACGTCGGTATATTCTAGTGACGCGATAATATTACTGGTATATTCGTGCAAACATAACACGGAGCTGTGAAATAAATTATCTCATTTCCATAAAAAGAGAAGGAAATGAAGAAAAACAAAATCTGGTCGCGTAGACCTCCCATGTATTTTTCTTTGCTTTTACTCGCTTCGCTTTGGTAATTTCTTAAACGCTTAATTCGCAGTTATAAATGCGAAATTCTTTTCTTTTCTTGTATCTTTGTTCTACTTTCTTTCGGTTCTATCTGTTAAAAATTCCTATCAAATTTATCCAAGAAGATAAAATTTCAGATTCTGTCGCATATAATTTTGTACTTTTTCCATCCCCTATATCTCAAAATTTACAAAAAATACAATTCCACGAATCGTCCCATAACACATCTACGTGTTATATCATTCACTCATTGTTACACATTACGTTTAATACGCTCAAATTTTATATCGATATATTACATTTATTATATATTAAATTTTTATAAATTTAATAGCCTCTTGCACGATTAAAGAAATATTATTAATGGAATTTTACGAGTCCTGATGAATTATAAATTATAAATTATCCATGTTGATAAATTTTCTTACAGATACAACGATAACGAATGCGGTGACGATAACAGATCAAATGAAATTTAACGAACAATTTCTGCGGATTATAAATCGTTCGATTATCCTATTCAACGCGAAACTATAAAATTATGAAAACGAAGTACATAACTTACAACCTGTAACTCGTCAATTTACTAATATCGTTAGTTGGTAAAATTATCGTGCAAGGCGGTACCCGGTATAAAACTAATTATATTTTAGCTTCAAAGTAAAATAGCTAATAACCTCGATCAGATAGTCTGTTTTCTGATAATTATAGAATCATAGAAGGCCGATAAAAAAATTATCAATCGCAACGAAACAACATTCTTTAAACGATAAAATCCTTCTCTCCCCTAGGTACTAAGGATGTTTCTTCTTCTGTGCTTGCCCTTGGTGCTAGCGTCGCCACTGAATCCAACCCTAGAGGGGTACAACTTGGAACTGGTGGATGGAATCCTGAAAGACGTACAATTCCATGACAAACTCATCGACGAGCTGGATTTATCCGGCTTAGGAATTCGTCGCTTAGAAAAGAACGCTTTCGACAACGTACCGTCTCTAAAATCCTTGAACTTGGCCAATAACTCGCTCGAATCGCTTCCAGAATTCATGTTCTCCAATCTGACAAACTTAGAATACTTATCCTTAGCGCAGAACAATTTAACCAGCCTTGAAAACTTGTTTATCCGCTTGGAGAAGCTTCAGGTATTGAACATTTCCTGCAATCCCATAATACACCTTCGTAGAGGACATTTGTTCGGTCTAACGAAATCCACCAGCATATTAACGGAAGGAAACGTTCTTTGGAGCATAAGCACAGGAACATTCACGAATTCATTCCTGAAAGACGACGAAGAGTTGAAATACTTGGAGAAGGTGAAGGCTGAAGAATATATCGAACAAACCAACGATGGAATAGAAAAAGAGATAGAAAAGGCGACAGAGAGTAACGTGTTGAAGGATTTCGCGCCATCCACGAAATCGTCGATAAAAAAAGGCCAGAAGTTAAAATTGTGCATATCAAATAACATACTGCTATCTATAGAACCACTCGAAGACAATAAACAGCTGACGAATGGATGTCTGGAGATACCAGTGAACGAGAAAGAAAGATCTGTCAGTCTCCGAGGATTAGGAATCAAAGGGTTCCACGAAAAATGGTACCAATTACAATACCTTCCGTTAGTTTCTTTGGACCTTGCGAACAACGAGATCACAGAAATCACCAAGGAATTACTGAATGATCTTCCCGAGGATCTGATTTATGTGAATCTGATGGGTAACAGGATCAGAGGTATCTGGAGCCAGGTGATCGAAAACAAGTACCTAAAAATACTGAATCTTAGAAACAATCTCATAGACAAAGTGGAGGACGATGCTTTCGCGAAAACCAATTTGACTACCCTGTTTCTTAATGGAAATCAGCTGGAGAATCTTTCGTTCGCTTCTAGTTTGCCCGATACTCTGACAGAGCTGATATTAGCGGCAAACCAGATCTCTGCCATTCCTGACGCGGCTTTCTCGAATCTGCCTCGTCTGGTCTACCTGAACCTGGCCAACAATAAGATTCAGAAACTGCAGAACAACGTATTTAAGGGGTTGGATTCGTTGCAGGTGTTGATTATTACTAAAAACAGCCTGACAGATATCGAACGTCAGGCGTTCTCCGATTTGAAACAGTTGACTACTCTTTATCTTCATCGAAATAGTCTGGCAAAGCTTGAAAAGGGTACATTCTCTGAATTGGAGAGTCTGAAAGACTTGAACCTGGCTTGGAATAAATTGGGTAAGATCACTGCCGACACTTTCGCGGATCTACCTCAGACCTTGGACTTCCTTCACATCGATTTCAACGAAATAAACAGCCTAGAAAAGGCTAGCTTCATCAATGTTCCCAGATTTACGTTGTCTCTCACTGGAAATAAAATCTCGACTATCCCAAAAGGAACCTTCGATCTACCTACACTTAGAGATTTGCATCTGAGTAACAATACCTTGACGACTATCGATGGCGACAGTTACGAAGGTCTGCCTCAATTGAAACGCCTTTGGTTAAATGAGAATCAAATCAACGAAATACCGAAAGGCTCCTGCAAGAATTTAGGAAGTTTGAGTATTCTGGATATTTCGAAGAATCCGCTGCAGACGCTACAAAACGGCGCTCTTTATGGACTGAGTTTGGTTAGAGGGAACTTTTTGTATATCTACAATAACCAACTGAAGGAACTGCAGGGTGGAGTTTTCGAAGATATTTAAGCGGACAGATACAACGACTCGTGCACTCACGTTCGTTTTTATCATTTATATAGATTTAACATATACGAAGATATTAGGTTTGGGATATTATTTTTATTCGTTGAGGCGAAAGAATTCTTTGCTTCGAATCGTTTCTCTTTTTCTGATAGTTTCTGATAGTCGGTAGTTTTGAGTATTTCTATCGAGTTTCCGATATCTATGTTATCGATGGTTCGCAATCGAATATAGCTTTATATATTTGTAACTATCGGAATGTGATATGAATGTTTCCTTAGAATACTTTCCTCAGAATCCTTAGAATAGGAAAATTTGTAAAAGAAATAAACGAATAGAAGAATACGAAGATCGTATTATTTTTAAATAAACTTCCCTCCACGTGTTCTAGAAACCTTCTGTAATCCAAATTCTTTCAATTTTGTGATTCGAAAGTAAGCGAAATGCTTTTAATCAAAAGCTTGAAAATTTGGGAAAAGAAACGTAAAACAAATTAAGAAATAAGATAATTCAAAGAAACATTCAAATAGGAAAATGAATTATTAGGAAAGCAGAAATTACTATCAATAATAGCGATCTTAAATCGGCAATAAGATTTATATACTGGAAGAATTCGATATTCCAAGAATTCGTAGAAAATTCAATATTCATACAATTCGATTGAAAGATGCAACATTTTTAACCATTTACAATTTTCTATTAGTAATGTACAATAATATTGAACTTTTCTATTTTAACGATTGCCAACTGTTACTAATTATTTTGTTCGTGTTTAAACGACACTCGAAAATATTTAGAACACTCTCTGTGTAACTTAGAAAAATACGATGTAAATGAATAATTTGCACTTTTATTTTTATCACCTTTGTTTCTCTGCAAAAATACGAAAATATCCTTTTGTCTCGTCCTATAGCTGTAGCAGATATTAAGATGCATTAAAGCAGGTCTGACTTGTGACCTTGAAATTACCTTGAATACGTAGAATGGTACGTGAATATACTATTTATCTATCGGCAGTGATATATAGTCTAAAACGAGCAATCGTGACATATTTTCATTTATTGAATTCAATTAAGATGTCTGCCGACAACAAATTATTACATCGGAATGACGAATCGAGCAAATTCAGATATACTACCGTCATTCTAAAAATAACTGAGAAAATACACAACGATCCATGATTGCACAATTTTACCACCGGCGATGGATTTATCGATCACTTTGAGTATTCGTTAAAATACGCGATAAGTTCACATGCAAATACGAAAGAATCTATTGGGTTGATTGGCAATTAAGTGATTGCGGATTTTGTCGATATCACCTAATGACAATAGATCATATAAATTAGTTATGATACACGTTATTCGAATAATCGAATTTTTTTTCATGTACACCACTGATCTTAAGTACCTTAAGTAGTAATTTTAAGTAGGATAGTTATTCGTCATGTTTGTAGAAACACTCGACCAAATTTTACTTCGTTTAATACGTCAAGTTACGGAGCACACATAACGCGAATGAAATGACACGTTTCGTCATAAAGTGCGATAATTAGAAATAGAAAATAGAAATAATTAGAATTACTCGATCAAATTTTACTTCGTTTAGTATTTCAGGTTACGGAGCACACATAACGCGAATGAAATAATACGTTTCGTCATAAAGTGCGATAATTAGAAATAGAAAATAGAAATAATTAGAATTACTCGATCAAATTTTACTTCGTTTAGTATTTCAGGTTACGGAGCACACATAACGCGAATGAAATAATACGATTCGTTATAAAGTGCGATAATTAGAAATAGAAAATAGAAATAATTAGAATTACTCGATCAAATTTTACTTCGTTTAGTATTTCAGGTTACGGAGCACACATAACGCGAATGAAATAATACGTTTCGTCATAAAATGCGATAATTAGAAATAGAAAATAGAAATAATTAGAATTACTCGATCAAATTTTACTTCGTTTAGTATTTCAGGTTACGGAGCACACATAACGCGAATGAAATAATACGTTTCGTCATAAAATGCGATAATTAGAAATAGAAAATAGAAATAATTAGAATTACTCGATCAAATTTTACTTCGTTTAGTATTTCAAGTTACAGAGCACACATAACGCGAATGAAATGACACGTTTCGTCATAAAATGCGATAATTAGAAATAGAAAATAGAAATAATTAGAATTGGAAAATAAGGTGTTCTAATATTTATAGCCATTAGTCTACACGACATACCGGGAGGCAAGAAGTTTTTTATAAAAATGTAACAACAGTGTTAACAATATTTGTCAGAAGAGACTGAACCTACTGTTTTCTTAATCGGCGTTCCGATAATCGAGATTCTGTTGCATTAGAATATAATCGCTATACTGTGAAAAATATAAAGATAAAAAAATACATAGTAAAATACATAGAACTTAAATACAAAATTGTATAAAACATCCAGGATACTGTATTCGTTAGAAATTTAGAGAATAAAATATTTTTTAGCTATGTAAAGTATTTTTAGTTATGTACATAACCATATGAATTTACTTAAATATCCACAGTAAATTGATCATAATTTTGAATTCATTTTTTGAATTTCTCGAAGAGACATCTATTACAAAATAGATACTCGATATTTATTAAATTCAGCTAATTGTACTACAAAGCCTAATTTCTTCCTTTTCTATAATACACGATTTAAAAATATACACGTTGTGTATTTGTACTTCGAAACACTGCAAGCATAAAACAGTTACAAAAATTGTATTTCGAACGACAATTAAGGACTATACTACGACAAAGAGGATTTATCATAGTACAATCACGAAAGAATGAATTCTCTTATAGCGTCTACGTTCGCAGAAAGCCAAATCAGATCATGATTAAAACATCTTTCGGTATCATTAGAGACACTCGCGAGATACCCAGGCGTTCCGATTCTGGTGGGACGCTCATTTCAATGGGAAAACCTAATTCAATGATACAAGAACGAAAGAAAGCTCCATACACAGTGTGGTGTAACATCGCATCGTAGCAACACGCTGGCGATTAGATTTACAAACAATAGAGATTATAACCGTTGAAAAGCGAACGATAGAAACCGCTACGTACAATAATAAATTCCACCTAATTGCGTGTAAGAAAATTCCATTAAAGGCGGAGCGGTCTGATTGTCGCACCTTCTTCGTCTAATGACGATCAAAGGTTTTCAAGTTCGGTGTACGTGTTTGTCCGTGAAAGGCGACCATCCAATATGGTCGCGGTAATTTTCATAAACTGGTTGCTCGGTGCTGTTCGCTTTCTCCTGAACGGCTATGCGCTATATAAGTACGCGAATAGACGTATAATGCACGCGGTATAAAATGATGCCTGTGGTTTACGACCGGCTGGCCTTGACTTTTACGAGAACCTTGGAAAGCTCAGGTGCGACCGGATTTTGAGGAAAATCGACACGCTTCAAGATCGTTTTCATCCTACCGCTAAACGATCCTCTGGGAATAGGGACAGAACGTTGCAAATTTATGTAATTCTTTGGAATCGAATGGAAACCTCGAACAACGATCTAAAGCGTATTTAACACGTTTTGAGAAAAAATAGTTTTTAAGTCACACCGCGTGACGTACGTTTCGAACACCTAGCGCGATTCCTGCGTTTCATATTCGTCTTTTGACGAGATATCCGCAACGTGTGCGTACTTGATCGATCGACAGGGATTCTAAAAGTACTTTGGCTTTGCTTTAGTATTAATTCGGGTATTAAACGAGGTATAAGACCTTCGTTTGGTGTTTCCATGCGATCAATAAGGTCGTGATTACTGTTAGCCTGCAGGAGTTGTGGAAATATGATTCTTGCCGGAAACAAGACAAATGTACGAGGGCTGTCGATTTTTCTTCCTTTTTTGGCTTGCTGAAAATCTAATAATCTAATGATGGTACAGAATGTTGCTATTATAATTTTCAAGTTACTTTTCGTTTTCTACTAAACACTAAAATTAGCGAACCGTTCAAAGCGTCTGCTATGAAATCTCTTGTTTTTACAATTATTAAGAATATGAAAATGTATTTTTGCCAATATTGTTGCCTACTTTTCTCGAGACAAAAATATAATTACATATCCATATTGCTTTAATTCTAATCAACTATGTATAATATATTCAAATTCAAATTAAAGATTGGGAACTCCAGAGTTAAGAATGACATTGATAGAATCTCTCACTTATGTTAGTAAAGATTTATGCTAATTGTGTATCTTTTTCACACGTGTACTTTTCAGAAGATTCGTTCGCGTGTCTCAAAGTGAAATTTCATTTCCATTCCATTAAAAGTTAATAAAAGATTTTCGCATTAATCTAAAAAAGAAATTACATCGTGTAGAATGTAAACGCAGTAAAATGATCAAAACCATTCTATAATTGAAACAATAATTGCAGCGTTGGAGCATAGAAGTCATCTGAACGAAACACGCGGACGTAATAGGATAATCAAGCAACGTTTGATTTATAAAATTCATTTGCAAGAAATTCGCTTCTTCTATTATTACAATATTATAATATTATATTATTGTAATTTGTGACTCGTAAAACAGCGGTTCAATCGCGCCAGAAACTGTCGCAGGAAGTACCGCGGTATCATTCTAATTACTATTACGATTTCTGATGAATCAGCAACAATACCATAGAAACTTCACTTCAAACAGTTACCATAAACTTCTACGCGGAAGACAATAGACTCAGACAATACGACGCGTAATAAGTCTGAATCACGACAGCCTGGAAATCCTTGATCTTCCATCCGTCATTTCGATAGTTACGAAGAAAGAGAAGCAAAAAAAAAAAGAAGGCGAGAGAAGAAACGACTTTCGTGAAACCATCGAGGTCGTTTGCGAGGGTGTCGCTCCCATCGTGATTTTTTGAAGACCGACAAAGAAGGAACGCATTCTCACATACCAGCTGGTTCTCGTTCCGTGGCGAAGGTCCCGAGCAATTTCGTGGCACCGTATACCCGTGTTCTCCACTTCCGGTTTAGCCAACGGTACCTTGTAGGGTTATCGAACGTGCGTCTGCCAGGACTACCGTCTGACATCTCTGTGAACACGTACATTATAACGTTACGTGTGTGTACAGAAGTCGACGAGAATGTTGTGAATAGTCGCCGGTATAGTTCGTCGAACAAATGTAAAAATCGTATGAAATATAGAGATAAGTCCATAACAAGTCCATTTTCACAGACTCTTTCGATTTTAACGTCCTTTAAAATAAAGTACTTAGCATCTGTTAACACTAGAACTACCGATAGTTAACAGGAAGCTATTTCTACCAAAACCAGTGAAAATGACTGGTCTTTAAAAAATATTTATTGACTTATTACTTTCTTACAGAAGCAATTCCGTGTTATGTAGTACATTTTTAGTACTACTAATCCATCTGGAGCCATCATCACTAAACGAGGGTTGACACATTTATAAAATTGTAGAACCAGTCATTTTCACTGGTGTGGTATTTCTATTGTTAAGAAACAAGCAACGAGGTAATGTGTGCCGCTTGCGCTTGAACAGAACCTTATTACGAAACGAATAAAGTAAGTTAAATTAGGAAACCAGTTTCGAAGCCAAGTCCCAAAAATCAAGTTACAGCATCTTAAACTATTGGAATAATAGATACATCGGAGAAACCCATTGCAAACGTCGCAGACACGAGGAGAATTTTTATAATTTGAAAAGAATTGTTTATCACAGTAGGATCTGAATGAAGGAAGGAATAGTAGGGAAGAATGCATCGAGGAAATTCTTGCAATTTTTTTTCGCAAGTACAATGTGTATCGAACAGAGCTCAATAATGCAAGTTGAGTGAGAGGAAATTGTAAGCGAAATGTTGCGTTGTAACGCAACTTTGGGTATCAATAGCTTCGTATAACATGGTTGAAAGGGGGAATAGTACGATAAATTCCAAAAAGCACAGGATTTACGAACGATTGATAAATTGACGAGATTTTTTACTAAATCGAGAATACTCCTAACGTTTCGATCGATATTTTTATGATATTCGGTAAGACAAAAAAAGTACAAAGACAAGAGATGAAAATCAGATATAAAATGTCTCTCCTGCTTAAACATCTTTTTGTTCATTTAAAATCTACGAATAAGATTGTTTTACTATTTTAGAATTGTACTTCTACGAGATTAAAAAAGATGTAATCTATATATATATCATGTTCTTCCTCCATAATTTTCACGTCTTAACGAGAGTTACGCAATCGAAAGATATCGTCTACGCGTTAAAATTGCTACATCAACGTCATTGGATTTGATGAATGGTTTCGAATATTCTCATGTCATTGAGTAATACAATTTTGGTCACTTCCCCAATGGGTTTCTATGTGATTCAACAGGTTTTGAAAACGACTGGTTTAATGGCTATACCGTGGAAGGATACAATTACATAATACGGTGTGGTTAGGTAGTTACATAAATTCGGAAGAAAATTAGGTTTATTGAATTAATTGATCGAAGAGCTTCGAGGAGATTTTGGAAATATCATTGAGCCTCTCTGTGGAAAGTTTCGAAATATTTTACAAGTAATAAAATGTTTAATTTGTGCTAAAAAATTCACGCGTGTTTTCAATGTATTTTCGTACAATAATAAAAGTAGAAAAGAAAAATATTAATAACATAGAAATCGATCTTTGCGCTACATGAAAAGTTGTCATTCTTTTCAAACATTGCTATGTCGAGAAGAAAAATTATATTGTCAGTACTTGATCAATGAATCACTCGCATCTTCAAAAAAATCGGTGGACAGTAAAATTTATAGCTGGCATTGCGAATGATGAATTTCATGCAGTAATAACAATAAAAAATAGACAAAACATCCAATGTATGAGCAGATAGAAGTAAAAAGAAGAGAAAGAAACTAAACTTTGATGGACTTTCTAGTCTCCAGCTGAGATCCATCGATCGCCGATCGTCACGATCATTCTGATTATTACCTAAGGTGTTTAACACTCTAAAACATCGATGTAACTTCACTTTTGCATACAATAGATATTTCGCGTAGGATGTCATATGTTTTTAACGCTTTAATAGCAACTATTAAGCGTCGTAAGAGTTTCTAAAATACAAACTGTTTTAATACGCAAATGTAGTCTTTGAACGCCCGATGACATAAGTCCAACGAAAGAACATAAAATACAAGTGAATGGTATAGAATGTACGAGATGCAAAGATAAAGTTAATATACATACGTGAATGAAATATATACAAAATTTCTATAACTGAATTCTGTAACAATAAATTTAATTAGATAAAAGGAAATTAATTAAAATTTATTTAAATTCCCTTGGCATCCTTTATGTTCTATGAAACTAATCTGTAACGCGTGTAGCTTTCTGGATACAGTTAATTACGTGTAAATAATCTAATAAATCAAATAAACCAGATTAATTACGTACAAATAAAATGAATTGCAAATCCATTTAAACTTGAGAATTTTTCTACTCTACTATGAAGATAGGTAACGCGTGATACGTTTTTAGATAAAATCAGTTAATAAGGTAATAAATCTAAATTAATTGCGAACTAAATGATTACCGATGAATACCTTTATATTCTACCATATACAAGAAAAAACTGGTGACACATCGCTACTGGCTAGTTTTTAGATAAAACAGCCGATTGATAATATGTTAATGTGCCTCCATGTAAATCGATTTTATAACCAGCATACCTCGTATGTGTAGATAACGTTGCAAGAAATTGGGCGGAAGTATAACGTCGGGATTAAGTAGGTCACCGAACTCGACCAGAGCGAGAAAGGAAAAAAAAGAAAAAAGAAAAGGATGCCATCGAATCTCGAACGAACGTTAACCGGAGAAAATGTATAACTTCAGAGGAGAAAGGTCCAAAAGCCGGGTTCATTGGCCTTCCTCTTCTTCCGAAGGTGAGCATGTGATGTCCATAAAACGTGTTTTTAGTGCACGTAACGCTCCAGTCCATTTAATGCGATCACGTGAAATGAACAGAAAAAAATGATAAATATTTCACGAAGACATATCGAGGATGGAGAATCGGATTTTGATTCACAGTCAGAAAGTGGTTCTATGTCGGTGCTCTCAGCTATAGTAATCGATGCATCGAGAAAGCTGACATGATCTTTCAACGTTTTCACATAACTTGACAGTATTTTGATATTAAGCCTTGGTATGCTTGGTATATAAGCTTTAATATGTATAACTTTTACGTTTCTGTAAAATCAAATTAAAATTATTAATTCATTATTGAATTATAATGTGTATAAATTTTCTTAATGTATATCAAATTTTTATGCACTGATAAAGAATTTTAAACAAAAACGTGTAGAATGTAGGTAATATACAGAAATATTCAAAATAAAGTACTCGTTATAATATTTAATGTGTGAAAAAGTTTCCGTTTATGCTCTGTTGCTTGAATTGTATTCATAAGAATATGAATTGACTAATATCAATAAATTGACTAATATTAATAAAATCAAGAGTAATAAATAAACTATTAGATACCGTCTCTCCAAACTAAATTTTGTAATTCATTCGCAATAAATTAACGCTTTGATGTGACAAGCATAAAGTTACAGTGTTGCAAAATATATAAAAAAACAATTTTACTAAAAAATTAAAGTATCCCATTGATTACCTTTGACATCTGTAAGTATAGCGTAGGTACTAGCTTACGATTACAAAACGTTTCACAAAGCATCCATTTTACGAGGCTAATTTAAAAAATTAAATTCTTAAACAATCATCCAGGTCAAATAGAACCGGTTTCGTTTTAAATCGGTCTTTTGAAAACGTCCAATTCCCAACATTTATCTATCTTTTGCTCATATTTTTTTCACTATGCGTATGCTCGATGTTACAAACGTTGAATAGATGATTCTTCGGTGAATAAACAACGCTCACAAGATTTCATCTTCTCGTGTGGGCGAGGTAAAAGTTCTTCCGCTGTTTCGTGAATGAAAAACGTTCGTTGTCACTGTGGGGAGGCACAATGTGAAATTTGCATAAGATGGGAAATGCGATTAGGAATAGGTCAACTGAAACAAGCCTAGAACAAGTCCGGAACGAAGTTAGCGCGGTAATAATAGAGTATAAGATAATTAAGCATGGTCAGAGATACGAAGACTGTAAATTTTTATACATTTACGGGTAATTGGAAGATGTTTACATAAATGGACATAATGTTACAATATTTAAGAAGTAAAACGATTCTCTATCTAAATTACATTTTCTTCAATTATATTCATAAAAATACAAATTTCCATAAACATATAACACTACAGTTTAATAATAATAGATAACATATTAAATTCACCTGTGAAGTGTAATTTTTGTAATTTTCACTTAATGCATCCTTGACAAATTATTACACTATCCAAATTCAAAATTAAGTCAAAATTTAATTAAAATTTAGAGAAAACATTCGGAAGACATATAATCTTTTGATCAAAGGGAAATTTTTCTTCTTACGCTTTATCATTGAACATAAATTTAATATTGGCGTTAAATGCCTAAATTTGAAGTGATATTAATAATGCACCGTTTTACGTTAACTCTTCATTCATTTAATTATTACTACATAACTGAAGGTAATTAAAATTTGGAGTCATCAGTAGGATACCAAAAATAGACTGTAGAAGGTGCAACCACCTTACTTATTTCAAGTGTAATGCAATAGTAATATAGAATGATAGTAATTAGAATGATCCAGAGTGCGCAGTATAATATTCTTCTAAAATCGCAAATGAAAAGTTGTCGTCCTTACTTGTAACGCGAAACTGCTTGCAAAACTGTCGCCCGGTATTTCTGTACCAGCAAAACTGGACTCTGGTTTGAATTACACTCGACATCGTGTTGTACGATTTCCGAGATCGAAATGCACGATGAACATCGACCTGATAAAGTAGACTTCCTACATTTATTTCCAATGATACCATTATGAAACCTCATATAGGTTTCATTTGTGAATGTCGTTACATCTTTTTTAAACTGTCACCTCTTTAAACATCACAACTGAGTTACAGATTTGCCACATTGATTAACTCTACAAAAGGAAAAATAGAGAAAATTGGTGAAATTATACGAGATAAGGAACAATCAAATCTACGGACACGTGTTTTGGCACTAAGATTTTAAGAATTTCAAAAAGTGGAGATAACAAATTTGGCCTTTGAACAGTTCAATCAATAAATCAATCGCATGGTAACTTTCAAAATATCTTAAATTCAAGATTTGAATGTAATGGGCATCAATATTTATAAAGTACACAAAATTATTTAGTAATCAGATATTTTATTCATAAGTCCTCAAGAATTCGAAGATTTTCGAAAGTTTTTAAAATCCGTGATTCTTGTGTCCGATCGAGTGACTTACAATTTAAATGGCTAGCTTATTTCGGTCAAGATTATTTCTCTGATAACATCATTCTTGTTATTACTTAATATTAATATTTAATCGAACGATGTTCTATTTAAATAAATTTAACTGTTAATAACTAACTAAAATATACTTATAAAAAACGTTTCTAATAATAAATATTGATCCGATTGAAAAAGTTACTTGAAAAAGATTCTCAACGATCGCTAAAAATTTGATAACAATCAAACAGCGAAACTTGCATAAAACGCAGAAACATGCAGAGACAGCTCTTCGTGTTTTAGCATGGTACTAACATGAAATTTTGCAATCACTTCCGCATTCTTTGATCATGTACCAAGGTGTAGGATTACGGCGAACGAAAAATTTGAATTTTATGATAATTAATCGAAAACAATGAGAGCTTAAGTACGATCAATCATACATCGCTATAACTGTATCGCAACAAAGCGTAAAGATTAATAATACATATGCCGTAAATCTTACATGAATATTCGTATATTATGCGTGCAAGTGATTTAAATATCAATGTATATGTATGTTAAAATATTAGAATAGTTACCCTCAAATAAAATTGCGAATGAATCAATTTCTTCTTATGTTGTCACACCATTGACAGAAATTTTATGATAGCCTCTATACTATATGTACATAGACTGCAGAATCAACCTATAATTAGAAAAATTACAAGTATTTACATTATGTGTAAAATGTATATTATAAGTTAAGGTTATAATAATATATCACAAATGAAAAATTATAATAACGTAATATCATTAATAATAAATATTAATATGTTATATAAACTTTAACTTTCTCTAAAAAAGGATTGGCAAAATGGTAAATTGAGTAAATTATGTTGGAAATTTCAGTTTTAGCTTTTTAATGTTAGCTTCGCTTGAGTTGATCATTATAATGACACTTACGGAACTTTGTTCCTTTTATATTCATAAAATGAATAAAAATTTCATAATAATTCAACTATTTGATTAGAACAACAACATCTTTAATACATATGTAACTTTCTTTTTAGTCCTTTTTTGGATCGAAATTCTCGTGAGAATACTACATATTGGTGCATTTCTTTGATATAAAATTTACGATCATGATTTTCGCATTTCCATAAATTATTGCCATGCACGCAAACTCACAGAGGGAAAAACTAACGGTTTCGTTACGGTTGTCGATTCCGCGGAAGCTCTTCGAAATTCGATTCGACATGATTCGATTTCACCTTCTAACACGAGCCCGAAAGTAATTCTAGCGTGGGACATTGTGTAGGCTGGATCGCGTGTTGGGTAACAGAAAAAGCTGCTTTTGATGAAACGCAACACCGAATACTGTCTATGAACTATTTATTCAAGTTCGACAACAAGACTGTTAATACATAATTTATAGGTTATATACATAATCTAAGATTATTTCCGATAGCTTGCAATTATTTAATGATAAATTATATTATGTATTCACATTTTCTTTTATTTACTCAATTATTAAATCATGCGTTCGTTTCATGGATGATTACTGTAATTCAATAAATTACTATAATTTATAGAAATCACGATTATGAATTTGCTTTTATGAATAAGTGAACATACCTGACCCTTTTCCTTATATCTTTCTCGTGTTTTTGTAAGAAAATTGAGCAGACAACAGCTAGTAAAAAATATTAAATTACCAATTTAAGAATTTAAGAGGATCGTAAAATATTAATATTCTTTAACATTTCAATTTAAAAAATTGATATTCATATTACCTAATTCTGCGAATATAAATAGAAGAATATTGTTTTATTCATAAAGATGATTCTTCCATCTAGAAGTTGAGTAATAACTTAACATATGTAACTAGTAAAGCATAAATATTGCAGTGACTTTGTCCTGAATAGCAAGAATACTGAATTGAATTAACCAACTCAATATGACTGCGTTCCTAGTGATGATGCGATTGAACTCAATAAATATAGAACAAAATAAAAAGGATATCGAAAATTAAAAACATTGAAATTATATCAATCAATGATCTTGTATAAAAATTTCGTATTAAGAAAAAATATCTTTGTAAAGAAATAGTATTTCTATTCTATGAGAAAATAATACTGATAAATAATACTGATAAATTGACTATTTAAGCCAGTGATCTACCAGTTTATACTAATTTATGAAATACTAATAAATATAATATAAAGGAGAAAACATACACCCTTGATCAACTTATGATGGATGGTTTCTCATATTTTATTATTTCATCTTTTATTACATATGTAATTTATTAGAGTATATCATTTAAGACTGTATATAATAATTACGTTTTTAATGATAATATACATTTAAATATTATATTCAAAATATGTCCACCATAATAAAAATAAGATATTTCCAATATATATAATTTCCAGTTAAAATTATTTCACTATTATTTTTTCTAAGTGTATTTTAGAATATTTTTAAATAAATTCACATCTCATATATAATATTAATAGAAACATTTGTATAGTGCAACAGTAGAATGTTATTGGTATTAACTTAACCAAATATTTTATTACTGAATATTGGTGAGTCTAGTGATGTCACATCACTTTATTAAAATGGATTTATTTATGCAATCTATACTAAAAGTAATTCCATCTTTAACTTTTTCTTTTAAACAATGACGATAATCAAGTAAATAATCGTCCTCAAAGTACACTTAAATAATACTTTACTTAACTGAAGAATTGTATTATATATCTTTCTCTCTATCATATAATTCCCTTTGTATAATAAAAAGTTAACTAAAATTTATATCAATATGAAACAAATGTTGTAAATCATAAATCATCATTATATGTAAATAAAGTAAAAACTTACATCACAATGTCTACGAATTAAAAAGCCACTTGGAATGTTTTATTTTAATATAAAACAGCAATCAATGTTCTAATGTTACTACCACAACACTTTTTACACATTCTGTGATTTTTGCTGATGGATGGAAAACTGAATAACATTAGATATTGGTAGCAAATTAGCACAAAGTGCTACTCTACAAACATGTCAACTACAGTCAAGTAGATATTCACGGAGGTTGTGAGTTGTATCTGTTATTGTCATCTGGCAATACTAAATTAGATACTGGTTCATCTTCAAATATGCCTTCATCTACCTCATCATCAGAAATGGTAAGTTCATCAGGATATTTATAACTATTACTTAGTTGACTGGATGGTACCACTTGCTCCTATAAATGAACATAGTTGAAGTTAATATAGCATTACCATATTATACATATAATATAAATATATATGCAAGAAAGCAATTCAAAGCACAAAACTAATTGAAAAAAATATTTGTATGATATTTATTAATTTACCTCAGATTCTGTATTCATATCTTGATACAAAGTATCAATTTCATAGTCAAATAAATCCTCTTCTGGTTCTTCCAATGGATGAAATGATAATTGAGCTGAGCCTTCGTTCAAATTCATTGTTACTTCTGGCTCACCTATAAATTTACATAAATATATGTTTTTCATTATTTACTAGGTATATACAACTTATTTTCTTTTTTGTCTTTGCTTACGGAGTGGATCATCTATGCGATTATCCAAATTAAAATATTCCGTTAACCTGTTGTTATTATTATTATTACTATTATTATTATTATTATTATTATTATTATTGTATCTACAGTGGATCAGTTGGTGACTATTCTGATTCTGTAATTTGTCCATATCATCTGTCTACATCAGTTGATAGTACACTCAGGTTGGATCGTCTACGTAATATCTATATACACTAAAAAGTGAATATGGTTAATGTGCATCTACAAAAGTCCTACCATGGCATTGAATGTCGAGTGAGAAATCATGATCATGTAAGAATCATTTAAACACGAATTAGGAAATTTACTTTGAACTGTTATATCTAGCTGTTGTGAGACAGCAACAAATATTTCGTGATGACGAGGATCTTGTAGATCCTTTTTCTCCTTCAAAATTCATCATTTTGAGCGGATGACTCCGATTAGATTGACGATATCAGAACTCTTCGCCCTTTGTTCTGTTATTGTTAAAACTCATTAATCTATCACACAGTTTGTTTCTAAATAGAATTGTGAAATCTAAAAATGTGCTACGTCATGACGATTATCGACACAATGTTTACTCCTGAACGTGCTCACCTTCAATAACCCCCGACGTAATCCTTCTTTCGAAATACGTGGAACGATATACAAATTTTTATTCAAAAATGATTAGTTACTATCATCACAAACGTGAATCATAACACAACAGTGTTGTGTGTAAGATCACACACTAAACAACTGCTCGTACGTCGCAAGCTGACAGGTTATACGCATGCTCAGTTCGGTTTTCCGAATCTACGCCATTGAATGATGTCATATTCAGTAACGTAGATATAAAATTGGCGCTTCAATAAAACTTTGTTTTTCGAAACTTACGTTAATATATTTAATCGTCTTTTATTAAGCAAATTCATTATAAGAAATCTAGTTAATTAGGAAAGCTAGTCAATTATATTCAAAGAAATGATAATAATAATAATATTGTTACTTTAATGATTTATTAAGAACGTAAATTTAAGCATGATCCAAGGTTTTTAATTCGTCGAATTGTATCTTTAAGACTTTGTCTTCTATATAATATTTTTGTTAAAAGAATTTTAGGATAAACTACCATATAAAAATCCTGCGCAAGGAATAACGTGTACTTTGTGAAAGTTGATTGTTTATATCTAATACAATATAAAAGTATTAAACTATCTATTAATATTATTAATTCAGGCGCAATATTACAATGAAACGCTACATCCTACTAGTCTACGTTAAAAGCTTCTTATCAAAAATATTTCTTTTTTGCGTATACTTCTTTTAAGATGTCTTAAAACCATGTACTTGTAGATGATTAATAAGCTATCTTGAAAAAAAAAAAAAAAATAAAATGACACGTTCGCAGGGTATCGAGTCTAAACCAATAATCTTTTCGCTTTATTAATTGTCATGAAAAAAGAAGTATATATGTGTGTATGTAATACAGAAAATACAGATTAATAAAATATCCATACCTTAAAAACAATTTAAGATAGATGCAAAAATGATGTAATGATGTTTTGGAAGAAACGATGCTGTAAGTACAGAAAAAAGTAATAACATACACGCCGAAATCGGAAATTGGATTTTACGGAAGGATCTTCACACTTTATTTTCGCTTCTTCTAAGCACACAACCGATTAAAAGTAACCAAACGAAAATGTCAATGTTGATTACGACGCTGGTTAATGAATAACGCTTCTCTTAAGCCACATCTACATAATATACAGCGATCGCCGTAAAAGGTTACAAACTTATCTCCGATTATTTAAAAAAAAAAAATTATTAGTTTCTTCTTCTGTTTTGTTTCTGTGTAGTTTTTTTATCTCTTTTCGACGCGAATAAAAGAAACGATCACAGATTTCCTCATATCTTCAATTCTCTCCCTATAAGCGATTGTCATATCACTAGAAGAAGAAACTGTAATGATTTCCTTCGGTGAAAACGTGTTAGTTAAAAAAAGAATATCATTCCAAATCAATAGATCTTCCTCTCTCTAACTGTAGGTGTACCTCTGTTGATATAGATGTCTACTCTCTACGGTATCTTCTGAGCCACGAGCTTCTCTTTCTTTTTTATCATTTTATTTTCTTTGACCATACTATAAACAGCCTAAATAAAAATACGCTCGTGACTTTGCTGCTTTATAGCGATATAATACTACAAACTTAACGGCGTTTTTAATCTCTGCGACATTCGTCCCATGTATTGTCTTCTACAAAAGTAATGTACCAGGTCCAGTTTACTTTCGTAAGATCTACAAAAATGTGAAATCCGAGGAGGGTAATGTTCGCGTGTTAGGGATCGCCTGAAAAATGTTCTTTCGGTTTACGAGAACTCGTCAAACATGTTTCGAGATGCTTTTCTTCTTTTTGGGGACATTCTCTTTGACCGGGTATGATGGGACATTCGATCCGATTCGCTGCAACTGAAATTAACAGGCGCAATCACAAGCGCAACGACGTACACGCTTTTCACGGCGGTGTGTGAATGCCTCTGGGATTGAACGCACCGAACGTGGTTGCACGTCTGTGAACAAATTGGAACAGTGTATATTAGGAAATTTTATAGTTCCTATATTTAAAATTTTATAGCATCCACATATAATATAAAAACGGGATTAAGTTCTTTGATAAATACTAATACTCTTAAATGTAGCAAAAGTTAAGAAATTAAGTTATCTACTCACAGTGTGGGCGGCTTTCCTCTTCTTGCTCTTGTTGTTGCTGTTGCACTTGCTGTTGCTGTTGCTGTTGTTGTTGCATCATCATGTGAGTCGTTTGTTGTTGTTCCTGCTGTCTTTGCTCTGATTCTTGTTCGGAGCTTTGATTATCAGAAACTTCAGCACGGGCCTCAACAGGTATTTCCAAGGATTCTACAGGTCTCAATGGCAGAGCAAATCTTGAAACTGGGAATGCATTACCTTCTACAACCTAAAAATTAACATATTATTGATGTACTAATTGCATATGATAAAATGGAAAATTCAATTAATCGTAAAACTTGGCGATATCAATAATAACGCCAATGGATATAGAAAAAGAGATGAAGTAAAAATAACTATGATAGCAAAAATATGGCAGCGGTGGGATTCGAACCCACGCCTCCGAAGAGACTGGTGCCTTAAACCAGCGCCTTAGACCGCTCGGCCACGCTACCAGATATCAATTTGGTGAAAAATTGCTGATCCAGCGGTTCTCATTTATTCTTACATAACATTTGTTGTTATAAACAAGTAAACAAAAATGATGATATTTTATAATGCACGAGTTGATTGAAGTCCGAAATATAACACTACAAAAATGTACGATATTTATGTAACATTAATAAAACGTTACCGTAAGATTAATTGAATGATTATATTTAAAAGAATATTTATGCAGGATAACTGTCTTCATATGATAATTTTTAGTATAATTTCAGATAAAATTTTTCTTTGAAACGTTAAAATTGATATCTAAAATTAAAATAAAATTAAAATTTGAAATTATATCTGAAATTGATTAGTTTGTTTTTTACCTGATGAATTATGTTACGAATTTCCGCTGGTACAGGGAAGTTCCTTTCTTCCTCGCTATCATCTTCCGGTCCAGGGAAAGGTTTAGCTTCCTGTTGTTCGTTGGAACCATCCGGTCGCTGGCGACCCTCGATATTTCCATGCTCCAATAGATTTCGAACCTCTAACGGAAGTGGAAGTCCCAGAGGAATGGGCTGAGCTCCTTCCGGGAATGGTTTGAATTCTTGAACGTTCTGAAAAATGTAAATAAAATTATTTCAATAAATAAAAAATTACATTCGATATTATCGTCTAGTAATAGTAGAAATAATAGGACAATCTTGCATATACAATTACAAAGATGTTAAATCCAATTTCGAAAATTATTATCATTACATATGTAATATGTGTATGTTTAATTAAAATTATGAACATTAAAATTACTTAATTGAAATTAAAATGAATCAAGACTGATCATTAAAAAATCATATTTTTCTATTAATTTTCATTTCCAAGACCAATTAATTTTTAGTGCCAATTATATTTTCGGTTAATGTAATATAAATATCTTAAATAAATGAATTACCTCGCGACGAGCACCTTCAGGTATTTGTACGGGTATAGGTCTCGCTTCACCAGTGATATGTTGAATGATATTCTTAATTTCTAGAGGTACTTGTTGAATGATTCTTCGAATTTCGAATGGAATTCCTTGGAAAGGTGAACGTTGTCTTTCAGTAATCTGAGGCTGCGGTTGTGGTTGTGGTTGTGGTTGAGGCTGAGCTTGAGGCTGAGGCTGCATTTGGGGCTGTACTTGAGGTTGCACTTGCGGTGGCATCTGAGATGGATGTTGTTCGGTCTGCGGGATCAATACGTGAGGAATAATCCTTTGTTCGTGAACCTGAGCTTCTGGTTGTGGTGCTGGCGGAGGCATCATGGCTGGTCCCTGTTCTTGACCATACGTTCCCGTTTGCTCAACTTGTTGATACATCACGGGTACTTGTTGCGGTTCTTGGGGCATTGGTGGTCGCATACCTCTCATAGGATTCGCCGAGAAATGACGCAATTCGATGGGAATTCGGCGCACTTCAACCTGAATGAAATTATTAAATTTTAATTATCGTAGTGGTAAATGATTTTTTTATATATTCAGAATAGTACGAGTATAATAATGGTGTATTCAATAGTATTCATTACACCAATAAAGCTTGTTGCATGTGTTAACGGTTATAGAGAAGCCTTATTTACCTTTCTATAGCGAAAGTGAAACGAAGTGTAAGAGATAAATCGTTTGATTAATTATGAGAGGATATAGTATGTAATTATTTAGAATAAAAACAATTATCTGATTTAGTTTAACAAACGTTGAATTTTGGGTAAATATTGCAAACTTAATTCTAAATAATAATATGACAAAATCTTTAATTTGGAAAATAGATCTATTCTCGATTTCTATTTAATTCTAAGAAGAAAACTATTTTAATAAAAAGCGAGCAGTATTAATTTTTCTGTTATTGCATATTAATATAAGATATACTAACTTGAGGTCCCATTGCAGGATTTTGCGGTCCCATCATGGGCGTCTGTGGTCCCATACGCGGAGGCCTCATTTCCATGGTTACCTGAGGGATATTTCGCAATTCAGGGGGAACAATACCAGGTGGGATGTGATTAAGTCCGCGTGGATCGCTAAGTGGTAACTGCTGCATGTCAGGAACTTGATATTGAGTGTGCACTTGATACTGATGATAACCTGGGTTCGGTTCCTGAGATTGAAGTGGTACTTGAACGGTTCCCAATGGGATGATGATTGGCGTAAGCATCTCTTGATCTTGTTGCCTGAAAATTAAGCATATTTTGAAAATTAAATATAACATTCATGTGCAAAAATTCAATTAAATTTCAAATTTTCAATTATTATTATTAAATCTTTAAAAATTGTTAGTATTTTTATATCAGGGCTGTTTTAAAAGTTTTTTATTTTTCATTTTAATTGATCTTCCTTGCTTTTTTCTGTAAACTAAGAAGCTTTACCAGTAGCGTCACCAAATAAAATAAAATTACTTTGTATTGATTGCCAAATTTGATAATGTACTATCTATAATTTAATCTAATAAATTACACTAAAACTTCTTCCACGGATAAGCCATAACACTTCAAATCATACATACTCTTGATGAGGATTGCCAGATTCGCACAAAATGGCGACACGTTCTCCACTCAGTCTTTGGTAGCGAGAATCAGTACTATTATCGACATTATTGTTGTTAGCACCGTCCATTACTTGATCAGCTCTTCGTCTCTCAACCACGCAAGAAACTCTGCTGCGTGCCTCTTGGATCAAAGTCTAAAAAACGAAACAAAGAGACAAATATAAAAATTATTAATTTTGTGCATCGATCCATTTATGCTTTCGATAATCTTTCAGTTTTTCAATTTTTAGAAATTGTAGTAAAATTAGTGAACTTACGCCCGCAATTTCGTCAAAATCGAATTGAAGAGGCAACTTGATGTGCACGGGAGGAAACTCGTCATCATCATAGTCATCGTCATCGTCGTCATGGTCACCGCTTTCGTTGTCTGACTTTGAATTATTCTCATCCTCCTTGTGGACTTTGACGTCCTTGGTGTCTGGCTCTACCTCCTTCTTCGATGGTGTTTGCTCAGCGAGAGACTGCTGAACCTCCTTCATGTCACTGGTATCCTGCACAACGAGAAAATATTCCTTAACACCTCTCGTTCTATAATTTTTCTAAAAGTCTATAAAATCGTTAATAATAAATATTAATGCGAAAACATAACGTAAAACCGATGATTAATCCCATGTAAAAATAAAAGATGTAACAATTTGAAATTTTATTAACAATACTGGTAAAGTATGAAACACATTTCAAAATATACGTACGAGTTACAAGATATTTAGTGCAAGTATATACATATTTCGCAAAGATTACAAAAATATTTAAAAAGTTTAATATTCCTTTAATAAACCTCAATATTCAATCGAACCATCTTTAATGTTTTATATCTTAAAGATTAATCAATTAAAGACTATTCATGGTATATCGTAATTTTGTATTATATATATGTTTACACCAAACGTCTTGCGACTTGTATACCTATATATATCTTGAAAATGGTTTCAAAGTTTTCCAATATAATCGTCACAGTAATATTTCACTGCTTCATTAATAAAATTTACAAAAATGTTTTGCCAAGTGTTCAAATACTTTCGAGAGCTACCGTACATCGTGCACTTCCTCGTTTCTCCTCGCAACAAATCACGTACTAACATTGAAATCATCGTTAAAGTCTTCCAGTCTGAGAACAGCCTAGATCTGGTTCACAGAGTATTAACGTTCTCTATGAAAATAACCCGATCGAGTCACGAATATCGTGCTCTTCGCGAAACATCAGAATCCCGTTTCAGATGACGTACAAAGTACCAGTCTGGTCAGCTTAGATAAGATAAAAAGAACCGTAAGGGTCATCGTGTCGAGCGCAAAGTATTTCTTCCGCTTAGAAAAATTGTTTGCGTTGAAGGATCGTGCCAGCTAATCGAGCGTCTCATCCTCGTTTGATTTCCATCGTTCTGATCGAGGTTGTACCGCGATAACACGAAGAGAGTTCACTTTCACTCGCGACCCGATGTCGCGACCAGGAAGAAAACGTGTTGCATCAACAGATGATTACTATGGCGATATTTATCCAACTTTCGAAGCCTTCAGGAACGATTTGTCTTCGTTTCGCGGTCTCCAACTCGCAGATACTCTTTCAATTTCTCTTATCAGGAAGAGAAGGTTACACGAAACGACGCGACCCAATTATTTCACCTGCTGCCTATATGATTATTGTCCGGATTTTAATTATATTTAAACGCTGATAGTAATAACGATTGTCGTATAGAAGCAATAAACTATCGCGACACGCTCTAATTAGCGTTGGCTGCAAATGAAATTGCCCGAGGTTTCGTGGACTCCAATAAAGTATCCCGTTAACAATGCGATGTATTGCAGCAACGATTCGTCCTGTTACGATCTTCGGATCTTTACGATTTAGTTCTGATTACGTTTCACTAAATACAACCGTTCCAACGTTTTGAACATTTCGGAGAAATGTTTGAAACTTTCGAGGATTCTTACGATCTAATATACTTTGGAGAATGTAGCAGAGTTATGAAAAATTTTAGCATGAAACTGAAACAAGAAATCACCTATATTATATAATGACGATTCTTGCGTGTTTATTTCAAAGGTAAGAAACTTTTTAAACGAAAGAAAATTGCGATTGAGTTGAAGATATCTCGAACTATGTAGCAGACTTGAGAAACATAAAATTGAAACGAACAATCACCATCGGTATAAGAACAATGATTCTCCCGTACTTTCTTCGAACCCATGGCACGAGAAACTTTCTGACAAGACGAAAAGCATGATTGAATTGAAAATGGTTCAAAACACGTGACAGAGTTAAATTACCTCCATATACTTTTTATAACATAATGACTAACAAATTCCCGAATGAAAAGATACAAAAGAAGAGAAAAGAGGCGGTTAAGTTACTAGAATCAAACCTAAAATACTCAAAAATCGTTTCGTGTTAAGTAAGTTGTAATCAAATTAGTGTTCAAGCGATGACCGCTAGAAAATTAGATTATCGTTGAGTTATAGACCAGGAAACGACGTGAAATACGTATTTGGTTAACGGTGATAGGAAGGAAGTTGCTGCTGAGTACTTTCGAGAGCCTAATTTGTGATCGGCCAGCAGGAAACCATTATCGTGCAAGAAACGTTAAGTTGCATCAGGTTCTGACGAGCTTGGACGGTTCCACAGTTTCTGTTTGTTGGTTGGCAAAAGCGGGACCCTCTCGCTTTACTCGTCCAAGTGACAACTTTCTAGAATATCGGTGAACGTAATGAAAGGTAGCCGGAATGGCTCAGCTACCGACCAGCTTCTGGTTTTCGCAATTCTAGACTCGCAGAAATAAACTTCGATCTTCCCACTACCCATTCACAGTCGAGAGCTATATATATATACATATATGTGTGTGTATCGCTACGTTTGATCATACATTCAAGTATACGAGAAAGTTCTACCATTCCAGAACGAAATACGATGTTTTTGCCTTCGAATACCAAGAATGGGAAACTGAATTGATACTTCGTTACATTCAGGTCGATATCTCGCGTTTAGTATTACTCGTTTAGTATTGGAACTATATGTAGGAGCGATTAGCTGGTTTTTATTAGGTACATACATATATAGATATAGGCGAGCCAAAAATAATTTGAATTTTATAAAAACAGCAATGCGATTATATTATATCTGTTTATTTTTTAATAACCGTGTTAATTATGTAATCATGTATATAGATAAAAATATGTAGATATAAAATATATTTACTTTTTTTTGCTGATAACTTCCACCATTCGATTAAAGTTTAATATGTTCCTCCAAATAAATTAATAACTTAGCGTAATATTTCAATTATAAAAACAATATATTTTATTAAAAATTTGGTACGTTTTTTATTTCCTGTCTTCTCATTTTGTTTCAACGTACAGCGAAAAGTATTCTCCTTTGCAACGAAGAATAATATTTTAATTATGTAGAAAATATTGTATTTTTCACACGTTATCATTTCAGAGGGACGTGAGAAATAATAATTACACAATATGTAAATATCGTTTATTTTTTATCTAAGGAATCCTAAAACAGCTCGATGCAACTGCAACAATACACGCTCTATTTATTGCTCTATATACATAGAATATGTATATAGCGCGTAACACTATTTATTCAACGATTATTAACATTACATTCATTCCAAACTAAAACACTATCGTTGCATCGTACAAAGGAAACACTGATTCCAACATCGATATGAAACAATAACGAGGTCTGTTTTAAAATGCATAGCACAACGCTTTTAATTGATAATTAATTTCAACAGTAGGAACAAAATATTAAAAGCGTTATCTTCGCGGAGAATAAAATTCGAATTAAATGCAAGAAAGAGGAAAGAGCAATCCGTAATTTCGATTGTATCATAATAAAAAAGAAAACATTGATTCCAACATCGCTATGAAACTATGTATCACGATGTTTACCTTAAAGTGAACACTGTTTCATGATGTTTCAATTGCTAATTAATTAACAATTTCAATACAATTAGAATTTCCAGTAGAAACCGAAATTTACAAACTGTTACGTTTTGTAAATT
The DNA here is from genome assembly GCA_014737365.1 of Bombus soroeensis. Lineage (NCBI taxonomy): Eukaryota > Metazoa > Arthropoda > Insecta > Hymenoptera > Apidae > Bombus > Bombus soroeensis. Next base: position 4,094,172 of record JACXIL010000171.1, read on the forward strand.
GAAAGAATGAAATTGATTGCGAGTGGATGCAGACGGTACCGTAACAGACCGACCACTTTCCACTTGGGAAATTGCTCAGGATGTAGAAACGATTTTGCGGTGCACGAGCGACAACCTGTATAATCGTCAAGCTAGAACGAGAGGAAATAAGTGAAATTTCTTAACCCTTCGAGCACACAGGTGGTTGGAGCGTTTTAGCATCGTCGTTTACTCGTTCATAAAATTTTTCTCTTTATTTTATCAAATGGTATTCGTAACTCACGTTAGAAAACAACAGTAGAATACTTGTAGAAATCAACCGTGAAGTCCCTGTTTCATACAAAATCACTGTCTAAGAACGGACAATACATTGTACGTGATGGTTATGCGATAACCATCGGTTTTGCAACGTCAATCAATAATACGACACTGATTTCTAATTCCGCAACACGATTCTTGCGTATACGAACGTAAAACGATATTCAACCATCGAATTTTAATTGTATTATTATATATTATATACATTAATATCCAAAAATCACAGTTCTTTCGCTTAGATTCGACAGAATTTAGTTAATGAATTTTAGTTTCTTCGTAGCTATAAAATACAAATTCGTCTAAAATATTTTCTTCCCAAATATAATAGTTCCGTTAATAATGAATCTTACTTTATTCAAAGTCGCTACATCTTCCGGTTTCTGTTTAAATTAACTTAACCTACCCAGTTGGATACCCGTTATAAATTATATTTTCTATTTGACTTTTTCGTAAAGTCCGAAAGAATTCACCGAGAAGAAAATAAAAATGTATAATACCTTAAATATTCTCTGAAATACAAAAGAAAATCCGAGTTCTTTGACCGCTTTGCATTGCACGCTGTTTCACAAACGCTTCGTCAACACGTTTCGTGCAACATATTTAAATTTTACTTTCGAGTCGGTCGAAGAAGTGGGCCGACTTGGAACTGTTGGAAGGATTTCACGAGGAAAAGGAAATCGATGGACTTGGCGTCGCATGCAATATACAAAAGAAGAAGAGTAGAAAGGAGTAGGACAAAGAAATCGGTATCGCGACTAACAGAATGCGCGAAGGAGAGAGAAGCTCACGACCACGCGATCCTACAGGCTTTCTTTAGAAATCCTGCAAGCCCCTTTTGCGAGCTGCCTATCAATTAGCGAGCTATTATGGCGGGTAATCATCATAGTTAAGCGACCTGCACACTGTCAGTCTTACATTATAGGATACTATGCGTTCTCAATGATGTAGATTTGTACTCGCGTGCCTTCATCGCTTAGGAGATGGAAATCGACGGCACACTTTTGCACCAACCGCATAGTATTTCTAGCAAGTCGAATCAGCTGCTTTTTTATTTTAGCACTTTTAGCGCGGTCATGTGCAAAACAAGGTATTTTTCATGCTGATACGTTTGCAACGTTTTTTAATCACGGAAATCTTCCAGCATGAATAATATTTATCCTGCTAGAGTATAGAGAATCATACGGTGTAGCGCAGGAGTATGTTGATTGTTGTTAACTACCAAATATGGTGGGATAAATTACTTTTCCCGGAATCACGATTTGTTGCACTTTAAGTTGAAAGAGTGAAATTTAATGATTGATAATTATCTTTGGTATCGAGAACGCGAAGCTAATGATGGTCTTATGTTAGGGATGTACTTTTATGTACTCTTTGATTTGAGGTAGCAGTTTCTCTGGATATAAATGATTTATCGAATAAAAATATGAAATAATTAGTATACTTTAAATGAAATTTAAATGTTTATTTGAAATGTTTATTTTTTAAACGGGCAAATAGTTATTTCAAAATATATATATATATATAGGTTTAAACTTTTGAATACGAATTAAATATATTTTATTTTGATCTGCCTGTTCCATGTGTGCAATTAACTTCAGATGATCGGTGTGTTAAAAAGGAAAGAACCGTTTCATTCGACTGTAATTAAATTTATTGCACAAGTGGAATGATTAAATACGTAGTATTTCTTAATAACTTTTAAATGTTGTATAAAATTACCATATATTCTAATAGTGGAGGAAGATTTAAAATAATAATGCAACAGTTACGAGAGTTTGATTAATTTTTCACAGAACCTTACATCATCCTGTTTCTCTCGTAGCAAAGATGCTACAATGTATTCGTATCTTACGTAAAAAACAAATAATTAATGTACATATATAATTATAAAGAAACATTAAAATCGAAAGAATATTTATATTTTTAATTCCTTTTCATACTTTCTTCCTAAAAAAATTTAGTAAATGAACGATCGATAAATATTAATTAATACTTGAAGATATTCTTCGCAAATATTTCTGAATTATTCTTCATCTTACGCTATAAATATTATCCTACATTCTGCTTATAATAAACGGTGAGCCGAGTGATTTAAAATCTAGCTACGTCGAGGAAAAGTGAAATTTAGAAGATTCCCGTGAGAGCGAGGGAATTTTCTAATCTACGCTAACATCATCGTCGTTGTACAACACACAACAACGCGAGCATACGTATGTATATGCGTAGACAGATAGAGCACAATGTTGAACGAGTGAAAATTATTCTTGATAATTGATAAAGAACAGTTTCTATCATCAAGGTGATGCAGCATGTGAACACAACGCCTCAGACACGAACAGGTAACAATACAGTTAGTTCGCAGAGAGAAAATCTTTTTAGAGAACGTTCACCTTGCTGCCGGTGCGTGCAACGGGCAACCCACTTTCCGTTGTGCTACGTACCTTTCCATCGAGAGTCGCAAAAATACGCCACAGCATCCTCTCAGGATGCTTTCATATCGATGTACTTTAAACCGAATTGTTCTCTGTGAAATACTCGACGATCTATCTTGCTAGGCATAAATAACGTACGATAGATTGATATTTGCAAAAGAAATTCAAGAAAAGAATAATTAAGAAAATAGTTATGAAAATAATAGAAAGATAATTATATAAAATGATTGTGAACAAGCAATTACGATAGCTACTGGGAAACTTATAAGAAAAATATTGTGCGTCGATGATATTAATAATTAAGCATCTGCTGTTAATCGTTTTAGTATATACACATTACTCTTTTCGTATATGATTTACTAATCAGTACATTTCGATTACGAATGTCTATATATTTAAAAAAATTAATATGTGCGAAGTATACATAACGTAACATAGGATGAATATATAGGCTGTCTCATTTTAATTAATCCACGCAAATATTCTCTAAACTATGCATGATTAAAAAAATTGATACAAATAGAACTTGCTCCGTTTCAATTTGACCTTACGATGACCGTCGGTCATTTATCTAGATGAAGGCGCTTTAGAGATCTCAAGGTGACCTCTGTTTCTTTGAATAGAACTGTACATTTTTTTTTATACATCGTTCGATGCAGATTGTAATTCCCTACAAGAGGGTATTAAGATAATAATACTAATTTCGTCAAATTGAGCGTATAAAAGTCAAGGAACACATAAATATAAAAGTACTGCGTTATCTTCCCTTGTTTTTCATGCGATAGGTTCCACAAGATTAAAGTTAAAATATCTTTTAAATTAATCACTTTTTAAACCAGATACGTTAATACTTTTTGTAGAGAATTATAAAACGCATTCAACGACGTATAAAAAATATACGTACAAATAGATTTTAATTTAAGAAAAGACAAAAGTCAGTTTAAAATCTGGAAGGCACTTAGATAAGATTTGTGAATATTACAAGATGTCTCTCTCGAAACAAAGTAGGTTTCATTCGAAACGATTCTTCGAACAACGTATAGTTTCAGAGATATTTGCGTGAGTTGGTTAAAACGAGACATCCTGTATAGTACTTGAATGAAATAGTCGTAATATCTAAAGGATGATACAAATCTTTATTTGGATTCCATTTCTCTGATTATGCTCCAAAGAAATACGAACGTGTATAAATATTCTCAGTCTAATAATTAGTATTATACAATTTTCTGGAAACAGAACTTATTTAAGAAAAATGTATAATTTGATAAAATTACATCGTTAAAGACTAGAAGATAAGCTTATAGCTGTGCTTCAACTTTGAATTTACACTAACTATTTTTAATTAATTTTTTGATTGTCCGACTGCTCTTCGTTAAACAAGGAAATTCAAAATGACGAAATATTTGCATCAAGCTGGAACGAACAAAAAAGAAATTTCATGCACGCATTAAACTACATTAGAATTGAATTTTCTGCGCTGCTGAAAATAAAGAAAAAACAGAGCGATAGCAGGTCGCAGGTAAAAAAAGTGAAAAAAAGAAAGAAAACGAATAGAGTCAAGGAAATAGTAGAAAGTAGTGGAATCTCTTCGGCGATTTTCTCCGGCAAAAGACTACGTAAACACTGAATAATTTTCTTTCCTCCGTTACGCAAAAATTAGTTCCAATCGAACGACTCGCATATACCGGAACGTTTCGTAATGCATTCCCCTCGAATGCAGCGGAAAAAAGCACAATGTTGCGTTCGAATTACTTAAAACTCTCTTGCCAGCGACATTCGCGAACACGAACCAGCGAAAAAAATAAAAAACGACGAAACATATTCGTAAATAAAGCGACGTATAAATTACATTTGCTATTGAGCTATGAAAATTAAGAAAATACAGGAACAAAAGACCTGTACGAGAACTTCTTCGTTCTAGACACTCCGATTCTTCGTCGCAAATCGCGAAACGGTGACTAATGCCAAGGCGATTAAAACTGCAAAATGACTTCCTTGAAGATTCCTTCAAGAGGAATACGAATAATATAAATGATTCTAAAGGATTTATATCTTGAAGTCTATAATAACTGTACATTATTAAGGATTATATTATAAAACAGTTTTAATAGTTCCATGCCCTGCAGGCTATTGCTGATTCATGATACTTGATAGACGTGAGGTTTTCATTAGGGAAGCGAAAATATTTTCTGTTGTGCTATTCAGTTAATTGGCCAGCAGACTCGAAGGAAGGCTGAAGAGGACTCGTCATAGGAGGTATCATCATCACGAGATTTAAGAGTGGCAGTTCTTCAAGATACCGCTCATTGGCTCATAGAGTACACTATATTCTGATTGGTACTAAAATATGATATGTAAGAAAAATATGTATATATTATTGAATTAAAACGTAAAAATAGAAATTCAAAATGAAAAAGTGTTATTTCTTTACAATTAGAAACTGTAAGTATTTTATTATAAGTATCGTGTTAAATATTGTACTCTAAGTATCCCAAGTATTTTAATATTCTAATTATTTTACTATAATAACTATGATGCTATAGACATTCTCTGTTATTCTAAGCATTTTAATACGAGTGTAAACATATACTTACTCACTTTTGTCTTGAATTCAAAATTCTAAAGCGAAAAAACTTGCTTCTTTTACACAGAAGTTAAAAGATCTGAAGTTTAGAATTTTAAATGATTCTAAGCAGATTTCCTTCAAATTACTATTTTAACGATACCTATTTTCCATTTGCGATATTGTATCAATGAGTACCGTAAATTATAAAAACTAATTATTAAATTGCCTATGTCGACTTTTGCGAAAATATTACCGTCTCAGGTTCTTTTTACATGAACGTATGTATATGTATGAATTAGATTACCAAGGAACCATAATACCAAAATTAACATCGATTGTTGAGCAGAGAGTCGAGTGCGTGGCCTCCTCCAACACGAACTTTCACTTGTTAGCAGGAAAAGAGAATAGGCGCTAATGCTCATCCTCGGGTGTTTAACTTTCAACGCGTGATTGATTAATTAGTTAGTGTGAGTTGTCTCTCACCCCCTCTTCCTGTCTCTCTCTCTCTTTCTTTCTCTCTCTCTCGAATTACATCTCGGGCAATGTGATACGAAGAGAAAAGAAATTCTTTTCTTTTCTTATGATTTTCTCGACGTTTTACGAACGTCTCTGTGCACTGTTGGATACTCAAATAACGTGGATATAGCGTGGTTTCCGGTTCGTTTAAGGCAGTTGATAGAAAGTAAGATCAGTTTACGCGACTCGAATGCCGATCTAACAACGTATTTTTCTGTTGTTGTGTATGATTCTAATGCAACTAATCGTAAAGTGAAAATCAGCCACTGTGTGATAAATTAGAGGAAATATAACTGGATTGAAAAAGGATTTCTTCGTTACATGTGGGTTTTTATGTCGCCTGCAATGTTTCGAAATATAAATTCATTCAAAGATTTCGTCAGATTTCGTCAGAGATTCGTTAATGTATATATTGCAAAATATAAAAGCCGATATTAGAAATATTTCAAAGTTTCTAAAATACAAGAAAGCTGGAAGATATTAATTTCCGTGTCAAATAGATGGATTATATTGATTTAAGTTATATTAATTATATTTTGAAAAGAAATCTGCCAAGATTAGATTTCAAATTTCTCGAATAACCATCGAAGCATAAATACATTGCAGAAACGACAGCGCGTTGCTTTGAATGCGCATATTATTCAACGGTGTAACAAAATATAAAACATATTTCTCAACAAAAAGATTACCATTCATCAAAATATGTTACTTAATGGCCAATAATTTATCAAACAATACCGAAGCTCGTTAATCTTTTATTTCACAAACAATCGTATATTTAACTTTTGCCGAATAAATCTTCTTCTTATATTTCAATGTCATTGAAAGGTCGAAATCGTTATTCCCACAGATTCTTGTTCACTGAGAATCAATTCATCATCCTTGATTGCTTTTAGGTTTCAGTGACTGAGAGCACCGTCACGCCTTTACTTTTTTTGTAAATTCTTCTGAACGTATACGACCAAACAAAAGCCACGTTCGTCCAATCGTTACAAATCTTAGATGGAAATTTTCTGCAAAGCCTTATTTCACGTGGACGATCGTCGTCCTTGTCCCACAAGAACGCAAAGAATCTTTACACGCTCCGATTGGTCCGAGAACGTCCTCGTTTTAATACCGTAACACATGTACTTTTTATCACGTGTTAATAACAATCACCTCCTTCGCTTTGTTTAACCTTGACAAATTACAACGAGCATTCAAAGAGTGTTAAACTCAAGTTTTTAATTAGATTGAAATTAAAAACAAAGTACTAATGAGATTTTATGTACGTCAGTCCTCCTTGGAATATCGGAATATTTTAATATCTAATATTTTATTGATAAAGTAAAACGATTTCTGTAACCACGTCATGGATTCTTTCATGATAGAAAATATCACCAATGAATTAGGTACAAAACGTATGACTGTACCATTAAATAAATAACGATAAATAACAATTGAAAAATATTTCTATTGAGTGCGATAACAACGACGTTCTAGTTACAAATTGAATGATCTTAATGGCTACACCTTCAAAGCTGAAAGTCGTACGATTTTGTCTAAAAAGTAATTTGCGAATTAAGATTAAAACCCGATTAAAATTATTCCTATTAAATGAATGTCAACTTATTTGTATTTTAATTTCAACTTAAATAATCTTCCACAAATTTTCACGAGTAAAAAAAAATACTAAAATCTTGACGACAAAAAATTAGCAATTTAAAATCAGAACTTGATTTACGTTCGCCACATTAAATAAATTGCAGGAAGATATCAACATTTTAATTACAAGTTAAATAATCTTCTAGAAATCTCTCAAAAATAACAAAGTCCTGTCCAAAAGAAAAATTGCAATTTAGGATCAGAACGAAATTCAATCTCTTTTTATTAAAACGAATTTAAACGAAACGAGTAGAATGGCCTGTCATAAACCATCGAAACGGAAGAGTGGCAAGATTTGTGAGTGGAAAGAAGCAAAAAGGTGATTTCCTGTTTCGCGTTAAAATCACTCGTACATCAAGGAACGTAACCCGAATTACGTAATTCGCTGTTGCGGTTCTCCTTGAACGCAGCTCCTAGCACCGGTCAGCACCGTTTCAGCGCGTTTCGTTCTCCGCGTTCTAGCTCTTTTCATCTTTGCTTCTCTACACCACTCGATGGCAGAATTAATTGTCCTTTTCTTTCTACTGATGAATCCTCCGCGTCGTCTATCCTTTGCATACAAAAGGTTTCTCGAGAGAAGACGATTTACGAGCGGGAGAAACGCGCAGTTCGAACGTGAGCTGGCAGACTCGTCCTGAGGATTAATCGGTACCAGGCATTGAAATCTCCGACGAACAATCGAAACGCGCGATGCTGAATAATCGAATCCCGTCCCGCTCCATCGATTCTCGCGCTGCTCCTACTAGTCTGCCGATTAATTGCATGAAAAACAAATTAAATCGAGCACTTTTTTAACTAATGTAAATTAAATTACTGCCTATTGAGACGTAATGCGTGGGAAATCGTTTGGATGTTGAAGTACGAGAAACGTTGCTGGCATTAATTATTTTCTTTATGACGTTTGAATTTCCGACCTATAGAAGATCTAACGAGTTTATGAGTACGCCATTATTGGATCTTTCAATCTTCCAAGGATTATTAAAAGGATTATATATATATGGGAAGCGCGTTCGCGTTCCTTTAAATAGTAATTTATCATAAATTATAAATAGAGTATACAGATTTATATCGTAATTAGGTAACTAAAGGAAAATGGCACATCTTAACGCAGATTTGTTTCGCACCATAAGTGTCGTAACGAGTATTTCATTTTGTATGTTTGTATATTTTCGCCTACTACGAATATACATATAGAAATTTTCCATAGTTTCCCATAAATGCATAATTATCCGCAGTGTAATAATACGATGATACAATACGATATGAAATTTTCTGCAGAATAGTACGGTCTCGAAGCTGATGGCATTTTGAATCTTTACTTTATTTGTCATTGTATATAGCTATTTTCAATTCCTCTTGAAACACATTAGCACAGATTCTTCTAAATAGGTGTGAGGTGACTCAAACACTGTTCTTGTCCCCATTTTAATAGCAATTAAGCGTCGATTAAGGATGATTATAGAAAGCTGTAATGCTCCAGAGGAAATAACGAGATTCAAAGAGTGTCGTTCGACACTGACGATGATAAAATCCTGATGGCGATTCGTATCTCCTGTTGCAATAACTCATTAACGGTCATAGACGTGATATGGCAAAATTAAAATCCATTGAGGTTATATACAATGCACACGAGATAAGAAACTGGAATTTGCATGGCTGTTTCTGATTTCTGCCTGCTTCTCCTTTTCCTCTTTGCCAATAAAAGTGCGCAAGAGTGTACGTCCTGTCTCGATCGTAAATAATTCCACGCTTTCTAGGTTCCTAACTTTTTATGACTAATTTACTCATTAACATACTCCTTCAACTATTATTATCATGGACATTAAAAGAGCATGGGGCGGATTAAGAGCACGGAGATTAAATACGATCTGAAAAAGGCTTCCTTCGCTGAACCTTATAATTATCTTTCTTCTGCCATTAAGAACGAACAACGATAATTTCGATATAATTTTACGTACCCAATAACTCGAATACAATCGTTAAATGTTCGATTCTTTAATGATTTTTAAAGTATAACATAATATTAAACTAATTTTCAGTGAAAGTATTCGATATCGTTAACTTTACTTATTGAAGTATTTCTAACAAATAACCGAAGATGAGGAAAACTTGTACATTCAACGTAATAAAATCTTCTATCCTCTCTATTATTCCTACAATTTCCTTTCACTTTGCCATTCTATAAAATCTCGTTATTATAATATTAAAATATTTAGAAATTAGAAATGAAGCATTTTTCGTATTGAAATAAAAGATACGCCAATTTATACGATTTCCTGTATTTAGGTACAGGATGAAATATGTACTTGTATAAAGTTCTGAGCAATATAAATGGTAACTAATTCGTGTAAAATCGAATAGCCGATCGAGTAACAAAAGTCGTTCTTTAAATCAGGTTTTGCGGCTTTACGGATGAAAAAGTTAGCGATAAATCATGATAAATCACGGTAGTTCGTTATTGCCAGCAATATCGAAGTGAATACCACAAAGAAGGGCGTGACCATAGATCAGGCACGATCCTTTCTTTCTATCGAGTGCCGTGAGAAGCGATTCTTCTTTGCTGTCTCATCATAAAAGGCGTGTTTTCAGCGTTGCATTAAAATTCATATCGAACAACCTACGAACTCCCCGGTCATATTAATACGAATGCTTACGAGTAACAAATAATTTCAAAGAATATTATTGACAATTCATGCCACGTTTCCTTTATTTTCTTTAAAATTAATCACTGGAATTACATATTAGTATCGTTTGTTAAAAATTAATACGATGCTTGTTTGTAAGGAAAGTAAAACAATTAGGAAAGAATATTTAAAAAAAAGAAAATCAAATTCTGAATAAATGGATAAAATATCGTACCAATGATTAATCTTTTTACTGTAATCGGTGTAACTTATATTTTATATAGATAATTTTAGTCTTAACTTTCAGTCGGATATCTATCTTCGGCTGATTTCTTTTCATAGCTTTATCGTCGAAAAACTTCTTCGCTGTAAAGCAACAACTATACCACTTTCTCATTTAACTTTCACTTTCATTTTTAAACATACTTTTACTTGGCTTTTGCATCTCTTGCAGATGCACGATTATTCAAGCATAATGCTAATATTCATTGAAGGAGTAGTTGTTATTAAATTCAGAAATCCATTGCTTTGAAAAGATATTTTTGAAATTATGGAACTAGAGATTGGAATTAAATAAATAAATTAACAACTTAAAAGTAACATATGTATAAAGTAAATTAGATAATCATTAAAGAATCCATTTGAATTTCTAACATTATAATAATGCACAAGAAAGTAAAGTTACTCAACACTTGCACGAAGTGACATTTTTTGGTGTTTTATAGGAAAGCAATTTTTATTCTAACTTATTTTGTTATGTTATTTTAACTTTGTATCAAACAATCGCATATTTTTATTTAATCTCAGGATCGAATACGTACTTTTACCAACCTCTTGAACATTTCAAACCCTGATCGTCACATTGATTGTTGAACATTGACTGTCTCTTGACATTTTACGAAACTTCGTACATGTATTGCACACAACTGAGAATATTTATGCAGATTTATATTTTTATGAACGTGACTGAAATTATTCATAGAACCTAAATACAGGATTACCTCGTTTTCTACAATATTTCAGTTTGGATAACCTGTATATTTTTTCGAATTATGTGCATTTTGTAGATTTTGGCATATTCAAATTTGCCAGAGACGTATAGACATCCAAAGTCCATAAATATTTTAGTCTCATATCTTTAATCAACACGTTGTTCCTATTTCCTCCAAATGTATCTTTTTTTAATGAAAAATTTGATTAGTTCGTTTTAAGCATCGAATTCTCAACAAAAATGAATTTCTTGATGTCTTTTCCTTCTTATACTCAATAATTCATTGATAATATCAATAACTTAACAAGTCGCAAAATATACAGATTTCTCTTTTACGATTTTATAATTTTTCGTCAAATCTGATAATCAGACGACACGTAGTTTTCTTACAGAAATCCAGTTGTTTTATTACCAAACTTGTGATTGTTATATAGATTGTATCTATTAACATTGACAACTTGCAATATTAATATAATCTTGCAATATTAATTTAATCGTGCAAGACAGCTCTGATCTTCGTATGCTTTATTTCGATATTTAGTTATCGTTTGATCGAAAATTTAAAACTTGTTCGAATTCCGAGCGTTCGTATATTTCAATCTTTTTGCCGTGCGAAGCAAATTGAATTCTTTGTTCAGCATGTCAGCGTTAATCATATTATCGCCGTTCTCGCGGCGTTTCCTTTCCTCACTTTCCATCATAAACTCAAACAGCTCCATTCGACTGGAAATGATCGTTGAGAACTGATCGATCAGCCGGTTGATCTTTTACAATCGGTTAAAATCGAGGTGAAAATTTAGAAATCTCGAAAGTTGGCACCGCGTTGAACGAGTGAAATAAGATACATGATACATTGGTAGCAGGCTAACTCTCCGTATAGAAATTTTACACAGGAAAAGCCTTCTTAAACTCGTATATGCATTATAAACGAGCAAAACAACTACTTTGCCTACTTGAAAGTATAAATCGAAGTTTTTCAGTAATGTATCCATGTTACTAGAACTGTATTTAGTGACTGGCTTGCTTCCTCTCTTTTCTTCTGCATACTTTCCATTCTATTTATTTAATCTCATACTTTTGTAAAGATCATACCATCATATATTGGATACAATTTCCATATACCTACGTATAACGTAAATTATACATTCAAAATAATCTTATTTATAAATCGATACGAAGTGTGGTGTGTTGCTTTCTCCTGAAATTCAAACCTGTTAACTCACACGTTTCTTCGTCATAAGGCAAAACTTCTTCAAGAAAATTGGTTTTGATTCATACGAACACGAGCACAATATAATATATTTCTATTACAAACATGAAAAAAGTGGTATTTTAAAAAATAAGGAACTCGTTAATAAACGAGTTATTGTATCCGATTTATTGACAATTTGTATAATGATCTTTGCAAAAAACGAATTAGAATAAATTTCTTATTAGAACAAAAGCATAATGAACAATAAGTTCATTCGAATGAAATATTTTTTAGATATAAAACAGTTGTGTATACAAGAATTGTAGAATATTGTGCAATATAACTCCTTCAAAGTATAAATAAACTACGGTAATTCTTAGAAATGGAGGTCGATGTTTTACAAGAAAATTAAATATTTTTAATTCGAAATTTTATATATATGCAAATTCCTGCAGAATTTTTATTTCATTATGATCACCTACCTGAACGAGAGCCTCTGGTTGCAGATGTTTCAAGAATTCACCTTGCTGGTATGTAATGGATGATGGTTGTTGTTGCTGTTGCTGCAACCTAAGCTCAGCTTGCATCGCAGCAATCGATTCAGGAGTGCAGGATGCTCGAGCTTGGACCCAGGATGCTGCGAGGATGAAGCTTCCAAGGATCACGGACATCGTCACCAAGGTGACAGCCGCGATTCTTGTAATTTGAACCGCTGTACTCTTTGGCCTCATGTACGCCTGTGAATAAGTGAATCAAAATGTTAACGAAACCAAAAATATAAACTATTTTATAACATTATTATACAGAGAATGGCAAGACACGAGCAAGACGTTAGTTTACATTTGGAAATAGCTTAGGTATAAGAAGTAAAATTTTGATCTTCGAATCTTCATTTTTCAGAAAATTGAGATTAGATATGTTTAGTCAAAAATTAGTTGCACGCGTCTTCCAGGAAGTTTCTGTTAAAAAACAAAGCTTCGAATGAAAAATCATATCCTAAATTTTCGATTATATTTTCTGTATATCGTTAATTGTTTCTGTATTCATTTTTATAAAGTATTATCGTATATAAAATAATCTGAAGAAAAGTAAATTAAAATAACATTTAAATTGTACATTAAAAAAGTAAATTAAAACATTAAGAATACAAAATTCGTACTTTTTTCAATATTAAAACACGAAATCTCCTTCTCGTATTATCAAATTAAGAATTAATACAATAACGTAACTTTTACAGAAACAACAATTTATCAGAGTCAAATATAGCGTCACAGAATAATATCATATGAATTTATAAAATAATACTTCATCGTTAGCTTGCATTTGTTATTGTTACTCCGGGTTTAATTACGAAATAGAGACAAATGTATCCGGGTAACAGGTTCGGCGCGAAGTAGTTTGATTCAATAAGCACCGGAACAAGTGTACCTCTTGCAATCAGAATCTAATTACTCGAGATTTTCCGTCGCTATTCTCGCCGTTTCTATTTTATGTTAATATACACTTCTGTGATTATATCGCGCGTATTACGTTCGATCACTGTAGACGAAGAAAGAAATATGTAGCTAAACTTGACTTCCGTGATGATCTCACTACATTGAAATAAGCCGGTACCATAAATCTAATTACAATCTCATCAAGGTTTTCTTAATCGCTCCATACCTATCCATTTTTAATCCTTCGAAAGTTTTCTAACATACTTTTATTTTTTTATTAAATAAATTTTTGAAATAAATTTTTTATTTCAAAATTATTTCCTATATTATTTCCTATTTGTACTTACTTGAAACTACCTGTAATATATTTTTGTTCAAAAGCATAATGAATGTTATTTACGTGATAGTTCGAATTGTATATATTTATCTATCTTTTTTACTCTACGAAACATTTTAAATTTCGTTAGAAACTAAATCAATCTTCAAAGATCGAGCGTGTTAATAATTAATAGAATTGTCCAAATAAATAGATGAAATGATTTATATTACGAAGATCAATTTACGTTTGATATCGTTACGCATTTTATCGCCCTGGTTTTGAATAATCAGTACAATAACGGAGACGAAGCAAATGATGTAAATGAGATAATTTACATCCAAACACTGTTCCCGAATGTGAACATAGGTATGTTGCTCGCTTTTTATTTCGCTGATTATTTGCGTGTCTGGTTGACGTAATAAATTACATTAGAGGCAACAGGATTGCGATTAAAAATTAATTTTAACGACTGACAATCCTTCGTTGCTCGATTAAACGAAACATTTTGCTTGCAATTCCAAATCGTCGAGTTAAATTTATCTCTTTTATTTTTTTATTTTATGCCATTTTATTTGTTCACTTTTGTTTAACCGTCTTCGTGTTAAGATTAATTATCGCTTTAAAAATAAATCGAATCTGTTTAGTCAAACCTCTTTCCTTTTCCCGCGTAGTATTATATTCTGCTAAATAAACGATTCAAATTCCATTCTTAAGAGACAATCGTGAAAAAGTAGAGTTTAAATTAACAACTTTTGAAATGGACATTCTAAGTAACGCTTATTGATCTTTCCGTTCGAAGAGGAACGTGAATTCGCAGTAAACGCCGCGCGTTTCAGCAAACACGACAGATGCATGCAGTTGCTAAACATGTGCAAGGTTCATTACAGGATAATGTAGTCAATGCAAAATGTGTACACGCAGAGTGCAATCGCGTGAATGTGTGTATGTAACTTCATGCTGGCTAGCCAACCGAGTCGAGGTCTTTTGTCGTTTCACGCTCTCCTTTCCCGTGGTCTAGCAGCATTCCCACTTCATGGAACGAAGCTAATCGCGGGAAAAAGTGAAAAATGGAATTGGAGAATCTCATCGTTTTCCTAACACGCGTCCCTCCACCATGGTAAAAGATACATCGCCATTCATACAATCCTTTCAGAACTCTATAAACTTCACGCTGATAAATTTTGCAATAATTTACAATTTACATGTTGCAAAGTTTGTGATAATTATAATAATTGCTAACGCCAGAAGTTGGTTCATTTTCACCTATTAAACGATGGACGCGAATTATAATTTTCACTAACAACCTTATAATTTAGGCAAATTTTTAACCACCGAGAACGTTAACTTTTTTGTTTTGTATTTTGTTTAAAATAATAGCAAATTTTCAGCGATTGTTTGTAAGGTATAGAAAGTGTGTATCTATGACGAATCCTGAAAAAGAAAGGAAACTTCGATGTATCCAGTGTTAGTTAACTAACGTACATTAATGTGTCGTCGTGAGTTTTAAAATAACAAACTTGACTATTGCTTATCGCCAAAAATTTCCAACGAACTATGCAATTCAAACGAGCGTGGAATTTACATTTCCTATTAGATTATTCCATAAGTAGTACTAAGTTTAGCACAATGGAGCTCTTCATAATCGGAGTTTCGTAAAAGGAGAATAGGAAACTTAACACTGAAAGATGGCAAATGATTATAGCGAATGATGGACACGAGGTTTTTATCCTACCACTGATTACATTCTCTTATAAGTAATGCGGAATTAAAAACAATGGAACTCTTCGCAATTGAAGTTTTATAAGAGGAGAACTATTGTAAAAACTTATTGTTTATAAGAGTGATGAACTATTGTAAAAAATGAGATAAAACATATAACTGACTAATTACAAATAATTATTTATGTCTAACGTAATATACAATATATCAATTATATAAAATACTGAGAAAATCATATTCCTCATAGAATTCTAATAAATTCCACTTTTCACCCTGTGATCAAATAATACACTTCGATTAACATCTGTTAACGATGAATCTAAGAAAGATTCTTAGATTTCCCGTTTTATTCAGCAGCCGAGCATGAAAATTATGCCAACAATACCGTAATTGACTCCGTATCAACTATCCGTATAAAATCGTTTAAATCAATGTGAAGATGGGTGGATAGCACGAGATGCTCACAAGAGCCAGACAGTCGCTAGTCACAAGAAGGAAATACGTCCGATAAAGTAAGGCTTGCTGTTCAATAACTGTATCGTGACACTATTATTTTACGCCTCGGACTCGTTCAGCTGCTTGAGAACCTTGAAAATTAGAAAAATTTGTCATTCTATACGAACACGTCTCTGATCTCCTTTCAGATCCTCTCGTCTCAGATCCTTTGTCGTTTCATGTATTATACAAATAGTCTAATTGATAGTCTTACATGCTATTGGTACTGTTCCGACGATAATTATAGCAAGTAACATTGACTTCGATAATTAATTGATAGTAATTTCATATACTTAGAGATTAGTTCAATGTCGCGCTCTATGCTTATTATCTTGACAAGTAAAACAAGCATATAATCTGGCAGAGTAATCGCGTGATTGGTCAAGGAAGATACTGTTCCGGTAGATTGCATGAATAATCGACAAACTGAGAACTTCAGTGAATATAAATTGAAAATATTATTGTACAATTTATTTTTCTAAGAAAATTAAACGTGTTTTTCCTTAGATTATGGAAATATATTCTTACGAGAAACGAAGTTATAACTAAGCCATATTCGTGCATTCTATGTATTAGATAGAATTAGATAGAAATTAATTAAATTAGATAGAAAGTTTAAAACAAAAATTGAATAATTTGCAAATATATGTAAAATATCCAGAGTACGCTACTTAAAAAGTTTACTGGAGGAAACGGATTTCTAACTTTCTAGCTTCTAATCGTTTCATTGTGCTCGTAAAAATATAAATTTGCATAAATATCTACGATCTATCCTATAACTTGTGTTAATTATGAAACTAAAAGAATAAGGAATGAAGTCTTGTAAGAACTGAAAAGAACATTCAATTAAGTCACATTCTCAACATTTTGCTTTACGCCACTATTATCGTCAATCCTCCAATTAACAAAATATGTATTTAGCTCTCAAGTATCCGTACATTGAAAAATATAGCATAACGTTCAACAGGTTCGAAAGATACTTTTACCTGTACGCTGGTTCTCATCATCATTTCGACATCAGCTGTACTACATGAATAATAATCAGGAAGAATCTCGTGCGGTTAACGATCAAACGACGTACCAGTTACCGTAAAGATAAATCGCTGTGCACATCGTACATCAACACGCGAAGAAATTTACACAGTATACCGATTAACCATGAGCTGCTGCGTTTCAGTGCCTTCATTTATTTTACTTCTAGTCCAATCGAGTGATGGAACTCGGTGCAGATCCGTGCGATATTAAAAAAAAGAAGAAGAGATTTACAAAAAAGTTGCTAAGAGCAAAAGTCCAATACGGTAATCGATTATACAGGGTGGGACGGTAAACGTAGTACAACCAGAGGCAGGGGATGATTCTGCGTGAAAAAATAAGTCGAAAACACGTTTAATTGAAAACGAAATGGTCTGGTGTGTACGCGTGTGCGTATGGTACATTTTCGAATTTATTTTCATTGAAAATGGAACATCTTACGAAAAAATTGTATTCTATAGCTTTTACTTATTTTCGAATGTAATTTAGACTCCTGTCGGTGATTACTCTTGTTCACTTCGAAATTAGCCAGTTTTAGGTATACTCGCGAAGTCTTCAAAGTCAATTTTCTCAAAAACGAAGCTTCAGAGGAAACAACGTTACGACAAAATTTTGTCTTATTTTTTTCACGTAGAATCAGTCTCTATCCGCTTGTTCTACGATTGCAGTCTCACCCTGTATAACGTTGAAAACAATTTCTTTCAGGATTAACCTTCCATCCGCGTGCAACTTCGATTTTTAGCGAGCGTTTCGCGTGTTTTGTTAATTTCACCGGGCCACGCGGTTTGTAAGTTCCAAGTTACTAAACGAAAATATTTCCTCGTTCTCCACTTATTTTGACCTTTTCTGTATCACATTAAGAGTCTCCTAATAACAAACCTATACAAGATATAAATTTCGTCCGCGAGTTTATACAGAAAAATATGAAAATCGTCGGCGGATAGTCTGGAAGAACGACATAGTATACAGTTGGATCAGTGTCGAAAACAACTTCTCACGTGATCAAGAGGTAAATGTTTAAAAAACAGTAAGGAAACTAGGACTTATGGGTCAGATTTATGAGAGACGACTGTAGCATTTTCCCATGGGAAGAAAAGTTGGTTTCAGGCGCCTAACCCGCGATTGCGTCTTACCGCTTTAATTGGTAAATTAATTGAAAAGGGCAAACGCTTGTGACACAGACTGTACTTGTACGTATTCGTAATGACCTCGATGTGGATGGACGACTCTAAGGTGAGAGGCCTCGAGGAGATAGTAGGCCATCCGAGGCTGCCTTTATGCTGCTCGATCTGCCAGACAAAAGTAAACAGGCACTGTTGCCAGGCACTCGAGAAACTAAAGGATTATTATATGTATGTATGTATGGATGGATGGATGTATATGTTGCATGACAAAATTTTTAAACGTGTCCTCTTCGACGTGTGCTCTGACTCATTCTTCCCTTTACCGGTATACACTATTGATCAAAAGTCTTGGATCACTCGCATCTACTAGCAACATGTATCGAACGTACCCATTTACAAATGGAAAGCATATTCAATCGCTTACAGAATCAGCAAACGTTATTATTTTCACTAACAGGTACAATTATTCGTTTTATTTAATTGATTAAAGTATTATTAAAAATTATTATTTTCATCGACAGGTAAAATTATCGACAAAGTTTTTATTTTTCGCTCATGATGAATATTTTTCTATGTTTTCTTGGAAACAGTACATTCGGTTGTTTTATTTATTCGTTTTATGAAAAAGATATTTTAATATCTACGTGAAATGTAAAAATTAATTGGACGATTCTTTCTTCATTTAACGCTACTTTGTGAAGCATGAAAGAGTAGAGGATGGCAGATTTTTGGTCCATAGTGTACATACGCCTACCAAATGTTTTTAAACGACATGATAATGACGCATCATACCTCGGAAAACGAAAAACAAATTAGCTTTTTAACATATTTCTTTATTCGTCAATTTGAATATCTAAGAGTCTTTTATATGTAAATGTAGCATTGTCATTTTCCACTAAATAATTAATCTACGATATTAATAAACTGATATTCAATAATAAATATTTATGCACAAGTATATTTTTAAGCTTCAAATGATTCGATTCTAAGATTTGCTGTACTGTTTGATTTGCAAGGCTGTCACGTATATTCGCGATTATTAATTCGTTGAAATTAAAAAATATAACAAACAGGTGAAACGTTTTGTAGAAATGCACACGAGTAAAATAAAATATCAAAGTTGAAAAAGCCATGTCGAGTGACTCAGTTACGCCTAGATGTACGGGACTTCATTTTTAGCACGTAAAGATAGCTGTTGTGTCTAATTAAAATGTAGGAAGAGTATTAGAAACGCCTGTCTTTCTTCCGCCATCCAAACATTTCATGTCTCGATATGGACAAACCTGATGTATGCTTGGATATTCTGTGACAATTAGTGTAATTATTTTCAGCATCGTTAAATATGATAAAAATCTATTAATCTATTTTTTTATATAACTTTAAAGTAGATTTAATAAATAAATTATTAGAAAAATAATCGACACGCAATTTAAATCGTTACGAAAATATAAATATATGTTGACAAATACAGAGATATATGTATATATATGTATAATCCTGTTTCAAGAAACTTCCAATGCTAATTAACGATCACGGAAGAATGTTGGAAATAACTTCTGTTCTTCCGGGAAGACGATATTGAAACATGTACGTATATATTTTGACTTATGTAAGAGACATCTTGCTCATGCTAAGTCGTGTAAACGCGCGAAGCTAAAAGCAAACAGGCTAAGCCATCGTTTTAGAATATTTTACAAACGATTCCTTTTTCTTTTGGATAAAAATTTCATTCCACATATTTGAATAGAAAATATACTTTAGAAAGTATAACGTAATGAGAATTCAAAATTATAGAACTCGTGTAAAGAACTCTAGCAACGTGAAGTTATTAAATTGAAAAATCTAAAGTGTAGCCTATGAAAGTAAGAAATGTTGCAAATGGATATTCGTTGAGTAATACCGTACAATTTCTAGAAAAAACCGCTGCTGAAGGAGAAGGTATACGCATATCGTAAAGGATCATGTTGCGTAATATCGCAGGAAATTCAAGTTTCAATTACTTGCTACTCAAATAATAGCAGGATGGTCATATTATGAAATGATTACTATCTACGCGTCGTGTGCTCCCAACTTTATCCCGCAGGTGACTCCAAACCAAGCATTAAAGTCTCCAGGCTCATTCGATATGCGTATTGCACCGTCGTTCAAGATTGAATTCTTTCTAAATTGAAAATCGACTCTCTTTGGTATTTGAATCAAATAATATTCAAGACACATATATATCTAAATATATGAATATAAATAATTACAAATTATATAAATTCATAATATCCATATTGACATATCACGAATGTAAATTTAAATTAATTATATTAATTATTGGTATCTATGTTGTTTTATTTTAGCTATTTTATTAAAAAATAAGGAAATTATATATTCAGCTATTTCGTTACAAATACAAACTTCGATTTAAATTACAAAGAGGAAGAGATAGAAGGGACGAATGTAAGCAAATCTTGAACCACTTTGTCGAAGTTGAATAAATCGTATTTATGAGGAAATCTACAATTTAAGCGATTTAACGTCTACGAAAATTCTATTCGATAAATTTGCAAGTAAACCACGGCGCATACAATTTTCATCGATTCTATAATCGTAGTAATTTCTTGGAAAACGTAATTGTCGCGATGCCAACGGTGCTTGCCTCTATAGGCGATATGTAAATTCGATACTTGTGAATTCCGTACAACCCGAATAGTACGATTCTAGTCACGCTTCGATTGAAAAAGAAACGCAGTTTAAATCGCTGCAGGTGAAATCTGTCAGTCTTACAAATGTTTTCAATGGCCGGTATTTGCCTCACGATGCAGTTGGTACTGGTTGGTACATTGTTGTCGATCAAATACCGTTTTTAAATTTTGTAATTATATGAATTACTGATAGAAGCATGAAGGAACGTTATTTTAAAGCATTAAAGCAAGAGATTAAAGAAGAGTTAACCACGAAAGTTTGCGAAGATTATTTCAACTATTTCTTTTTCTTCAATATATTTTATGTCTCAGTCATTTTATCTTTTTTATAGGTTTTTGACACATAAAAATATTTGTTGGCATATAAAAGATATGCGTACAATTTTATTAAGAATAAAAAAGATAGGTAAAATAAACTAAACAAAACTTTCCTCGAAGACGAAGAAGTTTTATGTGAGAATCATTTTATTTTGTAACAAGATAATAAAAATATGCGTAATAAAAAGATATGTAAGATAAACTACGTAAAAGTGTTTTGCAGATAAGAAATGTGAAATATTACTTTTGGTCGTGGCCATGTGAAATCGTGTTTTTGTTTTAACGTTTCAAGGACAAGAATTCTTTATGTAACCAAATTGAAACAAACATTGACGTCATGGCGGATACGTGTTTCCCGCAATGGAAAATTTGGACTCTACATTAAAACTTTGAGAATCTAGAAACAAAAGGCAATTCAACGGTAGCCATGGAAGTTTCTAATAGTGGCGAATGGTTGCGTTCACCGGTGGTAGAAAGTTTCCGGTTTTAGCGAAATAAACGAATGAAAAAAAAGCGTGGTCGATGTTGAAAATGAAACCACGTCGTGCATGATTTTTCAGAACGTATCGCGTCACGCTAACGAAACATGAAAGTTCGATTAGCCAGAGATAGAATTTCCATGCTTCGAAAAAATCGAAAAACCAATCCAGATGATTTATTCCATATAAGATTATGGCATTTTTTAAACTAAGACAAACGATATTTAACTACGGGAGATGTAACTGAATAGAAAATACAGTTGTAATTCTATTCTGTGATTATCAAATTAAATATTTTATTTCTAATTCATAGACTGAATTTAAACAAGGTTCTCACGGTAGTTTCCATTCTTTTTTTCTGCAATGTGAGCTAACTGTTTTCCCGAACTCTCATTGAGAAATTACTCGCCTATGACAGTGCATTTATTTACTTCGAACGGATGCACACACGAACATACTGTCACATACTGCCACGGTAAACATGAATTATGAGCACTGTCATTTACGTCCCCTAAGTATCATCCATTTCTCTGGGATTTCCTACTGCAACTGTATTTTCAAGCAGATAATTAAACGACAAATTGCCTTTCCTTCATTATCTTTAATCCCATATTATTTCCTATCCTTTATTTAATTTCTCAACTACGTTAAACATACTCGAAATTAGAGCTTGGAAACAGAGAAATATTTTAACATTTGTTTAAACTAAATTTCTTTCAAATTTCAACAACAACGTTAAAAAATGAAAAACGAAATTTTGTTCGATTTTGTAATTAATATCTTCGCGAATAGAAGAAAATTTCCAAACAATTAAAACCGTATACGATACAGTACAAAGCTGCACAGCGTAATAAGCAATCAATCTTGAAAGGATCTACATTCAACGTTTCATGGAGACTTTCATTTTACACCGACACTTTTAACAATTGCAACGATTATTGACAGAGAAAGTTGGCAATTAATTAAACGACAAATTCTTTCACCCGTACCGGTGCGTTTCATTTCGTGGAAAAATACATCATTGAAATACGTTTCAAGCCTACTATTCCTTATCTAATTATAGAATATCATGTTCGCGAAAATTACCAGGTGTAAAACGCGACAAGATCGCTTTGCCCGTAGGTTGCGCCGTCGCTTCTTCCGTTTACGTAGGCGACTTTTGATCGATCAAGCAAATAAATAAGCGTACACATATGGTAGCGTGGTTCGCGCAATTAAACTTGTCCAGAAACTTTCACGGAAGTGCCTTACTGTACGGATTTCCGCGCTCTTTTATAAAATACCAGCCAAACAACATTCTCGATACAAAATGTATCAAAGCCAGAACGAATTTTATGTCGTGGTATAATTCAGCGTTTCCGTTACATGACGAAACATCTATCTCGATCTATCTCCTCTACTCTGTAATTTATAAAGGCCGACTGATTAGCAAAATTAATTTTACTTTATCTGAAACTTGGTTCTTACGTTACATAACTCCCTATGTAATTTCCAAACGAATATCTACAGATTCTATTTTAGCAAACGCGAAAGGATTTATTTTCTACTTAAAGAAAAATCAATCGTATAATTGTAAAAAGATAACGATACCCACGTAGATGCTTATAGCAAAAGTGGAGGTAATTTTATACATTAAAATTATAAGGTACTCATTTTACGTTTCATTTTGTACGTCAATTGTAATCGATATTAATGAAAATTTGTTATAATGAAGAAAATTGTTCATTCAAAGGGAATACCGTAATCTGATTATTGCGCTCCTGAAGAAAATTCGTTTGCGTTTGTGGGTCAATCCATTGGCAGTTTATCATGCGGCCGCGTTCAGTCTGTATACATATTTTACTTACATGCCATAGATATCTACCTAAGTTTGTTATTTTGACGTATCAATTTCCTAAGACCCTAACGGCTAAAGGAAGAAGGCTAGAGGAAATTTTCGAGCCACTATACACATATATGATTTTTAAATTTCTTACTGTGTGTATAGGAGAAATTTCAAGCATAAAAATATATACGACCTTTCTACAGCAATTCAAAATTTTATTGCTTTATCGAACTCTCGATGGTTTAATAATAAATGGGAATTTATTTTAGATAGAGACGTGTCAGATGTATCCACCGTTACGTATTTGTAAATTATTTTAAACATAACCATCAAGAGATTTTTATTCGAAATAAAATATTAAAATAAAACAGCATTAATTGCAAAGTAGTTTTAGTTATCGAAGATTATTACCAAACTATCAGAAGAATTAGCACTTTCGTATTTATGTCGATAGGCGGAAATAATATTATGATCTTATTCTAAGATTTACGTCGGTCACGTCCTTGCACATATTTTTACAACTCCGTCGTGACAATTTTCCTGAACTGGCCTCGCTGTGCAAAACACATGCATTCATAAATCTAATCTACTCGTTGGAATTTTGTTATCAGAAATTGCTACATTTATGCTTCCTGTTTAATCGATCGAGAACAAATAGCATACAAACATCATTGCATCGAAATTCGATTTCTATCTTTACGCAAGATCGCTTAATTTCATTAATTGTGGCTAGCATAACGTTAAATGTATCGAGTCTTGTCCAGAAATTATAATCTATAAAGCAGCACTAACGAAATATACATTGCATAACACAAATACACGTATTGTGTTAAAAAGATGATAAACAAACGAGAGGAGAAATGAAAATTGCTAGTTACACGCGATTATACGATCAGTTGGATAATTTATTTGTTAAAATTTTCTCGCTGTTTGTTGCATCCTATTCATTGTATTTTTACAAATTGAAAATACTCGAAATGTCTTCTTTTTATAAATTTCTAGTAACGTAGAAAACACAAATTTTTAAATAATTATTCGACGATGTGAATCGTAAAAAGGAATTGTCTTTCTATTTGAATAAATGTTAATTAGTAATCATTTTTATCGTATGTGTATAATAATGCTGCCAACGTGATCACTATCGATGCTCAAACAATCCCATGTTCCGGATTCACGTACCATGTCGGATTGTTTTTAAACTGTAAATACCACCTGGTACACCCGTTCCAAAGTAAAAGGCTCTATTATTAGCAATAGTCGTTTAAAGTTATGATACAATATTTAAATAAAACGAACTCGATCTCTGCATCGGATCAAATGAAAAATCAAAAGTTCTTAATCGACAGAAGACTCTATTACTCTAATAATTGCAGTCATATTTACGATAAAACCATCGTATAATATTTAATTAAAACAAAAGCAAGCCCTGCGTTACGACTAAAAGATCAGAGTTTCGATACCTTTAATCAACGGAAGACTGTGTCTTTTATGCTACGAGATTGAGCGCGATTAGAAAACCGCAGCTCAAAGCTATTTCATAAAATCATTGACAACAGAATCCTGCGTTCTAAATAATTCTGAATCTCGACTAGTCATGGAATACATTGACCAGACAACCTCGATTCACCGTCTTACTACTCCTATTCCAAAAAAACCTGTCTCGCTCGGCGAGCTCCCACGAAAATAGAGGAATTCTCTTAATTCCCTTGATCCAAAGAAAGCTGAAGGCTTACCGGTGGCGGTTCGGTAGTTGAGTACACCTCGCTGGGTGCGTAATTGCTATGAGGCGGATGAGGCATCTTCTCCGAGACGACGGCAACAGTTGCCAAGGAATCCGGCTGTTCCTTTTCCATCTTCCCTGGTACCTTTATCTTCTTCTTCCAAAGGCACTGATTGACTAAATGACTCTGACTACGACCGATACCTTTCTTGCTGTACGTGGTATCTCGAAAAATCCTCTCTCTTCTCCTCGATCGACGAGAACACTTCGATGTCGATCGCTCGGCGAATCGACGAGCAGTGAGCGGCCAGCACCGTCTGACACCGCTAGCTTAGGGTTATCCCCACCAGCTGTTGAAGCTGCTGAACCTTCTGGTACACCTTTCCGATGGGTATGTCTTCTGGTACCAAGGTGTACCTCAGCGTGTTCTCGTTGTCGGACTTTCTAAACAGCTCCAGCGTGTACCTGTACGTTCGTGGGCGAGACCGAAATATCAATACGTGTGCATATGCGAGTGTGAGTAAACGTGCATATGCGTGAATATTCCGTATATATGTGCGTAAACATCAGATGTGTATGTGCGTGAATGTAACGTACGTGTCCGAAGCTATCCCACCATGGATCGCGCTACGTTGGTATCCCCGTGTGGGGATCAACGTTCGAACGCCAAGTTTTGCAATGTTTTTCTCGTCCCCTGCCCTCCACCTGCTGCTGCACTCCTCCGCCGCCACCTCCAACTGGTTGGCTCGTATTCCGTTTTTCCCCAGCTTTGGCCAAATTGCATCAACCTGACGGACGAGCCCTGGAACGGAGACGGGACTGTTTTTGAATGTGGAACTCTCACTGGTTGGTCTTTTAAAGGACATATGGTTATTTAGCGCGCGTGCGTGTGCGAGCTGCATGCGAGGTAGCTTGTTTCGCCGGGCAGGAGAAGCGTAATTGGAAAGGCGCCGCCGGTTTTCGGGAAAGGCGATTAAACATTTTCTCTTTACCGAGATGTAAATCGCGGTCGCGTGATAGCAGCGCGTAGAGCAAATGTTGCGAATGTCTAGTAGACTACATCAGATACATTACATTTGTTAGAAATAATATCGTCTTACCGTTATACTTATCGTTACTTGAACGCCTCAGAAGCGAAATTGACCAACTCGACTTTTTGCTGATTTCCTAATTTCGCTATACCAGTGGACGATTAACGTCGAATTCAGGAGAAACAAATTTCATAGATTCGCTTATCGCAAGAAGATAGCATAAATCAGGAATAGTAAATCATAATGTAAATTTATAAAACAATGCTTGTGGCATCGTCACTTTCTTGTACCTTTTGATTTATGCAGTTTCACGATTGATGATTTATAAACGGCGCGCTTATTGCAAAATGCTAAGTGTGATTGTAATTAATTAGTAACATGATCGTAGGATCTTCAATATGTTATTATTATAGACGCAAGGTGAAAAGGAGAAATATATCCTGTTTAATTAATTATTTGTAAAATAAAAGGCTCCATCGCAGAGTCTTCTATCGATTAATGTAAGATTCATGATTTTTTATGTAATTTATTGATATAAACATTGATAAGACAAATGTACTATAAATGTGTATACTATATTTTTTTAAATTATTCGTTTCGTTATTTGTAAAATGATATTTACGCCGTCTGATCATAATGTAGTATCGTGAATTATTATAATTAGTTTATTAACGATAAAAGGATTAAGCAGATGTTAATTAGACAGAAAACAGTGGTTATTTAACATGAACTAATCGCAACAACGAATTATAATTAAAAAACAACTAGATAATTAATTAACAACTCTCGTCAACACAAATTCAACTCTCTCTCAACAACGCTAACAACACTATACGACAACTCAATCCGCACTCTTCGGCTTCTCAACTCATTCTGTTGTTAATTCGTTGATCGTCCCCTAGCAACTTCTTGTCTTTTGTCTTGGCCTCACTACCCACATACTCAGCAACCGCTTGTTTACAATCTGCATTACACCCCCCAGGCCCCTCGTCCACGATACTACAATAATTAACAAAGTATTTGTGGAATATCAATACACATACACATATTTTATAAATAATATATGTATCATATAAGAAAAAACGATTGCGATTAAACTAAGTGTATAATATGATTTGTTCATGATATATGAATGGCTAAAACAGAGTATAAGAGAACATACGAACATCTGTGTTACGTGTTACATCAATCCTCACAATGTGTACTGCTGGATGATATTTAACGAAATTTTGTTATCCTAACGCAGTTGTAATACCAATTATACAACTATTTTCTTTCTCCTACCACAGGAAAAATAATATTTTTATATATATAAATGCCACTAACACTTTACCTTAATATTACACGTGCGAATATTTATATTTATACAAATTACATAAAATGAAACGTGTCTTTTATATTGTTAACTTAAAACAATGTGAAGTTTATCATCGTACATTGTCAAAAATATAGCGAAAGTTTCTGTTCCTATTGTAAAATAATTTCTATCTTACTTTTATATTTCTGCACATCTAAGTTTAATTATCACGTTCAGCAGCTGTTGAATCGTTATTTAACGTAAAGGAGAGAGAGAGAGAGAGAGAAATTATGTAAAGAATCACGTTCGAATCAACGCTGTTCATTCACTGACTCGCAAATCGTAACGCATCGCGTGCACTTCGCAGTAGCTTACATCTTCTTCCCTGGCAATCGCGAACAAGATATCCTTGCTGACGCGGCAGAGTTTAAAGAAACGCTAAATTCATGAATAACAATTTTCCATCACTCTCGAAAAAGAAACATGTTAATAAGCAGCGCACACAATTTACGCGGCTCGTCAGCTGTAAGTGATTTAACTTTCTTGTACCAGTTCCCACTTATTTTTCCATTATAGAACTAATTAATTAATCTTGAATAACGAAGCGATTAATTGTCCTCTTTAATTATATCGAATCATTATTTGCCCTCGAGTCTCTTTGAAACTGAAAAGAATCCGAAGTATATCGATTGGATCGTCCTCTACTCAAAAATGTTTGTAATCGTAAAATTCAAAATTATTAAAAATTCTTAAATACGAACACCTTGAATTCAAAATTGATGAATTTTGACAATACAAGCATCGTAAAATATTCGAAATCGAACTTTGTAAACGTAACTATCATAAGGTTCAAAATTGATAAATTTTACAGATACAAACAAGTTATAATTTCTTTTGAAAAGAAAAGAACGTAACGAGTGAAGGTAAAAAAGTAGGAAAACGACAATATAAAAGTGGGAAATCTGTGAATAAATAAATTCCCAGAATCAAGATATTGGCAATTTCTGTGACGACTCGACTCGTCTTTCCCAATTAAGATCTTCGCGATTCAAATCTCAAATGATCGAAGGAAAGGAGAAAATCGATAAACAAGTGATTATTTGGGTTAAGCTTGGCACGACGAACGTGAATACATCGTAGAAACGACGTAACCCGTATACAGGAAGTGACCGGCCAGAAGAACCGAGGAAGTTCATATTACAGTGTTCGTTAAATGTCGGATGGGTACGTATGCGTGTCAGTGAACAGAATGGAGAGCCATCGGGAGAGATGATAGGAGGAAGCGTTGAAAGTCTTTTGTTTATCGACATCTATTTAATAGACGAGCAACGGCCGAGTGCTTTCGAAATTTCACGTCATTAACTCATTCAGAATTTGTAATTTAACTGTGCCGTATCTAGGCGCGGAGAAGCGTCTTTTACAGCTGCGATATTTTCTGACGAATGCCAAGCTCATTCCTGACAACTCTTTGTGTTTGCGATACTTGATTTACGATCGGTTTATGTGTGAACGTTTCGGTTCTTAAAGAACTAAAGTTAATTGGTTTACAAATATGGTAAACTTGGTAAATTTTTATATTAATTTTTGTTCTATTATTAGTATAGACCAATGGAATATATAGTATTAGATTGTTTGAAAAGTGTCTTTATACAAACATAAAACCTAATCTGTCGAACCTTATTTTGTGATCCTTATTTTGATAGAAGAAAATGGATCATACGTAATTTGATAAAATAATATAAAACGAAAAATATTGTGCATCCATTATTTCCTTATAAAACGAAAGAAACTTTTCGGACGAGCTAATACAAGATTTAATTGTTTAGATTATATCAGATATGGAATGATACTCACATTATCCCTTTTATAATAAAATGTCGAAGAATTCATAATAGATCTCTAGCTCCCAAGAATTCCTGCATTTCCAATACCAAATACAGAAGATACATATTTCCAATGTTTTATAGAAAATGAATATTAATAATTGCCTTACGCACTATAACATTTGAAATGTGAAGATTATAGTTCTGTTGAAGAGTTAATATTTCTATAAAAGTTTAGTGTCTCTATAATATGTTATATACACAAACGATGATAACAAAAACAATGGTAATATAAAACATTTACAATGAGTAAATACTATTCTGAGACTAGTGATGTTTTTATTTACTTTGACTCCTAACTTCTAACTCATTTTACATTACTGGAATATTATCAATTGCTTGCAAGTACAAATATTTTCCTTTGTTATGTTCCTGTCAATTTGATGCTCCTTCCTACTTTCAACAGAAAAAATTCACACCAAAATTCAATGTTAATGTTTTAACAATTTTACGCTGTTAGACTCACTAATGTGTAAAGAATATCTAAGTACTTAAGTCAAGGTACACATAGACCAGACTGATACCCGCGTAATATGAATTTGAAACGCAAACGCGGTTATATCTGTTACACGACCATTTTGCTATGGCTGTGTGTCGAGTTAGAGATAAACGCCAACGACGTGCAATATTAAATTACATTATCGTCTAACGTTAAAATTATCTATACATGTCAAGACAATACACAGGAAAATAAACGCAGTTAATATAATTAACACGAAAAATTACGTCTTTGGTGTTTTAAAACCTAATAATACAATATTCTTAATATTTTTATATAAAGACCACCGATGAAATATATAGAAGATAAATTACAATTCTTGAAGGTATCAGGAGTGAAATTTCAGCCTGAATGAATTATCTTGATATGTATTATTATTCATATTACTTGTAACTATCGCAAACAATAATTTTTCTATTTTTCATCCAATATCAGATAACGATAAATAATTTAATTATGTTTCTTTGACTTTATCGATTTAGAATTCGAAGGATATATGATATGAATATTTGAGACGAAATTTCATCTATAACGTAAACGTAATTTTAATCTTAGAGATTAAAATTCTAAATTGAAAATTATCTTTTCGTTCAATGTTGCCATTAAATATGTGTTCCTGTCATTCTCTTGAACAACTAAAAGATATTAATAACATCGATATTCTTCGAATTTACCATCTCATATTAACATACTTAATACTGATGGAAAGATAAAAAAAATCAGTAAAAATGAACTGTCTGGTGATTTTTATATCATTTCAATTACCACTACTTTAAATAATAAGCTTCTAACAGATCACTTGACAATCTGTTTAACAATCTCTTTCAGCAGCATATTCGTTGAAACTTTACACGCATGTATGTACGTACATCCATATGTATTATGTGATTTGGGCAACATTCATGGACATATTTATTGTGCAATTGTGTACGACACGACGCGACCACCAGAACAAAGAATAACTTTTTCTTCGCTCTTTCACGACTTTGGTCATCGTTAATCATCCAATACACGAAAATTTACGTGCTCCTTGTTAGCATCGTTTTCACGTAAATGGTACCTGATGGTACTTATGCAGATCATCTGCGCACTATGGATGACAAATGAAATGCATCGTCCTTTGGATTTCTTTTGTTTTTACTGACTCGTTTACCTTGTTCCAAGTGAAAATATTGTTGGACATTTTGCATAATCACCGACACGTGTACATTTTTAACATGAAAAATAAACTACGAATGTTTATACATTTAGATATGGAATATTCAGATATGCAAAGACACACAGAATGCACATAATACACTAAAATATATAAAAAGATTCTGAAAATAAATTTCCATTTAGGTTCCATTTCTCTCATTTTCTTCGCAAAAATGTGAATTTGCATAATAGATACATATATCAAAATACTCAAAATATAAATTTTCATAATATATAGAATATTCTGACATAAGTATAGTAAATCCTCATAATATTTAAGTAAAATAAATTTCTATTTGGAATCTATTCTTTTCTTAGTTATCCTCAAAAAATATAAATATCTGCAATACGTTGCTCATGATAAAGAAAGTTTATCTTCTTTATTTGCTTCAATTGTGTCAACGAGAGAAATTCTCAAACTACGGAAATAGAGGGTTCCCCTTCTCTCTTCATTTGCTGTTACGCAATTGTCAATAAAAAGATGCTCAGCTATACTTTCGTTTTCTCGTTAGTAACAGCCATGGATTTCATATTGTGTTCCTTTTCGTCTGCAGATATATCAGTGCAATATGGATTTCAACAATATCTATTTAATCGCACAGTTGCTGAATAACTCGAAGCAATTCGTTTGCATTTTCTATGAAAGTATCTTGATGCAAATATAGAAAGCGAAACGGATAATTGAGTGTTTTATCTGTTCATTAACATAACAAACTTTTATGTAGAGATCAAGATCAAACTTACAAAAGTAGTAGATAAGTTCGGCATGCATGTGAATACGTTTTATTGTTGATAAAAGATATATGAAAGCTAAATAGACAGTAATTGTTAGATGATTTTTTAACCAGCATTTATTGTATACAGCGGAGTACAAAAGTTTCGGACCATATAGATTTATTCGCTTAATATTCGAAAAACGACGCGTAAAAGTATTTTAAATACCATTAGGTGTACAAATGTTACAAATAAAACGAACGATACATTAAATAAATAGTATTAAATATCTGGATACCACAGCCAGAGCGTATTAAGTCATACTTTTTAAACTTTAGAGCAGAGCAAATCAAAATTACAAAAATCTTGTACATGTATAATATGCACTTAATATCATTTTTACGCTATTATATTGGAAACTAAATGATTTAAAACGAAAATGTTTTTACCATCGGGAAAAGTGAAAAATTTGGTACGGGAAGCATGTAAAATGTAATTTAAAAAAAAGGTTGACTTAATACATTCTGCGTTTGGTGTCCAAATATTTAATTAGTACGTAGTTACATACGTAGTTTAAATTTTGTAAAATATAGCTTCTGGAACATTGCACACCATTGTATATATTTCTTAAAGAAGAAATAAAGTAATTGGATGAGTATACCTCGTGTACATTGTAACTATGAAAATGCAAATTAAGCTACTGGAAAATAACTATTAATCGTATTAAGTTGTGTCTGCGTGAACAATAAACCTGCTGGCACTACGTTGAGTCAATTATACAAAAATTTTCCGTGTAACGTAATTGATAATTACATTGGTAATTATTTACTATTTCCAAGAAAACATAACGCGCACAAACGTGAAAACATGGATCACACGGTTTATCAAGAGAAAAGTAAATAACGAGGAAATGGTCGCTGCACGATGCACTGTTTGAAAGCAACCGGTAAATTACGATGATTTATTTCCACACCTATCCCTCATAGAAACGAAATTACACTACCACTGATAAATATCCGACTACTTTGATCGATTTTTCGGAAAAGAGAATTTTTATACCAAAGTACAAATTAGTAGTAAATCAATGACTAGAAACATCATTTTGTATTTTCTTATGCAAATTAGTGTACCGGTAATAAATTTAAATTACAGATTTTGGATCTAAAGAAGCCTTTAACCCAGTAACAGGTTACCAAATAAATTACCAAATAAATTATTTACTAAATTACCTTCGCCTAATAAATGGTTCGTATTACGAATTACGTGATTCGTTGATATGCTAAACGATTTTAAATATCGCCGTATAAATGAATCTGAACAGTTTTTCTATCTATCTGTAATTAGGAAATTAAATAACCTGAAGATGAGAACTTGCCAAAGAAAAAACAATTTCATAAGGTTTGTCCATTATGAACGCCAATTCCTTACTGCCCATTAACTTTCAAAGATTACTTTTGTTGCGTAATGATACTTTACAATATAATAGTAAGTTACAGGATTACTCGTACAAAAACAAAGACTATCCCGCATCGATTCGAAATATTTCAAAATAATAAAATTAATATGAAAATACGCCGACGTTTCAACAAAGATACAACGAGTTTGCAAAATGGCCTGAGAAATTGGAGATAATTGTTTAAAAACAAAAATAGGATAAATACGTCGAAAAGATTCGCTGAAGTGACATATAAGACAAAGAAAACTATGTAAAATCTTATCACCTAATTTGTTTCTCCATAGTTGTAAATCACAATTTTCCAACTGTTTCTCAGGATTTTGTCGATTATTGTTCAAAGTTCAAGTCATATATACGTATATTTCTAAATAAAAGATATTAAAAAGTCTTTCGTTGCGTTATTCTCTTATACATTTTTCTTTCACACAACCATAGATACAATAATAATAAATAAAATTATTTCATAGTAAATTCAAATCCTTTCGCATTCAATGAAATAATTTTAAAACAAAATTACTTCTTGTCAAAAAAGAACAAACATCCGGATATTTCTGAGCGATACATAATGCACCTGTGTATAGGACAATTATTCGAATTCGCTGAATTGATGAAAAATCGCAATAGAAAAGAAATTTTACTTATTAATGTATACGGTTTATGCATGGACAAAAAAAAGAAGAAAATATATATGTATGCATATATATATATAATTCCTGCGTTCTTCGGTTTCACGGGAAAATTACGTAAGGAAACTCTACGGTAAGACGCGTCTTTGATTATAATGCACAATGTTATTGGCCTTTTTGGCGATTGAACCTATCAAAGATATCGAAGATAATCGTACGCAACAACGAAACGTATCGAACCACGACAATCTTTACACTTTCTTCTTTCTTTCACTTGGAACTTTGGATAATGGACGATACTGGGTTTCGTGAAATACTTTATAATGTTAATAAATTTACTATGTTATCCTATCGACTGGATTCATCAAACCATTTATCAAAAACCAGTCGAAACTAGCTTATCTAACCATTATAACGGATACGTGGATTCTGCATCTCATTTTAGAAATGGATAGTACGTGTTCGGAGTGCTTGAACTAAAAGACCGAGAAGTTAATTGACTTTATGTATTCACTACTTTCATGATATTTTAATTAGAATTCAAGGATTTAATGGAACGCATGTTCCTCTGTTTAATTCATATCTTAATCTCTTCAGGAATGAATTTATTAAGACCAGAAGGATATAATTATTTCTTATCTTTCGATCGTATTTATTCCGAACATAATTACGAATATTAAACGAAGCAGATAATGCTCCATCCGAAGGAACAAAACGCGAGGATTTTGTGAATCAATGGAACGACGACCTTGCGTGAAGTTTCGTACGAGAATAGTCCAGAGCAGAGATTTTATTTACTCGTTTCTTAAAAGTCGTAACCTAATAGTAATATAAGAAACTGATATATTCTAATGTTAATTTGTTTGACAATGTATACTGTACAATGCGCTGTAAAATATAGTAGAATGTAATCTATATGGAGATTTCAATTGTCTCAATAAAAAAAAATTCTATTCACAGTTTCTGTAACAATACTGTTTTTCGTTACAAAAACACCTACCCATGGTCACTCTCCAATTTTCTTCGTCCTTCCAGAAGATTGAAATTACAACTTAGTGTATGGCAGGCGCTGACACCATCTTTCTGGCCAAATTAAATTAATCAAATTATATACCATTATAAAAATAGATCCTAGGTAGAAAATTGTTTGACCTGCTAAATATTATAGCGAATACTATATTTCGAATATTTTGCATATTTATGTTAATCTCCGCTGGTTGGTTTCACCGCTGACACGTACAAATTTCGAATATCATTTTATATCAAACAACAGTCAAGGGAATATTTTTTGTACAAGACATTGTACTTTCACTGCATTTCCCAACGTATTGTCTGCGCTCATTTCGTCCAATCAGAGCCGATCAAATTGCTAAGGAACGAGAAGATGAGCAAGAGTCGCGTAAATGTTCGTACGAACTGCGAAATACGTTTCGTGGAGAAAGTGGGAAACGTACCTACACCCGCAAGCAATCGCACAATCATCGTAATTTCTGGACTAGTCGTGTTCTGTAATTTCTAGCAATTCTAGGATACATATATGTGTTCACAAAATATTGCTGTAACGTATATTTTTTTCAAAAAGACGAAGATCACTGAAAATGCAACGATTCATTGCAATAATTGAGAAGGAAGCATAAACAGCGTGTATTCCTTCTGTTTGACCTGATTTCAACTCATTCGAATACGTGAATGAGACTTTCTCTGGTTAAATCGTCGCGTAAAGATACAAAGATATCATATACATATCACATTTTACGAACATGGCTTGCTTAAAAAATACTAAGGATTATTTTTTAAACGAATGAAAAATCGAATTATCAAAAGAAATTAATAATTGATGTATAGAAATTGTAACCGTTCGTTCATTTTATTGCACAGTTGTAATTATACAATTGTAAGTAAAAATGAATAGTACATTTTTACCTGTAGAAATTTACCTACACAGAATAGCTATATGTAAAAATACGTAAAATATGAAAAGTAGAATGTCTATGTTTAATGAATGGAAGTACTTTCTATTTGGATTCCATTTGTTTAGTCACATTCATAAAAATACGAAATTGCATAAACGTCCGTAGTATAATTATAAATATTCGACAAAAGTAATAATTATAAAATAATTTTAAGATATTACAGTAATACATTATTGATTTATAATTGATAATTATTTTCTTAATAAGACCATAATTTTGTATTATGACCATATGTATTATGAATCAATTATTTACTAAAATGATGCAGCATCGTTGATTTCTTGCTTTTCTTTATAATACTTTGTCTTTCGGTGTCTTAACGTTTTTCAAATATGTAATATATGTGGCGTATTAAAAAAATTGAAATATTATAAAGAAAGAAGGAAAATCAACGATGTTATAACGTATTGGGACAACATCATAAAGCTAGAAAAAGATATTAAAGTGAGGACAATCAAAGTAAAATAATAGAGAAACATAATTAATAAATTAGGATACAATTTCAATTATTATAGATTACTCTAATCACTTACCGATTAAAGATTTTTCCATTCCTTCTTTAATTTTTCATACAAAACGATATAAAATTCGTTCAATAGTCACACTTATTCTTCATTTATTAGCTACAACATAAAATTATACAGAAATCATTGACTTAAATAATATGTAAGAAAACATATAAAATATCTTAACATTTATTGTATTAATATCATTTTAAAAAAAGTACACAACACTATACCTTTTGAAACAATAATAATATATTCCAAGTATTGTTTCCGTGTAAGCTAAGCCATTTTTTGGTACTAATCTTTCAAATACGTATGTATGTAAGTTTTCTAAGAATAGCTATTAATGTCTATTAATGTACACTTTTAAATTCAACTAAAAATTAAATTTGTAAATTAAATTGAAAAAACATTCGTCTTCTACACAAAACAGACAGTTGTCGTCATACTCGTTTCTCTTAACTTCGTCCTCATTTAATTCTAATTTCACCGTACTGTATCCCGTTTAGCAATTAACTCGATGAATGGCAGATAAAAAGAAATACGTGACTTTTGTGTTAATAATGATATGATCTATTGTGGATTTATAGCTACAGTTATACCATTGCTTCATTAACATAATAACGAATGAAAATAAGCAACGGCTGACTATTATTAAAAACTTAGTCATGAAATAATTATGAAAAAAGGTTTTATGTCCCATCAAAACAAGAAGCATGATCTTATTTTTGACTAAATTCACGTTTAAAATATCTTCAAAAATTCTAAAAACGATTCTTTAAAAAGTGTTATAAAATTAACAAATTTTAAGATAATTAAAGACTCGATATTTAATATTACAATGTAACAAATGAACTTTGGAATAATCAAGTTTTGTAATAAAAGAAGAAGGTTATGGTATGACAAATCCATCCTAGAAAATTCTAGCCCTTAAACAAATTGAGCAAAGTGATTTTTCATAAAAATGCTAATTCAGCAAAACTAATTTTCCTTAGAAAATTCTAATATTTTAAATAAACTGATCATATTGTGTTTTTTGGTTAGCAGTTACAAAGTTTTATTACACGAAAGCTACTGGGACATATCATTACCGCCCAATCGACACTATCTCAGAACAGATGTATTTCTTAACCTTTTAAAACGAAAAAGCAGGTTCATACAAATCCACATAAAAGAGTAGTTCACCTCAATTCCTACCACCAATGTTAATTACTACATTATAATGAGGACGACAGTGCAATTAAGTAAAAAAACTGACGGTTATAATCGCAAAGTACTTTTGCAATTATATAGACGTATATAACAGTTGGCATCGGTAGTAATTATAAGTACGTATACAAATTGTTATTTAAAAACCGATTAATCGGACTGCGATCTCGAAACAGAAATTCGAGATCTTAATTTTTCGAAAGAAAAGATCGTATACTTTTTTATAACATGTATATTATGTTTATATTAAATGAGACTTATAGAGACAACATTGATAATACATTGTTATACAGTTCGATTCACTAGAAATCGAAGAGTTGGTATGCTCTATTAAATTCAGCTATCAACTACCTTTCTTTAATGTAAAAACGCCGTAACAGTTTTAAGCGACATTTTATTACTTAAAATTATGGCTAATAATTTTCTAGCAATATTTGCGTCTTTATAATAATTCACAAATTTCACTATTTAATGAATTTAATACAGATATAGATATAATAGAGTCTGTACTACACCCCAACATTAAATGTCGATAATTTGAAGCGATATCGATATATTCGATATATCCGATTGCTTCGGTAATTATTGTCATCGATAAAAACTAATCATCAATATAATGGTCTTAAATCTGCTCGATTTATTTGAACCATTTGAATAAATAAGATGAATAAATTAAGATAATTATTAATTAATTAATGTATATTTAAAAATATTTGAACTAAGTTACGGGTAAGCTAAGCTGCCGTGATTCACTAGGAAAAATATTAGACACCCAGTATAGAAAAACATTTTGCACTAATGCACCGCGAGCTACTTCGTAAAGAAAGAAATAGATTCAAAGTAAAAATATGTTTTCACCGTGCGGGTGGGGACTGCAACTGCACACCGATGCATAAAGCGCATAATCGTACACGCTTAGAATCTTTTGATCTTCTCTGTATATACACATAATGTATCTTAAGTGGATGTTTGTGTCACTGTCGTGAATACTCGCTTTCTCTGACAGTAGCGTACCTACAATCTTTCTCAATATCGATGCATCGATCTGTATTAGATCTACGATTAAAATCGATTTGTTAAATTTTATTTAGCAAATAAAACATATATATTGTGTTAAAATTAAGTTTAATTATATGGTTCAGAATTTTCTAATAAAATATTTACAAATTTTAATGATAGATGAGATGTTTCTTATTTATTTAGCATTTATGATTTTATATTATTTTATTAATTACGTGCTTTTTAATAATTTCATATTTTTTTTTATTGAATTTATTTACATACCTTCATATTTATTGATATTTATTGATATTCTTAAACTTTTCACCTACATTGAAAAATTAGATTGGTCATTTAATATAGTATAATAAAAAGTATTCTTATTGTAATTTACATAACATTAAATAAAAATTAGACCGCAACGAGAAACAGGAATAAAAATTCAGTATAATTTTTATATACGTACTATGCTTACCATTACGTTCCTGATTGGAGAAAGGGACACTTGCTTCTTATGCACGATTCAAAGCATATAATTTAGCACATGAACTAGAAATATATTTTTCAAACAAAAAACAAGGTCAAGAGTAAAAAGTTTCAAAATTATTATCGTTTGTATACAAAATTTTATCCAATCATATTATAATATAAAAAATATTATTTTTGTAACAGAGAACATTCTTAAATTAATAAGTTTTCCATACAAATATTAGTATAATACTTTTTACTTATAATAATCTTTTTGATATATATTTCTTATCTTAAAAAATAGAGATTTTTATAGAATCACCAATAGTATCACGGAAAATGAAAACAAAATAAAAGTTACTAGTATTCCTTAAAAGCATACGGCTTTTTAAAAAATGTATTTTATTTTAAGATTATCAAAATTTTTAAGAATATATTAAATTTATATACCTCCATTAATACATATAATTTTGTTGTAATTATTGCATGCTGACCTCTAGCGGTGTTATGTTACAATAGAAGAGTAACATATATTCTTTAATGTTTCCACATTTATGGTTGATTAACATCAAACTTTCTAAGTTATATTCATTTTCGAATTAATCAAGAATATCAAACTATAAGTTGTGTGTGTACTATATAGACTATATGTGTTAATATTGTCATCTTTCTAAGAAGCAAAGGCAGTGAAGACATAACCTTAGTCATAATCAATTATGGTATTATTTCTTTTTATTCGTTATAACCAATATTAATTAAATCTAAACAAAACGTAAATTACTTGCTATTAATTTTATAATAATTGTTGCCTTTGTTCAAAAGTTCATTCTATTGATTTGTTTTTTTTTCATCACGTAAATGATTTGAAAAAATTGCATGATATAAATAAACAAACAATTGTGCGGACCATCAAAGTTTATGTTTGTATTTCCTCGTTTAAATACACCTATTGTTCTGTGTCATTAAAATAAATCAAGCAGTTTTGTACTTACTACTTAATGCATATTTTATATACTTCTATAAAACATATGCTGTGCCATTTATCAAGTGGCAATTTTAGTATTTAACAATGGATGGTAACCAAGTAATGGGGAGGAAAACGATAAAACTTATTATAGATACATTCTTATAGTGAATATCAAATTGAAAGATTATTGTGTAAACCTTTTCACATGAAATTCAAGAACTTTGTTTCTGAATTTTTATATAAACAAATGTATTTATTTGTCAAGGGTTATATCCAGCCCTTATATCTACATTTCTTGTATAGAAATGTACAACATTTCTTTAACATTGTATAACATACAAGTATTTTTCCCTTTAATTCAATTTTCAGGTAATTCTAATTGACAATTCATTTTTAATATCCAATTTTAATATCAAAGCTAAGTTTCACATATAACCTCATGTATATATTTACTTTGTCAAGAAAATGTGTACTAAGGAATACAGTTTTAAGTCTACTATAATTTATAAGTTTTATTTAAAAATATATGTGCCACTAAATTTATATTCGTATTATTTTTCCTTATTAAATTTGAAACTATTTTATATGAACCAAGAATATTTCTTTTATTGATATCTAAAATGTGGGAAAATAAAGTGACAGTCTATTTAAATTACAAATTTACATAAAAGTTTTTGTTACTTGTCTTTTTAAAGGTACTTAACTTTAATCTTTTTCAAAAAATACAACAAAAAGAAATATTATGAAGAATCTAACAACAAAACAATTACAAAGAATAGAAAAAAAGAAAAAGAAGATGGCTGCACTTCTGGAAATAACTAAATTAAATGATAAAGATAGAGAAGCTAAAATGTTTGCTCTTAAGAAAGCTGTTAGTATACTTAACTCATTTATAATATTTTTGTTGTGAAGTTCATGTGATAAATATTATTTTAGTCTACAGAAGCAGATCAGTCAAATGCAAATGATACAGACAGTAGTGAAGTCTCCATGGAAGATAATGTCAACCGTAAACGTCCATGTAATGAAGATTTAAAAGAAACACTTTTGGAAGATTCTTCTAAAAAAGAAAATGTAGGAGGTATAGAAGA
Source organism: Bombus soroeensis (assembly GCA_014737365.1). Classification (NCBI taxonomy): domain Eukaryota; kingdom Metazoa; phylum Arthropoda; class Insecta; order Hymenoptera; family Apidae; genus Bombus; species Bombus soroeensis. The sequence continues at coordinate 4,135,507 of JACXIL010000171.1, forward strand.
ATCAGATATACTTGCTAACAAAAAGCCTAGGTTTGTATACTGTAAAATGTTTATATATATATATTTAGTGTGATATATAAGAATATAAATTATTTTTATTTGGCAATACAGATTAAGTGGAGACGAGTATCTAAAATTGAAACAGGAATTAAGAGAACGTAAAAAGACACTTAAAACAATACCTCGATTTTATTTAAAAATAGCTGGTAAAAGTGCTAGCTTAACTATTAATGTTAAAAGTGAAAACAGGATTCCTATTTTTCTTAGTGATATACAACATTTATTATTGTATTCATTACATGGTCATCACTCACCCTATGTGCCAGCAAGATGGTGTCTCCTTGAAAAATATAATAGGGTAATATAAATATTGAACATATATAATATTAAAAATTTCTGAAATATCATTAAAAATTAAACATTTTTTAAAAAGGTCACACACACTGTGGTTCTTGTTGTTGAAGGGCTTTCCCTGTATCATTTTATCGCTTATGAAAGTATGTTTCCACATATAACATCAAAGTTGGAACATAGGGTAGAAGTTGTAACACCTACAGCATATGGAGGGTCTGTAATAGAGGATCTTGCAGCTGTTCCCATAACCGGGATACAAAGCGATAAATTACTTAAACGTATGTACATTTTAAAATACTATTTGTAACTAGCATACATGGCGTATAATTTTTTAGGATATGGATCATTAGAGGCTGCATTACAAAATAACAGCGATGTAATAAAATTATTACGAACTGTTTTCCCAATGCACAGAGATCCATCAACAAATGCGGAAAAGTTAAAAACAGAATATGGCCTCCCAAAGACTGATAAATTCCCCCGTACACTATTACTTCTATCTTTATGTCAAATGGTAGAAGAAAATTATCCTGTCCCATTAAAGGGTGAACTAGCAACAAAGTTAGTACCAATAATAGAAATATTCCGAATTAAATTTATACATTAAATAAACAAATATTTTATGTTTAGATACGGAAATTACATAATGACAAAGGATGTTTATGTAGAAGCTAAAGAAAGATCTCCAATGTTTGGTCTAGATTGTGAAATGTGTAAAACAACTATTGGAGAATTGGAATTAACGAGAGTATCTCTCGTGGATGAAAGTATGAATGTAAGTTCAATTTCAAAATTATTATGAGGAGGGTATCCAAATTCTATTAAATTTCTGTCACAGGTTATTTATGATAGTCTGGTAAAACCAGATAATCGTATCACTGATTATCTTACTCAATACAGTGGTATAACAAAAAAAATGTTGGAAGGTGTCACAACTACGTTGTCTGATGTTCAGCAAACGTTACGAAAGTTACTTCCTGCAGATGCAATTCTAGTAGGACAAAGTTTAAATTCTGATCTTCATACATTAAAAATGATGCATCCATACATTATTGATACATCTGTTATTTTCAATATTACCGGTGACAGGTGCACAACTTATTTTCTTTATATTACAGTTATATTCTCACAAAACTTTTCCTAAGCAAATATTTAATTACAGATATCGAAAGACAAAGTTACAAATTTTAGCGAGGGAATTTCTTGGTGAAAGAATACAAGAAAGTAGATCTGGTCATTGTTCAACTCAAGATTCACAGGCTTCTATGAAATTAGTGCAATTAAAATTAGCAAATAGTGTGGATTATGGAGATGCTGTGTTACTTGGTCGTTGCAACATGGAGATATTGAAAATGAAACCAGAGGAAAGGACAGATGATCAGCGATCATTAAAAACTGAAATACGGAAGTATGCTACATCAATTTTTAAACATGTAACGAAGAATCAAAAAACTGCTGCCATTGTGGGTAACGGAGAAGTTATGAACGAATATTCTAAATATTTAACTTCTTCTATCAACATTATGGATGATGAAAATTTCGATAAAAACGATCAAGTGTGTACCTCAACCATAAATTGAATTATTAAGGAATCGATTATTTGAATTATTAATGTCTACTATTCGTATTATCACAATTTTATTGTTATTACAGGTACGTCTTGTAGTGACAGACAATAATAAACAAGCCGTCCTGCGAGCTACACAAATAGCCATGGAACATGCCTTTACTTTATGTCATGTTAGGATAAAGCAAGAAAAATTAAAAAGTGATAAAATAGAAAAGACGTTCCGTACTGTAAATAAATGGGTACATAAATTATGGCAGCATATGGCAGTGAATGGTTTAGCATGTGTTATATTTCCGGGAGAAAATAATGCAGCAAATGGTGCTTGTTTTTTGAATCTGAAGAGAGAAATACCTGAAGATTATACAATACGCGCTTAAAAATAGAAAAATTTATCATTTGTATATTAATTTAAAAGGAAATTATTAAAGAAGTATCTTTCTAGTAA